>JAPMOQ010022913.1:886137-921706 GCA_026543055.1 Argiope trifasciata | reverse complement strand
TTCAGACTGGAACAAAAAATTTGGAAGAAAATGAAAAGAAAAAAAAAAAGACTCTCCAACGAATACCAAAACAAAACAAACACTTGATATTTTAAAACCCAATGTGCAATATCGTTTAAAGAATTTTTAGAAACTGATATTGCGAACAATAAACAAGTTCAGAAATAATTACCACTAAATAAACATACAGCATTTTTAAAATTATTATTGTTGAAACAAAATATAGATAACCTGAAGACATGTTTTTTCCCCTCTTGTGTAGAATGTAGAATCAGAATGTAGCTGAATTTATACAAGTCGATTTTTATTATCAATAATTACTTAAATCCTTGATCATATTAAGCGGTAGTTTCTGCATTATTATTCCAATACATATATTTCTTACTTTTTAATTCTTAATTTGTAATCATTAATATAAATGTTATGGAAACGAAACCACTTACCTAAAATTTAGTGAATGCTAATACCAAAAATAAAATAAAAATTTCCTTAAATTAATCAATTGAAAATGATAATTAAGCGCTGAAAATATTAAAATACTCTACCCTTATCAATAAAACAGATTTTAAAAAATTTACCTCTTAAAGATATAAATACAAAATCAATTACAAATTAAAGTTCAGTACATGTTTTAGGATAACTCTACTTTCCATTTCCAAAATTGATATTTTATAACTAAATACCATTTCAAATAAATTGAAAACTCGAATGGGAAACAAATGCCTCCACCCAACCTACTTCCGTCAAGCGACGCTCCAGTCAAACTCCAACAGTTCCACAAGACAGCTGGCAGCAAGGCTACTAACCTAATAAGGAGTAAACCCACTACAAAATAGTTCATTCACAGAAATTCCGACACAGTGGGATCCCTAATTATCAATGAAGGAGTACTAATGCTGGCGGCTCGACGACAGCTTGCAGACGTGGCTTCTACGCATGTAAATTACAGATATGAACTGTGGGAAAAGATTTAACCACTTTGCCCAAGAAATCTCTTACCTGTCCGAGGCTATTAGGGCCCCGGGGGGCCTCTCATTAAGAACAGTGATCTGTTTGTGCTCTCAAGGCTAATAAACATTTAGCCTGTAATGAGATATAACTCTCTTTTGCTGGAGATGGTTGAATGAAGAATGGGCCTTTTCCGTTCCCATGGAGTTTCTTGTTTTTTTAAAGGAATTACTGTAAGAAGTCTGAGGTTCTCGAACTGTCCGTATCTGTCAAATTTTTATTTCAATTAGTCCTCCAGTAAGGGAATGGGTTTTATTGTGGTAGTTTTTATGCAAAGCCTGTAAATTTACACTATTATTTCTCAAACTATATTTTCAATACTTTTGTTTCTTTCCATGGAGAATTATTTTTTGAATCAATTGAAAGACGATTAAATTTTCCTTTTAGTTTGCATTGGCTTTTTTTGTTAATTTATAGGCAATTTGCATTAATATTTTTTAAATTATTATTCTGAATACTTATTTGTTTTCGTGGTGAATACATGTAAAACGTCGAAACATGAACTGGCTCTAGAAATCCAATCAATTCAAAGGCAATACTTTTTATTGTGGTAGTTTACATTACTATGCTTGCGAATTTCATATATTATTTTTGAAATTATCATTTTTAATGCTTTTTTTCGTTTTTATCAAAGAATTAATTTAAGATATAAAAATTTAAGAAGGTTATCTAAATTGGATCATTTGAAAATCGATAATACATTCATTTCAATGAAATCTCCAACATAAGACGAATGGTAGTTCATATGCAATGTTTATGAATCTGTACAGCCATTTTTTAAATTATTATTTTTAATTTTTTGTTTATTTAGTACTGAGGAGAATTATAGTAAATCAAATCCTGAGTATAATCTTGACTTTTATGTCAGAAAAATTTTCATTGCAGTTGCTCATTAGGCATCGAATGTTTTTAGTGATAATACATTTACAATTATTCTGAGCCTGTACATTTATTTTTAAATTACTTTCATTTTTATATCATTAACAAAATTCTAAAATCATAAGATTTGATTAATGTGCAAGTTTTAGACTACATCTCTTTGTCTTTTCTCATAAATGCAAATAAATTTCAAAAGCTTATAGTGGAATTTTGCATGCCGTTTTATTATTTGAATGGCAGATCTTTCACAAAATTCGGATAATTCGTAGAAAAATTGACATATTTGAGCTTAAATGAGTTGGATACTCAGCAACACTGCAACACATTTTGGTATTCGATTTTTACAACCTAATTATAAATATGTGACGAATCTTGATCTATACTAAATATGTGACGAATCTTGATCTATACAGTCTATTTTTTGCCTGACGGTGAACCTGTTTCGGGGACCGTACCACGGAGGTAAATATTGTGTATATGTTACCGCTAAAGTATGAAATCCGTTATTTTATAGAATACCTAGTTATTCCATGAAATAACTGATCGTGTCCATTAAAGTGTGTAAGATGTTATTAATTTGACACTTTAATTAGTTATATCATAGAATGATGATCTGCAGCCTGTTAAAGCGTAAAATAATCTTTATCATGTATCTCGCTTTTTAGTATAATGTACATTTACGTTTCGTTTAACAATATGGAAAGTAGCAGGGAAAAAAACGTTAATTTCAAATTCAAATAAAAACAATTTTTGAAGGACGGCAAAAATACAAAAGCATAAAACAACGAATAAATACCATTTATACGCTGCATAAATTAGATAAATTGCTTCTTTTTCATTTTAATTGTCTATCATTAGTTTATTTATAGAATACCCATCTATAGAATTTATAGAATGTCTATCATTAGTTTATTTATAGTTATTTCATTTTAGATCAATTGTTTATTTTACACTTTAACTATCTCTCATTAGTTAATTTATAGAATACCTAGATATTCTATGAAATAACTGGTTAAAGTGTCAAATTACTAACATATTACACACTTTAAAGGACACCATCAGTTATTTCATCGAATAACTAGGTGATCTATGAAGTAACTGCATTATATATTTGAACGGTAACATATGCATGAAAACAAGATCTGAAAGGTATCCAAGTCGAAGCCGAACACGAAAAAAATTAACATCTTTGACGCAACCCATAGGATATTAAAGCACCATGGAGATTGTCTGGTTACCAAAAAGCAAATCCCAAGATCGAACCCAAACAATAGATAATCAACAGAATTTTGTTTTAATTTGAGAAAAAATTTTAAAAACAGAAAAAAGGGAAGTAGGATTTTAGCAAAAATATGAAAATATTAATAAAAAATATATATATAAAATAATGCAGATCATAAGATAAATAATGCATATAGTTATTGAAGATTGATCATCACCTGTGTTGTTGTTGATGTTTTGCTTTTTTATCAGTAATATTTCAACGTTCAGGAGACTAGTTCCTGAGATACTGAAATTTCAATAGGTTTTTCAATTTTTATTTTCATCCAGCTATTAAGTCTTTATCCACGCGGATATTTCAAAAGCACTCACTCTTTTATAATGCATGAAATTATACTTAGAACTTTTTCACAGAAAAATTTATTATCATTGATTTGGTGAGTCTGTTATATTGCTTAAATATAAGAGAAAGTCTGAATGTTTGTAACAAAATTTAGAATAATACCCATACAGCAGTACAAAATCAATCCACGCTTTATCGTCATATAACAATTGAAGAGCACTTTTATTTCTTTTGGTCAAATGACTTTTTTGCAAGCGACTTTCTACAAACGAGACTTTTTTTATGACTTCTTTTACGATTTTTTAGAAGCCGCGATTGTTGACACTAAACCCGCTTGTTCGGCATCTACCACATTTAGATGTTGGATACATGCACATTCTCAGTTGAAAAAATAACCATCAAAATCGTTATCTATTTTTGATGCGTATATTTATTTGGCTGCCCTTATATGTATATGTGGAAACAAGCATCAGTATTTAAACAGAAAAACGCAAGCTCAAATGTGTTCTGTTTCCTATCAACTATTAAACTACTGTTTCCTAGGAAGTTTCCCACGAAAGAAAACTAGGTTCGTTTGATTATAATTATTCATGAGTGATTTATTAATAATTTTCATGATTATTAATAAAAGACTTTTTTTTTTATCTTGAATTATAATGACTTTAGACTCTGCTAATTAACAGAGATTTTCTTTTTTCAGTTTAACAATTTAAAAAAAAAAATCAAAACTTTGAGTGGAATTACTTATATTTGCTGGATGTTGAGATGTGAAGAATGTATTTAATTTTTGGTATGGGAAATTACAATTAAATTATAGATATATTTCCATATTAAATTTATCGAACTTTATACTTTATAATAAGCATTAATATTGGATTTTTTTCTATTTGAAAAAGAACATCATTGTGACTTATATTTATGTAATAATAGTCGCTTCAGTCTACCAATAAACTCGATGGAATATTGGTTATGTTTGATTTCAAATAAATTGCTTCGATATAACTTCGTGCCCAAGACTCAGACAAAATGTCTGATATCAATTCCATGGCATTTTAATTGTCTAGAGTATTTTCATTGTGTACTTGAATCTTTCTAATTTAGAGAGTCACACAGCATCATCTAATTTATTTTTTTTAAATTGTGTATCTGAATCTTTCTAATTTAGAAAGCTTCATAAGATCATAGAGATATCAAAAAGTCTCATCTGTCTTCTAAATTTCTTAACATTATAAGTTCACTTTGTTATTTGTCTTGTAAGTTATACAGATGTTATTCAGAATCTTTCTGCTTTAGCTTCCAACAATGAAAGAAAATCTCCCGATAAAATATTTGATGTAACGATGAGAATGAATTAAAATTTAGAGTATAAATGCAATGCTCTGATGGGAAATAAAGAAAGAAAAAATGTTTTTTAAAGTTCCCAAAATTTGAGAAAAATTTACATGACATTTGATTAGAATTATTCAAAAGACAATTTTATTAAATTTTGAAATGGTATAAAATTTATTTTTGTGCAATATTGATTTCGGATAATTTCGCGAAAAAAGTACCCAAATTTCAGTTTATTTTTAATTTAAAAAATTCTAATTAAAGTGTCCATTAAAAAAGATCTCCGAGATGTATATTTCCATCCTCGAAAGTATATATGAACAAACTTAGTATCTCTAAGTAAAACGGTCTGACCTATAGCTCAACAACATGCATCTTTATTATTAATAGAGTTTAAAACTACTTTCGGATAAGATTTTGATCTATGCTATATTAAATAATTATAGTAACGATAATTATTCAAACTAACAATATAAACCAAAATCTATTAAGATAAGTGATAAATTTCGAATAATAGGCATATATATAAATCTAAAATTAGTATTAAATATCTATTTTCTATAAAATATTTTGTTTATAAATGATTCTACTTTTTTAAATTTATCTTGAATTGCTAGGTCTTAAGTAAACAACATTGTAAATTTTCATTATTTTCCAATTAAGGGCAATGAAATGCTATATAAATTTGTCTAATATTATAGCATTTACCTAGAAGTTGTTGGATAATTTTTCATAAAGTTAACTCAGAAACTTACTATGGCAGCTCAATGGACAAATTCCAATCATGAGAATGAGTACTGATGCAATATTTAATTTTGGTATTAAATATATTTTTATATCCTAAAGATTTTATCATTTATATGTAATATATAAAGGTTAATAACTTTTAAAACATTAGGAAATTTAAACAGGGAAATTAAACTTTAGCCTCCTGCTTGACATTTAATTTATAAACTTTTTCGACTTTCACCTAAGATTATTTGCCATAATATTAGATAAATGACAAACTTAATATTCTTTATACTTGCAATCTTTCCTTTGAATGAAGCAATATTTTCTTTTGCTTTCAAATTTATTTAATGAAAGCTACCTTTTTAGAATACAGAAAGTGAAAATATATTAATTTAAGTTCGAAATTTCCTTTAATACTTAGCAATTACGTTCTCCAGACATAAAAATTGCTTAAAACATGTCTTTTTATTCAATACATCGTGATTTCATATTCATATAATATCCAAAACAGGCTTTAATATACTTTAAGATATAGCCAAGGGTTATGCAAAAATAATGTTGTATAAAGGCTCTTGCATTGCACAGCGGACAATATTAAACCTGATGCAAGATGCACATTTTTATATGAAATTTATTTCTTCTAAATATTGCACAATTTTAATGGTAATTAAATTTTTAGATATTCCTAAAATTTAGGCAAAGATGGTGTTTTCTAAACTCTGTTTTATATTGTTAAGCAGACGATATCAAAACCGATTTAAATTGTTCTTACACAAGTATATACAACGAAGGATTTCATAAATTTCTGTTTCTTCTGAATATTGTACAGATGTAGTCTAATTGAACATGGTTATTTTTTTTGTGTGTGTTAGTTAAATAATCAGGTTTGTGCTATCTTTTTCCATAAATTGATTTAATTTATTTCCAAATATTCATTTTTATTTTATGTTTATCAAGTTTGTGTGTATGTGTGTGTGAGAGAGTGAGTGTGTATGTGTGTGTGAGAGAGTGAGTGTGTATGTGTGTGTGAGAGAGTGAGTGTGTATGTGTGTGTGTGTTTTGGCATTACTCTATAAACCAGATCATTTAATTGAAGTGCCAGCTTAACATAATTTGAAAGGTAAGAATTCGCATATAGGAAATTTTTTCGAAATTCAAATTATAATTGTAATTAATTAAGAGAAATTTTAATATTTTATGACAATAAAAAATTTCTCAACCATATGAAGTATTTGTTTATAATTCGTTGATTTTTTCTGCAAAACAAGCATTAATACAGTGACCAAGGTAAATCATTATGAAATTATCTAAGAAAGAATTTCATGAAATAGTTTCAATTCACCCTAGAGTTTCTGTTCTGACTATCACCCTGTTAACGTCTTGTTTTTCTCCGAATTGATAAAGAACTCTTCCCATGAACCCATTTCACTATAACACTTCAACTTTTGATGTTGTGAAATAGCAAATATTTAACTTAGATTAAAACAAGTTGTTCTTTTCTATATAATTAGCTGTAAATAAAAGAATTGTTTGAAATTCTACTCTTTTATTTGATCGATCAGGATCAAGTAATTACAGTTCCATTCATCGATGGGAGGAGCCAGGTCCCTACTTCTTCGTGTATCCTCCAAGCTGGCAAGAACCAACCATCATACAGGAAGCTTCTCATCCTCATTTCCGTGCCCTTCGGTGAGAATCATTGTATGCGTAAGAAAAACTTAAATTTCAATTCATATCATGCTTGATTTTTTTATTGCCGCCTCGTACAGAAACGTTATAACCATTTGTAAATGGTATAAATGCTTTGATTTATCATGTATTTTTTTCATTCAATATATGTGTCCTTATTTCACAATATGTACCCCTGGGAGCATCTCGAATTGAGGATGAGATGCTTTCGATCCTCCAAGAAGGGTGCAAGAAAAGGTGGTGAATGAAAAGATGCACTTCCTTAGGGAAGAGTTGTACCATGGCCGGTGATGATTCTTAAGGCCTTATCACACGGCAAAGTATGTTCGGCACTTTCCGTCAGCAAAAGTCAAGGAAAGTCACGTCACTTCAAAGTTTCACATGATTGGTTGAATTTCGTTTGCGGACAGTATTTCCGACATTTTCGCATTGGTTCGATAAAGTTGTCGATTATGAAACTTGCTTGACCGGTTTTTGAGGGTAGAAACGGAAAAGTGCTGGTGAAATTTCACCGTGTGATAAGGCCTTTAGGATTGAACACAATTCCAGCAAGTGGACCATTCATTGAGTATTTATTATACGTGTACCTTTGGGTGGGTTGGAGAGTCTGTGATATAACTTATTTCACATTATGATACAAAGATTAATCTGTTATAGAAAAAGAAACAAATGAAATAAAATAAAAACTAATATAAGGATTAAGCAGTTATTCAATTAATATTTAAACTCTGCTTTACAATCTAAATCCTTTCAACAGATGATGAGAATAAATAGGTAGTAAATGATACATCAGAAAGTTACAAGAAAGTTGCCACCATATTTAATTGATAGAAGTGTTTTGAATTATCATGTATTTCTCTATTCACACTTGTAACTTTATTCGCATTACGAAGCAAAAATCAGTCTGTCCTAGGAAAGAAAGAAACAAGATAAAGAAAAAAAACAATATAAAGATGTAAACAGTTATTCATTTAATGTTTTAACTCTGATTTGCAATCTAAATTATTGTTACAGATAACAATAAATTAGTAATAAATGATATACCAATGCTCTTGGAAGAAAATTTTGTCCATTAATGATCGATGCAAACGTTTTGAATTATCATGTATTTCACTATTCGCACTATGTGAAATAATTTATCTTGCACTAAAACATTGATTAGTCCATCATGGAAAAGAAACAAACTATATAAAGAAGGACTAATATAAGGATGTAAACAGTTATTCAATTATGTTTTAGCTCTGCTTTGCAATCTAAATCCTATATACAGATGACAATAAATAGATAATAAATGATACACTAGGGTTAGTACAAGAAAATTAGGACCATATTTAATTGATAGAAACGTTTTGAATTATCATGTATTTCTCTATTCACACTTTTTATCTTTATTTCGCACTATGAAACAAAGATTAGTTTGTCATAGAAAAGAAACAAGCAAGATAAAGAAAAACCAATGTGCGGATGTAAATAGTTATTTAATTAATGTTTTAACTCTGTTTTGCAATCTAAATTCTTGTTAGAAATGACATTAAAAAGATAACAAATGATATATCATGGCTTATCCCCAATAAACGGTTTTTTTTAAAAAAAAAACACCCAAAGAAATACAGATCCTTGAAGTATTTCAAACTTATTTTCCGCGCTTCTTTTCTTATGGTAATTTTGTTGCGGAAGTTCAACAGTTCATATCTAAAACCCAGACCTGCATTCAAATCAATTTTCCATCCAAATAGAACGTCAAGCGCTTAACAATAAAACAATAACTCGAGAGCAGTCACAAGCTGGTGCTGTCACGTCCATTCAAAAGGCGAACAAAACTTTCGATTTGACAGTTTCATAATTGTTATCTCAGACACTTCCACAGAAGACAGATTCAATTTTGTTTCTGAAAGAAAATAGCAAAATGGAGACTGGAAGGGGGGAGAAGTTGTTTGTCCCTCCCTTCCAACTGCCACCGTGCGTCTGTATAATTTACAATGTTTATGGACCTCTTCTATTGTTTCTAGAGGTATGAGGGAGTCGGTAACACAAGCTTTGACGTATCATCTGTCACCGTGGCAGATGTTGGTTTCGCTTTGTGCATTTCGTTTATTGTATCCAGCAGTGATTTGCAAAAGGTCAAAAATTTTGCAGTTTTATACCGTTTATGGATATTTAATTGGTGTAGTTTCTTTTATTGGTTATACTGAAAATTAACTGTTCATAAATCAGTGACTTTTACCAGCAGATGATAATTACTTATCAGAGTGCATCATGATAAAGGTTTATTGACGTTCAATTAGTTTAATTGTAATTTCATTTCGATCATTGTATCCAACAGTAATTTTGTAAAAAGGTTGAAAATTTTTCCGTTTTATGCCCTTTATGATTATTAAATTCGTGCAGTTTTCTTTATTAATTACATATAAAATTCACTTATCGTAAATTGGTGTAAATTATTAGAAAATAATAATTACTTATCAGTCAGAATATCATGGTGAAACTTTATTAACATTCAAATTGTGATTAATTAATTTTTTTTTTTTCGTTTATTGTATCTAGAAAAAATTTGTAACAAGTCGAAAATTTTCCAGTTTTATGCCGTTTATGGAGTTTCTGTTATTAGTTATACAGAAAGTTCCCTGATCATAAATCCAGGAATATTATCAACAGATAATAACTTATCAGCAAGTGTATCAAGATAAAAGTTTATTAACATTCAATTTGTTTGATGGTAATTTTATTTCGTTTATTGTATCCGGCAATGATTTTGAAAAAGATCGAATAATTTTCATATTTATGCCGCTTATGGATATTTAACCTTTATTAATTATACTGAAAATTCACTGATCATAAATCAGTGAATCTTATCAGCAAATAATAATTTCTTATAATTCAGTGTTTCTTGATAAAAATTTATTAATATTCAATTCGTGAAAAGGCAATTTCATATTGTTTATTGTATTCAGGAGGGATTTGCGAAAGGTCGAAAAATTTGCAGTTTTATGCCATTTATGGATATAAAATTCATGTAGTTTTTTTTTTATTAACTATGCAGAAAACCCACTGATCATAAACCAGTGCATCTGATCAGATAATAATAATTACTTCTCAGTCATCATATCAACATAGAAGTTTATTAACATTTAAATTATTTTTCGAAAGAAAGAATAGAAAAATCGTTTTTCTGTACATGTGTGTGTGTGGCTTAAATTTTTAGATCACTGTAATCATATCATTAACGGATGTTAAAATTATAATTTCTTTTATTAATTTAATAAATGATTCGCTAGTCATGATAAAGCAAAGCATCAATTCAAACGATAATAATCATAAATAAATTACCAATGAATCCTGGTTAAGGATTATTTCGAATTAATTTGAGCCCCTTTTCAACAATGTAAAACTGAAATTTCGGCATGGGCAGAATATAAAAATGTGCTTTTTGGTACTTTTTCGGCTCAAAAGAATTAATTTTAAGCTGAAGTTCTCAACTCGCCTCCTAATTGCGTATCAAGGAAAGGGAATCAATATCAATGTCCTGAATCTTAGCTAAAAAAAATAATAATAAAAGAAGGAATCTGAAATCTACAAAGCACTTATCTGAAAACTGTTTTCCTCCCTCGAATATCGAATCACACCATATCAATATATTCCCGCCCACCTGTCTTAAACGGGGAAGGGAAGTCAAATATTACAGTTTTGCTGACAAGTCTTGAGAACTAGATGTGACCAGAGATTGATAAGAACTATTATTACTCTTGAGTGGTATTTAGCCTTGTCACACCACTACCTCTGTTTGACCCCATTCGAAATCAAGCCCCACAATTAAAAAAGTTTTGCAATAGACGAAAAATTCAACAAAAATCGACAGAGGATAAATCAAGTTTGTCTGTGGAGAGTGTCACCACCTATGAGCCTCGAAACCACTCCTAGTCTCAGCACAAAATCTCAACTTCAATATTCTTGGAATACTTAAACACCTATGCAATAAAGATGTCTTAACAAACTTCTGCCCGAATTAGACAGAAGATAAAAAGAAGAATTTTTTTTAAAAAACCAATTCCCCCAATTTTTACAAATCCGTACATTTCGTCATCCTTATACTAGCATTTTTCCACCTCTCGCAAATTAACTTTTTCTCATTCCCAGCACCCCCTCCAGAAAGAGGACCCCCCGCTCTTGTTCTGACAGCACACACGTAACAAGGCATCTCATCCATAACGACTGTGTGTTTATATATACCCAGCCCAAATTGCCCGGGCGTGTGTCGTCCATCATATAATATCCCGGGCCGGGCAATCTGAGTTGGTCTTAAAACCGGTATTAACCTGTCACAGTCCTAACTTATGTGTGGCCTCCTACCGGTGATTAGCGGGGCCCCTTCGCACCCTCCCCTCGGGCCCGGCCCCTAGACAAGCAGACTCCGAGACCTCGTGACCGGTCCTCTTTTTTTATTACGTGTAACTGTTCCCCCACCCCAACCTCTTATTATTATTTATCGCTGCATGATGGCCAAGTTGAAATACCTCGAGGGCAGAGCTGTTGTGATTGAGAAAAATTAGAAAAAGAGGAAGCTTGGCGACGGGAAGATTGAATCACTTTGGAAGGCTCTAAATTGTGTGGGCGGGTCGGCACGTGCTTGGGGATGTTGCAGAGAGGAATTTCTCAATTCAAGCTCTCGTGTTACGAGTTTTAGCGACGTGTATTGGCAATTATTTTTTTTAAATGACCATGGATAATTTCTATTATAAAAAAGACGAGGCTTTTTTATCGATGCATAAAAGAAAAAGGCATTAAACTGAACCTCTTTGCATAGCTCCCAAAATATAGTGATGTTCATAAAGAATTTGATGTTCCCGAGTATTTTTTTAATAGGGTGCAAACATGTTATTACACTTTTATAGATTGTCAGTAGATATCATAGGCAAAGAATGCCATTGCTAAAATCAACATGGGATAAAATTATTGTCCTGTTGTCTATTTTCACTAGTTTTCATTTATATATTTAGTTGTTTTAATTTGCATTTATAAATTTTGTTAAATTAAGCCCCATTTTGGAGGCTAACAAGTTTCTTTTAGAATGAAACAGGGATAATTTGAGGACATTTTACATTAAGGATTTGAGGGCAATCCTAATAAAGTCATTAGAAAGAAAAAAACTCCTGGAAAAGAAATTTAGATTATTAGAAGTGGGAAAAAAAAAACAATAGAAAATAGCGAAAGAAAGATTAGATCATATTATTATAACTTTTGCTTTTACTTTAATTTCATAATTATTATAAATTCGGGTTTCTATTCTTACGTTTTAACTAAGACATAATTAAAACTAACTTTTACCCTTTTTAAAATCTACTTTCTGCAAATTTCTGACTGTTAGGTCTTTTTTAAGTATTTTTAATTTGTATATAATTAAATATGAGCCAGTGACATAAAAATTTACGATAACCAGGAAAAAGACCATATTTTGTTAAATAACTCAATGTGTCATACTCGTAGACACAGGCAGAAAATAAAAGCATCTGCTGATAGCTAATTGTTCATTTCTAAATTTTTTCTGGCTTAAAAGTGTCCGAAATAGCGTCTAAACAAATGCGCACTTGATCTTAATATTATTTTTTTCCAGTTCGTTTGTTATTTTTGTACTATAATTTTGTAATTTTCCCTCTTATCTTGCACCATTTTAACCATTTGTAAACAAGAATATTGATTCCATTGTATTTCGCAAGGTGGCACTATAATTCATTTCATTTTATTAATACTGTTTGTCAACGGATTCTGAAACGACCACATTTCGGAGATTCCATTAAGGGTGAACAATGAAAGCGTTTCCGATCTCTTTGTTCTTGGATTCCCCTATTAGATACTAGTAAATGCAAACTACTCCTTTCATCGTTTCTTTCATCCCTATGTTGACGAATCAAACACATCCTAACGCATGCGTAAAAGTGCAGAGGGTTTTACAATCTTTTTAAAATACATAGAAACCAATTTCATGGCAATAGCTGTCAACGTTCTCAAATTATTGTGAGGTATAAAAACTTAAATGTTCACCATGTATAACATAATTCTATTTATAGCCTTCCCCCTAGCTACGTTATGATACTAAAATAATCGGTTGGTACAGGATATTGCGATATTATTCATTTAAAATGTGGAATCAAAGAAAAATGTGTTAAAAATATGGTTAAAGTAGCATTGGATAAAATGAAAATACTCATGTTCATTTTTAAAAAAATGAATTGATTGATATGATTGAATGACTCGCTCTTAAACTGAAAATAATTGAAGAAACTATTGGCTTAAGTTCGTAAAAAAATACTTTTTGTGCAAAAATGAAATGCATTTCTATAAGGAAATATACAAAATCAGATACGAATCTCTATGATTCAAATGATTATCACGTATATAATAGTCAAATACTCTTTATCCGTTTTAAGCAGTGATTTGTTTCCTGAAATCAGAAATGATGTTCTTGAATGTACACATTATATATATATATTTAATTACTTATAAGAAATTATAAAGTAAGAAAAAATTTCAAACCGATTTGGTAAGCAGTTTCAGACTTTGAACCGATTTAACAATACATTCTTCTTGTATAATCAACTATTTTTGTGTCTGCATTAAACATTGGTTAATCAGAATCATTGGTAATTTTGATGTTCCTTTGATCTCTCAATAATATAATATTTATAATTCGAATGAAATTTTGTAATTTATATTAAAATAAATTATGAGAAAATTGCTTTTATTTCGGAGTTTTTACTTGCTACCTGGATGTTATCAATTAATAAATTTAATTATTTACTGAAATTGTTGATTTTATAATTATTAAGAATGTTAATTCATTAACTGATGTGTAATCAATAATCACAATAATGGTTTATTTCTGACAATTATGACCTAAAAATAAATCTTTGTTACCATTTTTTTTTATCTAGCTTGTGTCATTTCTTTTTCTTGCTCTCACTTTTTTTTTTTTTTTTTGTATCTAGATTTTATCATTTTGAATTTTTTGATAAATCAAATTTTTATTTTGATCCAGTCAACTTCAAAGTTCCTGCTTTGTTAACATAGAAATTTATGTTGAACATTTTGTCTGCATTGTCCCAACGATGAAAAAAAAAATTAAAGGGGCGAATGATTTGAATGTGTGGAATAATGGACTATTTTACTTACATTCATTATTACAATAATAATCTAAGTAATTCCATAAAATTTTGCATTAACTAGCTTTATAAAAATTCATAATCTTTTCCCACACTGATTTCTTTCTGAAAATGTAATTCTATACCAAATGACAATTTAATGTTTTGCTTCAATTCGCTTTATTAAGGAAATATTTTTTCGAAAGAATTTTGTAGAATTTTCCGATTGCTTTATACTCTCTTCATTTAAAATAATTGCTAATGAAGCTACTAAAGTCTCCACTAGTTATAAGTTGTAAATTGAGGAAGTCGTTGCTTACAGTCTAATATTTAAAAAAAGAATCGGCTATATAAGCATACACATAAAGTAATTAAATTCTTAATGGAAACGAACCAACCACTTACTTGGTTATTCCTGTTTCATTTTTATGTGTCGAAAAAAATTTATTGGGATTCATAAAGTGATATGTAATGGGTTTAATTCAAAAACAGATTTTTTTTTCGGATATTAATATGATTTTAATTTGACGCAATATAATTTTCAAATTGATTCGGAAAATCATTCCCATAGTCACGATTTTAATTATAATATAAATCAATTGACTCGCTGAATGCGAAACTCGTTTCATGATCTGATCTAAAAGGGTATGTATAGTATTCCTGGATTCTTTCTTGCGGAACTATTTTACTGCTTATCCTATCAATAGCTTTTTTATAAAAATTTTAAATTAAAAGGTTATTTACAAATGTGGTCAAAAACCAAGCATTTTCTAGTAAAGAGCATCTTAAATTTAAATTCAGTTCCGATCATGTTAGTCTAACAAAATGGCATTTGATTCGACTTTTAAAATAATTGAGTTTTCAAGTATCTTAAGGATTTTTCGCAAAAATTGATACAGCTTTTATTTAAACAAATGATCTATTTGTGTATGCAAAGAAAAAGAGTGCAATGGGCATATTTATTAATCATCAATCTAACAATGAATGACGTGTTAAGACATCCCTATTGTTAAAAAACTTCAGATTGAATATTATGTGTTTTTACTCACGTTTGTTTAATCAACATTATTCAAAACTGACCTTTCTGCACTTCGGAATATATTCTTTGCTCATATATGGACCAGTTTCTTCGATAATAACTAAACTCATGTGCTTCAATTTCAGATGATGCGAAGATGCTCCATGGTTCATGAATTCGAAGATTCATGAACTTCCACGTTACCGGGAGTCATTAATTCATTAACTTCTCCGTTGCCGAGAGTCTTTGATTCATGACCTTCCAAGTTTGAGTCGTGAACTTTCACGTTACCGTGAATTCTTGATTCGTGAACTTCCAAGTTTCCGTGAGTCCTTGTTTCACGAACTTCCATGTTACAGTGAGTCTTTGATTCTAGAGCTTCCATATATTGTCATGTGACTCATAAAAGGATTGATAATCATAAGTTCTTGTTTCTTGCCCTTCCCCAATATCATGAGCTCTTAAATTCATGGATTTGACAAGATGAGTTAAATTATGACAAGTAACATTATAATCATCAGAACTACTGTCTGGAGATTTTGATGAATCCCCAAACTTCCCTCCTCTAATTTCAAATTTCACCCACTTGTATAAGAGAGGGAAAAAAAATGAGAAAATTTTTTAGGCTATCTGTCTAAAAATTATTATCTCCTATGGTAAATAAGATAATAACTTGACTTTCATTTTGACAGACAATGAATTAAGTTTAATTTAGCCTTGGCGAAGTCACTCAAGATAAATCACAACAAATGTTAAATGTCTCCCTTTGAAGTCGCCAAAACTCTTGTGAAATCTCGACATCTCATTTATAATATTACACCTGATATAATTTAAAATCGCCAATAATGTAACCCATCTTGGCATCTTATGCATAAAGAAGCTTGGTTATCGAAATTTAGTATGAAAATCAGAAATTTAATCCATTACTCTGGAGATCTTGTGTAAGATAAAAAATTTACAAAGTAAACCCTGGAATTTTAAAAATAAACAAGTGCATTTAAACAAAAGTATTACATCCGGTTTTTTTTGCTGTCATACGTATTTCTGCCACCTTAAAAGAAGGGGGGGTGGGGTATAAACCCTCTAAGACTACTTCAATGCCTTCAAATTATGAGTTATTGTATTTCATAGTATAGTCAAGAAAAACAAATTTTTGTTTTAGATTATTTTGTTTCTAGCAAATGAATCCATAATTTGAGAGATCTGCAATTTGGATCATATATTCACATGCCAAATTTCTTTTATGTTTTTCAGAGTTTCAATTATTTCGTACACTTATATACGAATATGTAAGCATATACACTGCAAATAGACAGTTAAATACGCCTTTGATAAATTAAATTTCCGACTTAATATACTTCTGTAATTCTGCTGATTAAATTATGGATAAAATTTCTGTCTTGCTCTTTACTCTATTGTACTTGCTTAGATAGGAACAAATAGATTTCATTCAGATAGATTTCGTCCAAAAGACAAAGATTGATCAGAATTTTATAGATTTGGTATTAAGAAACTTAACAAATTTCATATTTCTAGCACAATACACTTTTAAATTAAAGGTTTCACAGCTAGTTATTCAAAATTCAAAGAATGTAGTAAGTTTTATTTTGGGTGTGGGGGAGGAGCTCATAGAGAACTGAAACAAAAAAGGAACCTTTTGCTGATTACAAAACCTTATGGCTTTATAGTAAGAAAATTCTTATAAAAGTATTATAAAATTCCCTACCATCCATGATGGTCATAAGCGAAAATGGTAATTACTTTTCTTGGAATACTCAATAAATAAAGTTTATTTTAACTAGTAGTGACTAATCCATTAGACACACTCTAAAATCATTTAAAAAACTTATTAGTTCATTTTTATTTTATTTGAGGGCTTTTTCCATTCTATGATCTCGACGACAAAAAGGAAAACTTCTCTACTAATAATATAGCGAATAAGAATTTTGCTTGTATGTATTCTGAGATTGAAATTTCTTTCCATCATTTGTAAGTGAGAATCATTCATTTGTATTTAACAAATCTATAAATATTTACTATAGACATTCATATTTTTAACTATCGCTATTTTCCTTTAAATTTATTATTACTTTTTTTAATTGCAGACAGCCTTTCACAGCTTTCAATCATTAACGTTTCGTTACATCAATCCAGAAATGTGGAAAGCATAAAATAGCTTATGAAATTGTGATTAGACGTTTAGACGCAAAAGGAACGAAAATAAAGCTATTCCCTCGATTTTTTAATATTGCATTCGGAGGTGTAAATCAAATGCATTTTTTGTTCGTTTGTTTCTCTATATCAAATGCATTTTTGTTTATTTCGTTGTCTTTTTTTTTCTGTGTCCATTCTCATAATCCTAATGTTCCTTATATTTTAAAAATGTTCTTGAGCAAACATTAAATTTCAAGGAGTCTTACAATGATCTAATTTCTCGAAATCACTTATAATCAATCAATATGTAGTTATATATATGTGCGTTTGCATTTGTGTGGGTTAATGAACTTAATAAAACTCGCACGGAACATTTTATCAACAAAACCTTTTACGGGAGAAAAAGGACTCTGACCGCAAGTAAAGCAGATTAGTTTAAGCATTAGATATTTAACCTTTTCGCTACTGATCCAGTTCAACCTGGCTGCTAATTTTCTATTAATAGGTCACTTTGGGACCGATCTGTAAAGCAAACGAGGGGGACAGGAAGTCAAGGGAGAAATATTTCATAAACATTTGTCACTGGTGAGTTTGAGAGTGCAAAAGGTATACCAATCCAGTTCACTGTAAGTAAGCAACCGTATGGAGATAACATCAGTCCACACAGATGTTGACTAGCTACTGGAATCAGAGGATTAAAATACTGACTTCATAGAGAAAACATGCCAATGTTTACAAATGTTGAATTGGTGAAGGTATTACTTTCATCGTAAATATCTTCAATGTCGCCTTAAACGCCAATGAAATGCCGAGTTTTTACTTTCTGACATGCGGAATGCAAAGAGAAAATACTGTGAATCTAGATTTTTTATGAATCTGCATGGTTTAGAGATTTCTGAGTCTAAAAAACAGAATTTTATTTTTTTATTTATTTATTTTTTTGAATTATATTTATCTAACTGTGAAGATGATAGCTAGAAAACGCTTTAAGCAAGATGAAGGAAATTTGGTATAAGATCTTCACTCTAAATTTGTAAATTTTTGTCAGGTTTTGAATGAAATCCTTTTATTGGAAGTATATCTTTCAGCCTTTTGTACGTAAGTTATCACAATAACTGCAGAATGAAAAGAGATGGATGAGTAAAATTTAGTACAAAGTCTTAACATCTGAAATTTTAATCTGTATCTAATTTGCAAAATCCAACAAGAGGTTGACAGTCTGTCATTGTACCCTTTCATAAGCTTGTAAATGTGATACCCCAAAAATATAATGACTTGATTAAATATATGAAATCTGACATGCGATATTGTTACTGCAATTGAAAAATTAAATTTATGTCAAATATTAGTTTCAATCGATCAGTGTTCAAGTGCTTGTGTATTAATCCCAAGCTCTAGTAACCTTTTACAACCTAGTAATAAAAAAGTCAACGAATGCAATTTAATAGGCTCTTTTGTTACTAATTTTCACCAATGACACATGGGGTTAATAATTCACAGGTATATTTGTTAGAGAATATATAAGAAAGTTTCAGGAAAATAATTCTTGGGGTCTTTTTTTTTTTACACAAAAGGATAGTTATAATGCAAAAATGCTCATTCTGAAATCTAGATTTGCCAAGAAAATGTATTATTGCAATTTTAATGACGAATGTGTTATGCTAATAATACATTCGTAATTTAAATAAATTAAATAATAACGGCACAGTAATTACAATATACCTACACTAATGCTCTGATATATTACCTTCATAAATATTTTCACAAATTATTTTTGCTTCTATTTTTAATCTGGAATAGAATTTCATTTCGCAAATACTTATTTGAAAATGCAACATAGCGAATTACAATCTTTGAAATAATTCATTCAAACAAATGGAAATAAGTAACGAGAACTTATTACAAAGTTTCCGTGACTTACACATTATTCTAACCTCCCAAATATACTACAAAATCAATGCCTATGACCATGAGAAAATTTTGACCTTTGAGTAAGCGGAGTGTTGCTAGAGAAATTAATACCCCATAAGTTAAAACAATAGACTTGTAACAAAATGGACTTTAAACAACAATATTACTCTTACAGATTGAGCATAATGAGAGAATTAAAACCATCACGCAATTTCATCATTTTGAAATGCAATTTTTTTCCTCTGAGCAACACGTTAAATAACGTTTTTACTTTAAGTAAATCCTTTCCAACAACAATTAATCTTACTTTTGTGTTATGGTTTACCAAATGAGAAAGATAGCTTTGGTCATTGTTTGGAGTCATTAACAAGTGGTTTTGGCGAAATTAAGTAACCTTAAAAGAAAATGTTCAAGGATATAAAACTTCGGTCATTAAGGATATAGACAATGGGTATTGTTTGCGAAAATTAGTGTAATGTTAAAGTTGTGCAGTTTAATTAAAATACATTGACAAGGGGAAAAAAAACTGATCTTTTATTTTAAAAGTATAAGCATAAAGTACATTCAAGATTATTAGTAAGATTTAGTTGCAAAGAATTTATAATTAAAAAGTGGACACATATTTTTACGTAAGAACTTGTTAATATTTTGGAACAGAGCTCTTGAGAGCTTTACTTCCTCCTACAGAATTAACATATGTGTCTGTACGCAATTAAGCTTAAAATTGAGTAACTTTGTGGTTTCATTATTTTATTGCACTTTAATTTTTACTTTGAATTGAGTAATTTAATACTTTAATTATTTTAATTACATATTTAACAGAATTGCAATTCTTTTCTTAATAAAAATACCGCAAAATTAATTTGGATGCTTTAAAAATAAATTTTGTTGCTTTTAACTCACCGAACTATCAGTGACCGACCCGAATTTAGGTTTTGAAGAAGATTTGATATGTATTCGAGCCCGAAAATAAAACATATTCAAATATCATAATTTCTTAGAAATTTTTTATTTTTTTTTAAAAAAAAAGAGTAAGAGAAAATTTTTAAAAAATAAAAAAGAGAGGTATGTTGAAATTACAATAATCAGATTAATTTCTATTTGCTATAATAAAATGATTTAAAATAGAATAAAATCTTGAATAATTTAGAATTAATTTTTTTATATGTGGTTCATTAAAAGTACAGGAAAAAGAGTTACAAGATAAGGTTGTTGTTGTTAATTATGGCATTTTACAAGCCCGCTGACGAGCTGTTAGTGATTTAAGCCGAGTATGCAGTGGCTTCTGAGGGCAAAGTTCTTGAGCACCCAAGGGCAGAAGTCTGACGTTCAGCTCATATGAAGATGACATACATATTCGCTTGCACAACCCTTTTTTATGGGGGGACTTTTTCAACCCCTCCCAGATAGAAAGAGGGAAGAGAACAATCATGCCCGAACAAGACTCGAACCAGGAGCACTCCGAACTTTCATAGAGGAGATTTCAAAATAGGGTAGTGTAGGGTTACCATGAAATATGTCAGATAAGGCTGTCTTATCTAAGTTATCGACTATTTGATTGCCATTTAAATTAACAAGTGAGGGGACCCACTGAAAGTGTACAGAGCGTTCCGAAAAGAGCCTCACAATAAGGTTTAAAATATTCATGCAAGTCTTTATACCTCACTTTCGTCCAATGAGAAAAGGGCTGTATAGAGACACGACTGCCCTTTAAAATCCAAATATCTCTGAAGACAAGTTCAGTGGACGTGTAGATATATTAAAGGCTTTTATAGATTGAAATAAGTTCGGACAGGAAAACAGAACAGTTGTCAAGATGTCTAATCAAAATGATAGTAGTTCCTTCAGGAGTCTCTATGTGCACTACAAGAAACGTCACCAACTCCTTTACTGTTTACGTTTTCAGTGCCAAATATGGAATGCTATAATCGTTTCAAGAGACATTTACTAAATGACAGACAGTAAAAGAGGTACATTTCTAGCGACATTTGTCTTTTTGCTTACTTTAAATAAGAGTCAATCTGGAAATGAATTTGATCAGGGTCAAACTTAAAATTCCAGTAGGTCATTGCAGAGTTAAACAATTAATCGCATTCTGAACCAAGATTCGATAGTTCATCATTTTAAAGAGGTTTAAAAAAACAGTGAGATATACTTAAAATTTCATTGCACTACAAGGAGATTAAAATTAAAGTTCACAACGAATATCCTTACAGTCCTGTAAAAATAACAAAATATTTAAAAAAATTAATGAAAACGTAGTAGTTAAAGTTTTAAATTTCGTACTTTAGACATAATTATCAATAATTTACTACAGCATTGTTTTCTCTCAAGAACTTTATTAATTTTTCACTTATTAAAGGATATAGATTTAAAAAAAATCAGATTAGCCATTATTGGCTTCCTGTTTGTGTCAGTTTTGGAAATGGTCGTTATAATTGCGGTATCCCCATCATAGGAGTGTGTATGAGATAACAAGTAACAGGAAATAAGCATTGAAGCAAAACATGTCCATGTTCTTTCTTACGCTGCACTTTCGAAATTATCTATGAAGTTTTGTACTTAAAAGTTGTATTCTACTTTTTATAAAATTTTCTATAAGGATTTTTCTGCGAGTTCGGGGATTTTCAAATTAATAACAAGTTGCATCATATTAAGCCCGTTACTGCATTGTGGTCCATTCTTCCTGATCAAAGATTCGATGTTAAATTGACTCGTCTTCGAATTGGACACACCTATTATACTCACAAACACTTACTCTAATGTGTGCAAGATGCAACGAAAATCAAACTGTATGCCATGTTTTAGCAAAATGCTCTGATTTTAACCCTTCCCTTATATTATTTTAAAACAGCCGTTTTAGACTTGAAAAAAATTTTGAATGGAAGATTTCACTCAAATTTATTCCTTTTCCTTAACTATATATATTTATTTAATCTTGAATATAGATTTTAACTCATATTTTAACTGTTTTTTTTAGATTCTGATTGTCTTTCATGGTTTGTAATCGAGTGTTTTCATTTAACTTTTAAATACATTTTTTAATTAATTATTTGCAACATTTAAAATTTTCAACTAATATTTATTAATATAACTTATTTCATATTTTATTACGGTGTTCATATTTTAATCTTATGCATGAAGCAGCACAGCCGACACCGGCTTTTGTGCCATAAAACGCCAAATTCCAATCCAACCCAATCCTGCGGGTTTTCTTCAGATTTTACATACAATATAACCTCATACTTTATTTATTTGGCTCCTATTATACTTGAATTTGAGCCTTGATTGTATTGAGAAGACTTTTAAAGATGGATTACAATCGTCATTTCAGAGTAGCACCTAATTCTGACGCACCTATTTTATAATGTCATTGTAGTAATTTGCTACAAAAGCTACAAAGTTTATCAATCTATATAAAGGTTTTTATAAAGATTTCTTTTCTACTATTTATAAAGGTTTATTTAGAGATTTTTCTACAATTCTTAATTTTTACAGTCCACATTAACTTAAAAGTTATTCATTTGATTCCGATTATACTTAAATTTGAGCCTTGACAGTATTGCGAAGGCTTTTAAAGATTATTTATTATCTCAATTCCGGATACATTCAGTAGCCTTTATTTTATAGTACCTCATCACAGCAATTTACTGCAAAACCTACAAACTTTATGAACCTCTGTAGTCCTCATTTTTTCCATCATGTTTGCTTTTTTTTTTTTTTTTTTTTTTTTACTTTTACAGTCAATATATACTTATAATTTGTTTATTTAATTCCTATTATATTTGAATTTGTACCCACACTATATTGCGAAGGCTCTTAAAGGTGTATTATAATTTTCATTCCTGATAAGTTCAGTAACATATATTTTACAATATTTCATTATAGTAATTTGCTGCAAACTTTATCATCCTCTGTAGTCACCATCTTTAAGGCGCACATCGCGTTTGCCGCAAGCTTAAAATATCGATTCCACCCAAAACTTGCAAGATTTTCATAGATCAGCATACCCAATACCCGTCACGTCTTATCAAGATAACTGAGCCTTGCACACCCTTCTATTCACAAGCTGCTCGCCTCTCACTTTTTCAGATTGAAAAGAATCCCGATAGGACGCGACAGCGCCGTCTGCAACCCTTTTCCTTTAATAAAATCTGCAAGAGAGCATTTCAATTCAGAAGATTCAAATACTAGAAGAGAGGTGAATATATGCATAAAAGTCCAGTGTTTGGTTCGTTGCATATTTCATGTTTTCCCACCCCTTTTCGAACGTTAGGTGATCCGAACACCCACTCCCTACTCACCCATCCGCTGATCAAGCAATGAATCATTCAATTCACATCACTTCCCACCCCCTCCCTCTTATTTTTCCACTTCCTCTCCTCAACTGTCAATCCAGGCATCCTAGCCGCCAATGGGAGACGTCGCTGTTGTCACCTCTCAGCCAATCAGGGGTGGAAGAAGCCCCAAAATTTAACAGCCGATCATTTCCTACCCACCCCGACCCCCAACTCTTCAGCTTTTCACAATAATTATGCTAGAACGGGCTTACCTTGAATTTCATGGAGGATATGCAGCAATAGGATGGGGAAAAAGGCTGATAGAGAGGATTATCTTCCCATCTTCATCCTCTTCCCCCCCTAAGGGGGGATGTGAAAAGAGGGGGTGATTCCTTTGTTCTATTTTCGCTGAAGAGATGGGAACGGGGTAGGTAATATGCTGAATCACCACCGTCTCTGCCTCACGGGATGATATTGCTCACAATGGAAAAATAAAATAAGACCTCATCAATGGACAGATAGCAGGATGGGATGGTTGTTATTTATCATTTTATTTTCCCGACTGATAAATTTTTTTCTTCAACCCGAGAAATCGTTTTCGGCACGTAGAATGAAAGGTAACGCGTGCCTTGTGGGAATGACAGGTTAAAAAAAATAGAGAGGGAACTTTTTCCTGTCTTCTTGGTGCGTCACTCCCTTTTAATAAAATATTCTTTGCTTTTCAGCGTGCGGTCGTTACTGGGATCTAAACGCCTAAATTAATTTCTTTTTTACAAAGAGAATTTCTCTTTCTCTTGTGAATAAAATATTTTACCAGAGATCTCTCATTATCCGTTGAATAAAAGGTGATGTAAAGATTACAGAGATTGAAATTTTATGGCATGAAAAAGATACCACGATATTGGCTGACTTTTAAATCTTTTCAATTTTAACAAATGTATTTGTTTATCGTTTATAAGTAATGTTATTATATAATGTTTATTTACAAAACTATATTTAACATGTACATAAAGCTGAAATTTCTTAATCTACTTTTACTCTACATCTAACATAATTCAAAATTTGGAATAATCATTTAAAATTCTGTGTTGTTGTTGTGATTTATGGCACTTTATAATCCCGGTAATAGTTATCTGTCAACGATTTAAGTCGAGTGAACATCTCTTATTTTGTCAATACCACCAACTAGGACCAAGAGTACTGATAAGCTACTTCATGCATCGCATTTGCTTGCACAACCCTTATTATATGTGGGCACATTCACACACCTCACAGACAGAATATAGAAGAACAACCATGCTCGAACTTGTCCTCGAATCCCGAACGCCCAGATCACAGGACAGACGAACTACCCCTATAGCAGGACCCCTGCTGTTTAAAATTCTAAATAAATATTAGAAAAATTCATATTCTCAATCTCAAAGTATATCTATGAAGTTTTCAGTTACTCTAAATCTAACAGTTTAACCAGTAGAACACCAACAGAGAGTAATGTTCAGAGCTACTTGTCCTATGTTATTACATGCACATTATGAGGAGGACCAGGCATGTTGACTATCAGGACAAGATTAAATAATGGCTGTTTACGTTCATTTGAGTTCAAATAGCAGCATTTTAGATTTGCGTCTAACCTATTACATTGAAAATTCACATAGGGAAGCCACTGCAGTTATTTCTTTGTTTATTAATTGATGCCTAGTATTTTATTTGCCTTGTAATTTTCAAGGTTTTCAATTTAAGATCTCAAAAACTAGAAGGAATAATATCAGGTTATTCTTTTCTGCACAAGACTACCATAGATAATATACTATTTACATTCACTATTTATTTTGCATTCAATTCTTATTAGTTCAGAAAGAGAAATCAATGATTTTTGCGCTTGAAATCAAGGATTTTTAAAACTTTTTTGTCAAAAGAAAGAGATCAATGGTTTTTTAAGCTTGTTAGTCCAAACAAAGAAATCAAGGATTTTTAACGCTAAAAGAAACTAAAAATCCTTTTTTTTTATTATTATTATTTTTTTTTTTTTTGAGTAAAATGAGCAAAATAAGCTGCTCATCTTGGAGAAGGTCATCATTTTGCCCCAAGTCCTCTCTACTGTTTTCTGTTGGAGATTTATATGTAAGTTTTTATTTGTTTTATTTAATCTATTTTATCTGCTTGATAAGTAATCTGTAACCTACAATATCCAATATGTAGTTACCTACAATTAATATTGTCAAAATATCTCCTTTTAACGATATATTAGTTCAGTATAATAATAATCAACAGCAGAATCATTTAAAGTAACAATGGCAAGAAGCTCGAGAAGTAAAATGGAACAAAAAAGAGTTTTGCTAAGGTATTGAAAATTAATTCCTGTGAAGAAATAAAAAATTCTTTCACTCTTGACATCGACTTGAAGTACAAAGAAAATACGATGTAGTTTTAAATGTGAGTTTTATTTTCAACCTCCATAAAAAAAACAACTAGAGCAATATGTTTCAAAAACTTCGCAGGGTGACATGGTAGCCCACACAAATTCAGGTGGAGGTAAATATATGTTTAGGTTTTGATAATTAAAAAATTTCGTATTTGGAGTTATATCAATTTGCCGTGAAATAAAGTTTTTAAACGACCCTTTTTTATCAGAATGTTTAAGAAAATATACTTAACAATGTTTCATTAATCAGTTCATTGCTTTATATATTCTAAGAATAAAAATGTATCCAATGTTTATCAAGATTTTAAGCTCAAATCAAATATCCTTAGATTCAAAATCATCTTGTCTCATTGCAAAAGTAAAAAGGCATCTTTATTTTTTCTTTTTAAAAAACCAAAAATATATTGATAGTAAAAAATTAGAAAAACTTCTCTCAACAAGCTGAAAGGCAAAGGTACTAATTCCTTTGTATCTAAGTTACTGTCTGGTAACATAAATTTTCGATATTAGAAAAAATCAATATTTGGTGTGAAAATTCTTTTTCAGTCCCTAAATATTGCAGTTATCAAAAAATTTTAAATACAAAAGTTTTTCTACTTAATGAGGTGTTAATTTGGCTATTTGGATTTATTTTTCCATATTCAATATTAAGAAAGTTATAGTGAACAGGAAATTTCAACCCCCCACCATTTCCACTCACTTAGAACTAAATGTCCATTTATGAACTCAACAGAGATTTTTACATTTCTAAGAACATATCCCAAGCCAATTGAAATTCAAAGCAATTTGATGTTGTTGGCTAATTCTTTGAAAAGTCATTGAGAAATATTGCAAGAGTAAGGATTTATCTGCTAGAGCACAAACTAGAAGATTATTATCAGAAAAAACAATAATCCTTTTAAATATATATATCATAAAATCATTTCAAAAATAGAATAAATTTTTAAAAATCAACTATTATTATTATCAACAAAGTTCTGGTCCACTTTACATATATGTCATGTGTCAAATGCTTTAAAAAAACTCATCATTTTTATTAAAGAAAATAAAAATCTCTACAAAACGCCGGTAATTTATCAGCAGTTTAATTGGTTTAGGAGAAACCCTACTCGGACAAGCAAGTAAGAAATAAGGTGACGGATGTTAACACTGCGTTGTATTATGCAGTGTGAATGTACATCGAATTTCTTGGAATAAAGAAGCCTGTTCACAGGTTTAATCCTGTGACATCTAGCGAAGCCCTTCGTGTCGGCTTAACCGGTGACAGAGCGTTACATTGTCTTCCTCTCAAAGCAGGAATTATCTGCGTTCTCGGAAGGAAACTCAAGTTTCTTAGAATAGAAAAAAAAAAAATACTGAGATTAGAAGAATTCCATACATTATCTCAAAAACAGCGCATGACATTTGTACGGCTCATAATTAGTATTGCTACGAAATAGTCAAAATTACAAGGAGAGAAAGGTCTTCACAAGCCTTTGAGTGATTTGTATTTATGACAACATAAGTATGAAATTATTACCGGTATGTGTGCATATGGGGGTGTACGCGTGCTTGAATATGTGAAATGGTCTTTTATTTCAATATTGCTATGAAGAAGTCAAAATTCCTAGGCTATAAATTTTATGATAGCAGATTGTTATATTGTCTTCCTCTCAAAGCAGGAGTTATCTACTTTCTCAGAAGTTTTCTGGACTACGAATTCCATATATTATCTCAAAAACAATACATAATACTTGTATGGTTCATAATTAGAAATGATATGAAACATTTCAAATTCCTACGAAAGAAAAGCTTTCTCAAGCCTTTCAGTGATTTGTTTTTAAGGCAACACAATTATGAAATTATCATCGGTGTACGCATGTGTGATACTGATGGCACCAGGTAATCTCAAAACCCTGAAGGATATGATTTTAAAGATTGATATTTTCATTCCAACTGTTTGAGAGAGTGCAGATGGGGAGAAAGACAGCTATTTACTACCCCGAAAGGAATGATAGTTTGATTATTCGGTCAAAAAAGGTTGGACAATACTTATTTAGCAGTCGACCTCAACAAATCCTTTCGATACTGCTACGTTCAGTGGTTTCGAGGTGGTCGGCTGTATGCAAGAAGAAGAAGGTGTACATGTGTGCGTGTCAGTGTGTTTGAATATGCGGAATCGCCATTTTTTATATCAGTGAAACAGGCATCCTAAGAACAGGATGAAGTAGATAATCAAGGTTAGCAGTTTTAAGGTTCAAAAAGTAAATTACACTTTTCAAAACCAGTATGATGAAGACTGACAAAGAAAGGTTAAATTTCCGTAACTGTGCTTTTAATTTCACACGTGAGCCATCAGGCATATTGTTTATTTTTATGTGAAACAGAGAAAGAAGAAAACGACTATATTTCTATGTAGCTTACCTCAAAATAATAATTAGTGAAAAGACATATGTTTGTTTACTCAAAAAAACTTAGCAAGCTTATAAAAATCCCTTCCATCCATGGGATAAAATGGGTATTGCTTTCTTCAGAACAACACTCAATAAATCTATTTCAACTAGTAGTGACTTGTCCATTAGAGCCACAACATCCCACATTCATTTAAAAAAAACCTGCTTATTCCTTTTATATTTTATTTGATAGCTTTGCCATTCTGCGAAGTCGACGATCCACAAGAATAGAAGATCTTTACTACTAAGATAAATCAAAGTGTGTGCATATGCTCTTGTACGTGTGTTTGAATACACGAAATCGTCGTTGCTTATTTCCATAAAACAAGTATTCTAAAATAAGAATGAAATAGATAAGCAGAGCTAGCAAAGTATTTTTGGAATCATAATACATTTAAAATATAAATTACACTTTTCAAAGGCAACATAGCGAAAAATGATGAAAATAATGTTAAATTTACATTACTATGTTTCACGCATGAACCATCAAGTATATTGTATATTTGTTTTTAAGTCAACCAGTAATAAAAAAGAATAACTTTATTTCTATCTAGGATGCCTCAAAATGATAATAGTGAGAAGAAAGTTGTTTTTCCCGTTCAAAATGTCCGTACAATCCATGAGCCAAAAACGGAAACTGTATTTTTTCAATATTCACCGTTAAGCATATTTTAGAGAGTGGTAACTAGCTCATTAGAGCTGAAACATACCCTGAATTGATTTTAAAAACTTGTTTTTTATTTTATTTGATGACTTTGTCATTCTGAGAGTTTGAAGATCCCCAAAAATGAATAATGTCTATTAGCAATAAAGATTAATCAAAATGCATGTGTATATTTGTGTTCACCTGTTTGAATATGCGAATTCTTCATCATTCATTTCAGTGAGGTAAGCATTTTACAATTTACAAATATTATAACTGTAAAGTTATAAGTGAATGTCACTATTGAGAAAGAAAACGAATAATTAGAAGATTCATTATTTAGAGAATTAAGTTTTAATTCTACTATGACTTCATTGGAATCAACGTTATTAAAATTGTTCATCTGCACGCTAATCAGAATTGGATGTAAGGCTTTTAAAATAAAATTACTATATTTTATCCAAAGTAAGTATCATGAACATAAAACGATTATATAATTAATAATAGTTATAGTTTGAAAGTTTTAATTGAAATTAAATAAAATCAGTGTTTCTGATAACCAGCTGATCACCAAAGGCGGATAATGAATGAATAAATGAATATTTAATGATAAAAAAAATCTAAATAAATTTAACAGAATTTTTTTTTTGAACTTTTAATTAAATATTCTAAATTCTTCGATAAAATGTTCTAAATTACTTTTCTTTGCCAGAATTTGGAAATAAAAATCTACGTTTTATCAATTTTTATTAAAATTTCTTTAAAACGTAGACTCGTTCCGTTTACGATAGCCATTTGGTTAGCAAAGATTAATTTATCCTTATTAAATATTACAACACTACTTTGATAATAAAAAAATGAATATAAATTCCTTCAAATTGAATCGAATATATTTCAAGTAAGAAAGAAATAAGCAAAATCTTTTAGTAATAAAAATGTGAAACTTGCCTGAGGAAATATCACATATTTACCCAATCGAAAAATCTACACAAAATTATTTGCGATATAAAATATTAGAGATAGAAAAGTGCCCTGAAAACAAAACATGGTGTAATAACATAAGTGATAAAAAATACCATAAACTGTTCCCCCCCCCTTTTTTTTTGTTTTGCCGTAATAACATAACTGATAAAAAAATTTTACTTTTTTTCTTTTTTTTTTTTTTTTTTTTTTTTGTAATAACATAACTGGAGAAAAATATTATAGACTGTTTTTCTTTTTTTTTAAGTTGGAAATTAGTTTTAAAAATTATATCACACATCCTTTGGACAAAAAATGTTCCATGTTATTAGTTATATAATTAGAAAAGTACTAGTACAAAAGAATTATGAAACGGATTAAATAATTGTCACATTCTTAACTAATATTCCCGTTTTGAAGTGTCTTAAAATTTTACATAATACTCTTTGGTATATAAAATATTAGATCCAATAATTGTACCCAGGTGAAAAGCCGTAATAACTTGGCACATGAAAAAATATTACGAACAGCCAAGACGTTTTTTTTAAAAAAAAAAAAAAAAAACCTGAATAGCTACAAAAGTCGAACGTCTCCTGCCAATATTATGAGCCGATTCGCGCTGTAACTCATAAAAAAAAAGAGGCAAAAAAAAAAAAAAGAAAGAAAGAAAGAATCTCTGGTTTTATCACTTTTTCGGAATTACTCTTCGTCGCTACGCAACGCTTTTTTCGCAATATCTCGGAAGATTATTCTTTGAGACTTCGTAAAAACCTGTCAGCAGAAAAAGATGAGCGCGAAACTCCTCTTCTTCGTTTTCTTCTTTTTTCAATTTTTCCTTCCTTCTCCCTCTTTTTCTCCCGTTCTTTTAGTGCTTTTTCATTTAGAGGGAAATATATACCTACCCCCGCCTTTTTAGTAAGGGAGAACATATTTCGCCTGCACTCCCACCCCACCCTTATTTCAAAGATGGGAACAGGAGAAAAAAATGCGACACTTTCATTAGATAAACCTTTTACGGCAACAGTATCGTATTTCGCTTATGATCTTTCATCGTAATGGTGATAGTGGTATGCTGCCATAAAGCATTGCGATATAAATAATTTTTAAAAATTCGTAATATTTCCTAATTCAATTGCTTTTGGTATGTCAATTAATTTTGTGTTGACTTTTTTTAAAAAAATCTTTCTTTTTCATATACATATAGTGTTATTCTGCCAATAAAATTTCAACCTTAGTTATTTTTTAAAAAATGATTCGTGATATGCATGTGATTTAATAGATTTTGTTATGTTAATTTTTGTTTCAATTTTTGTAAATCTTATTTTTTCTTACACATATAGTGATATATTGTCATAAAACATTTTGATACGAATATTTTCTAAAAATTCGTAATATGCATGTAATTGAATTACTTTTAATAAGTTAATTAGTTTCATTTTACTTTTTTTTTCTATCTTACTTTTCCGTATATATATATATAATGGCATTTTGACATAAAGTATTTTGTCACAAATAATTTTTAAAAATTCGTAATATTCATTTAATTGAATTAATTTTGATATCTTAGTTTTCTTTTTGTATTTTTTAAATTTTCTTTTCTTATATACATATGGTGTCATTCTGCTATAAAACATTTCAGCATGAATAATTTTTCGTAAATAAATTCGTAATATTCTAATTGAATTGCTTTTGATATGTTAATTAATTTTCTTTTTCTTTTGATTTTTTTAATTCTTTGTTTATCATATACGTATAATGGCATTCTGTTGTAAAACATTTACTACTAAACAATGTTTAAACAATTTGTAATATACATGTAATTTAAAAGTTTCGTAATGTTAATTTTTCTTTTGATTTTTTTTAAATCTTACTTTTTTATATACATATAGTGGTATTCTACCATAAAGCTTTTTGTTGTGAATAATTTTTTTAAATTCGTAATATACGTATAATTGAATTGCTTTTGATATGTTAATAAGTTTTCTTTTGCTTTTTTTTAAATATTACATTTTCATATTTAAAAAAACTCATTATCTATACGCATAGTGGTATTCTGCCATAAAGAATTTTGACATGAGTAATTTTTTAAAAATCGTAATATAAATGTGAATGAATTGCTTTTAATAATTAGTTTAATTTTGAATTTTTTAAAAAATCTTACTTTCTTTTGTGTAAAGTATTCTATGAAAAAAATAATATCAATAAATTTTAACTTATGGCTTAGAAATAATCTGCTCATTTTGAAATTTTTTCTGTATATCGGAGAAAAAAAGTACGATTATGTGCATAAAATAAATTTAAAATTTATCAATTCGAATCTGCTCGAGATTAAGACTATCCAGTTTTTTAAGTCCATTTTCTTTAACTTTAACCGTTTAAAGGAAACTGCAATATTCAATGCAAACTCTGTTTGCTTTCCGTTTTAACTTTTTTAATGTAGTGGTTTGAAAATTGAATTCAGTGTTAACTAGTATTTTCGGCCAGCATGCTGATTACTAAAGGCAACTAGTATAAAATTGTTTTAAAAAAATGGATGTAATTTTGAAATAAAAATACAGTTTTTCCATTTTACTTAATTTTTGGGGATAAATTAATTTTAATATTTTATTTCAATATTATGAAGCAAAACAGTGATATTTTCTTTTAAGAAGTTTTAAAATAATTATTTTTGAACGAATTTGCTCTAATAGACTTAAACTACGACAGTAGTTGGGATTGCAAGGTTGAGATTAAAATCTCGATTATTGTCGGCAAAGTTTCAAAACCGCATAAACCAAAAATTTTATAACTTGATTTACTTGAATTCTAATGGTTGAAAAAAAAGAAAAAATTCAGAATTCTGTTTGGAATATTCAAGAGCCAAGATACTAAACAGATAATCACTGCTTCTTACCGTCGCTTAGATATTTCATTGAGAATTATGACTTTGAAAATTGCAATCTATGAAATGATAAAAAAAATTTGTTTGATCTTTATTTTTTTTTAACCATATGAAAGGAAATGAAATAATGAGTATCTTTTTCAAGACAATGTACATGGGGTACAATGATTCAATAAATAAAAAATACAATTAAAGAAATCGCTGTTATTTAGGAAAAAGGAATAAGATTATAATAACCTGAAATTTCAATCAATCGTCTTAAATATATTGAAATATACAGGTCATCTATTTAAATTCTTACCTTGACCATATTACACATATAAATGATGGAAATTGAACTTTAATTCGTAATGCGCATGCGCCAAATTTATTTCGATGTTCATTGTCTTTACAGATATAATATATTTTCTATGTCAAAAATCAATAAATAATCAGCTGTAAAAAAAGAATATAGTTTATCTGTAAATGTTGCTTCAAAAAAAAAAAAAAAAAAAAAAAAAAGAAGGAGAGAAGGGAAGAGATTAAAAAAAAAAACACTGAGATCCAGGGGAGGGGAATTCCTGAGATTTATATTACAAATTATCAATCGCTTTTTATCAGAAATGACAAACACAAGAAAAGTTCAATTATTATTCTATTTTGTGTGTTATTTCTGTTGGTTATTTCGTATTATCAAAAGAGATTAACCATTTTTCTGGGTTATAAATGTAAACATTTGACTTAAAAAAGGTGATGAAGGGAGAGGAGGGGTATGTTTATATATTTTTAAAGATTCTAGCCAAGAATCTAGCAACCAGTATAATCTACCAATTTAATTTGGCATCCAATATAGTTTATCTTTGAGCAATGGTTCAAATAAATGTCGGGCAGAGGATTCATATCATGAATTATTAATCTCTTTTTCGCAAAAATAACAGAATTAATAAAATTTCAAAAATTATTAAAATTCAATTTTTGTGTGTTATTTCTATCGATTTTTTTCGCTTTATTTAAAGAGGATATTCGTTTTCCTGAATTATGCATACATATATTTAATTTTTTTAATAAGTTGGGAATATTTCTGTACCAATAAAATTTACTTTAGCACCTAGAATCTACCATCCATGAGTATTACTTCATATGAACATTGGGGAAAAGAGACCCTGAGATATATATATAAATTGTTAATAGCTTTTTCACAGAGATTATAAATACTACAAAAATTCAATAACTATTAAGAATTTATTTCTCTGTGTTGTTTCTATCAATTATTTCATACTATTAAAAGAGGATATTCATTTTCTAGAATTATATACACACCTGTTTATTTTCATAAAAGGGAAGTGGATATTTCTATATTATTAAAACTTAATTTAGAAAATCCTCTGTTAGGGAAAGAAATAGTAACAAACTTTCGCCTTCATTATTAATAAAGTCTGATTTCTAAGTTTAGTAACAGTACACAATTACACAGTTTTAATTATTTATCGTTTATCATGATTAATTTTAAACAATCAAATGGTTCTTTTTCATCTATGTGGAACCAATTCAATCGATTACATAATAAGTTTAAATGCATCTAAACAAATCTAACTACATGTCATCTTTCCTTCTCTGAGAACATATGAATTAAACTCGAGCGACAATTTTAGGTATATTTCGTGATTCTATTATTTTATCTTATTGTAGTAAATTATTTCTAAAAGTGATTCATTAACGAAATTAGCTCGAAAGAGTCACTTTTAGAAGCGGCAATGAATCACTTCTAGAAAATAAGTTCGAATTTATTTTGTTCGTCAAGTTTTTAATTAAAGGTCTTAAAAGTTTTCATTAAAAAATCACTGGTCTTCCGCTTTACCTACGCCCTTCATGGAAAATCTTGGAAAATATATTGTTCGCTATTTAAGCTCAACATGCGCATTTCCACCCCCATTCCCCATAAACTTTCGCCTCAGTACACAAATAAAACCGGGCTGAGAAATTCGACATCTGTTTCTGATACTCAGCATTTTATGAAAGTATGGGGGCATTAGGGGGGGAGGTCTGGGAAGCCGTGAGTAAATAAAGAAAAAAAAGAAAAGAAAAGAAAAAGGAAAGAATAATAAAAAAATGCGAGATTGAAAGCGCGAGTGAAAAATAATATCTTTTTCAAAAAAGCTATTTTTCAACAGCTGCCGCGTTTCATTCATTCATATTCGAAAAATCTCAAAAAGGAATAATAAAAAGAGTAATAATAATAAAAAAGAACTGCTTTATGATAATAAATAGCGTTTCCTCCCCCCAGCCCTAAAGGCGTGCATGCTTCACAGATCACATTAAGAATAAATTAAATCTAACTCCTCGAGTAACAACGCAGGGCTCAGAAAGAAGAGCGAAAAAAGAAAAAAAAAATCATAATAACCCTGGTCCTCACTTTTCTACAGTGGCAGCCTCACAGAGCGCGCCCGCCATCTTGAATTCTCGCAGTCGCTTGCCATTATCACCCGCTGAATGGATCGCGGTGAGAGCGCATGCGCGAAAGTAACGATTTCTGATTGACGCCTTAATAAGCCAAT
>JAPMOQ010022913.1:826664-885737 GCA_026543055.1 Argiope trifasciata | reverse complement strand
TGTGTGTGTGTGTGTGTGTGTGTGTGTGTGTGTGTGCTAAAATTCACTTTTATATTTTTAAAAAAATTACATTTTTTAAAATTAGAATTTTTAAACATATGTTGTTGTTTTTTAGTTCTTTAAAAAAATTATTTAATCATTCATTTAAAAATTCGTAATAAAAAATTTCTGATTTAAAAAAATACGATAAAATATATTAAGGGCTGTTTATCACTATTGATTTATCTCCAATGTAAATTTCTAAGTCATTCTTGAAAATCCCAACAAAAATATGAAAAATCAAATAAGAATAATTCAGATCATTATTTTATTCCAATTTTAAAGGTTTGCATGGCCTTTATTTTGTTTAGTATTCTTGTTGAATTTCATTGTAAAAATCTGAGAATTCTAGTTAGAATAAAATAAAGAAAATTTCGAAAGAAATCAATACCAAATTCATAGTTTAACTTCAAAATTTTAATACATCCTTTTAAGAAACAATAACCACTCATCATAACACAGTTTTCTCATTTATATGGTATCAAGTCACATGAGACTCCATTATAAAACAAGTCAATTAACATATTAATCACTAACAAATAGAAAGTAATAAAATTCAATTCAATTATCCGGCAATTGTATTCACTTAAATTAAGGCAACTAATTTTGTCAAACTTGAAAAAATAGATGAACGGTGGTCACTTTTCGTAACTCTCAAATTTATTTTACTGATCACAATTTAACCAACACAGAAATTTTCACACGTGCCAATAAATGTATTTCTATAATATTAACAAAAATTCATTGGTGAACAATAGTTACGAAATCGCCTATTGGCGTGCAGACCTTGGCAAGAATCGGTTGGATACAGTTAATGCATAAATGAAAGAAAAACTGAATGAGCACTTTGGACTTTTTTCCGAGAGATTGAAACCAAAATTTGATATAGAAATCCCACAGACACATGCAAAATTTCATATATTTATTTCGTTTTGGGAGTGTTTTCCGGGAGATGGAAACCGAAATTTGACACATAAATCTCAAAATCACATGCCGAATTTCATATATTTAAGTTATTTTGTTTTTGAATTATTACTATTTTCTGGTTGTGAAAATAAAGTCGGATACAAGGCAAAATTCTTTATAAATTTGGTTCCAAATTTGGCGCATATTTTCACTTTAAGTGGTAAATATATTTGCCAAATTTTATTTCTTTAAATCTCTGTTTTGTGCTTGAGTTACCTTATATTTGAATAGTTCAACAGATAGGCTTTACCTGAATGAATTCCTTCAACATTGATAGAAAAAAAAATTGAAGTGAAGTGAAGCATACCAAATTTCATCCATCTAGCTCAAAGTATATTAAGTTGCTAGATTCACAGATTCTCCGAGTTAATGAAGTAACAGGCTGTAACTGAAAAAAAGAAGAAATAAAAAATGACAGCTTAATTTAATATGAAAAATGTGTTCTATGGCCTGATGGAGATCTGAAATTTGGTGATCTCTAAGATTGCAAGACGGAATTTTTCGGCGATTACAATATCTTTTGCATATTATTTATACGAGCAAATAAAATGTCTTATCATTGCAAAGCGTAGAAAATTTGTACCGAAGTTGATAAAATAATTTTATGGCAACATATATCGGGATTGGGGGGAGGAAGAGATTATGAAAGTTAATATTAATCATGAAAAATATATAATATGAATTATTCATGTCCTTAAGTCTAGAACTTCCAATGAAACAATTGATTTTTTCAAGGAAATGAACTTGAAAATAAAGAAATACAATTAGATAAAGAAATACAATACAAATACAATCCCGAAAAGAAATACAATTAGAAAAAACAGTGATATTTTATTTAAGTAGATAAACGAAGCTAAAAAGAGCAGCTATAAAGTAATCTAGCAAAAAAAAATGTTTCCAAAAATTAAATGGTGATCATATATTTAATATTCCAAGCAACTGTTTACTTTAAAAAATTAAAGCAATTCTGCGAGATTGCATTTCATAATTTCAGGTTTTAATCTAAGCATATGAAGTAAACCATGTCTGTCTCTATTGCATTTACTATATAAATAAGTTTTTACATAAATATTTTCATAATTTTATAGTATGCTGTTAAAAGTAATTCCAACAAACATTCATAAAACTACCTGATGGATTCAGTGCTGTTTTAAATTGCCTTAAAAGAGCCTTATTGTTTTGAAAAAGATTTTAAAGAATTTTACAGCAGATCCGAGATAATTTAATCCCAAAGCTTTTTCTATGGTCACAGAAATCTGAGTTTGTTTGTTTTCCAAAATTTGCATCGGTTTTGAGCAATATACTCTGTTTCCCTGTGAGAAGTGAACTGAAAGCATTGAGAATGGTCTTTCTGTAGTTTCCCTGCTCATTTTCTAATAAAAATGATACTTCTCTCTCTTATAAAAGTGTTAATAAAAATTCTAATAAATGTTAATAAAAATAAATCTCTTAGTAAAAATGTTACTTCTCTTTACATAAAATTGTGAACCTTAGATAAAGCCGCAAGAGTAATGAATGCTCAATGTTTTATTTTCTCAATGGGAAATATATGTGTATAATAAGTAAAGAAAACATTTATTTTATATTAAATGCATATCATTTACAATAGATAGTTATGAAAATCAACCAGTGTTTTAATTGATTAGTTTGAAAATCGTTGACATGCTGTTAACAGAACGCAAGTACCAAAATCCTGAATATGTATTTTGAACATCTTTTTACAATACGACTGAGACGGAAAATTTACATAGAAACACAGTTAAACTTCATGCGATATCGTTTGTTAAAAGTTTCAGATTTTATTTATTTTATAATCAAATTTCATTTATTCAATCCATTGTGATTTTGAATTATCACATTCACATGTATAAAAAATTACGGACTGATAGATAGCCTATTTTCTGATATATTTTGTACATAATTTAATATCAATCTAAACTTTGAATTGTAAAACTACTAATCATTCATACATCAAAATTATTATGTTTTTGGATTTACCTGTATATAAAAGCCCAAAAAGATAAATAATCAATCATTTGACAAAACTTTTTCATATTTGATACGGATCTACCTTATTGATAATATATATGTACACAAAATTTAAACTATTTGTCATTTTACATTGTTATCCTGTTCTATGTACAAGGCCAACTGTGTAGGATTTCTTCAGAAGGGCAATTTCCCAAAATTTGATTAAAATCTACAAATTTGGCGTAAACAACATATATGCGATATCAAATATAAATTTTAAAAAATATGTTTTTTCGATATGAAATCTGAAGATTCGTTCACAATTTCTGGTTCAATTTTTTGAAAATTAGATTCTTTATCTCTCTGTATCACGCTTACGGGAAAATAATTATAGAGTAACCATAAAATAACGTTTCCGGTTAGGCAATATCAAGAACTAAAATTGATGAAATAAAAAAAATACTACCAAATCTTGAAAAACCATTAAAAAAAGTGGTAATAAAAGTTGCCAATACAAGAGATCTTGTACAGAGGGCGCTATCGAAGCTGGAAATACATTAAAGGTACAGAAATCAGGTTATCTAAAATTTCAATAATGTTGAAGCATCAAAAAAAATATGTGATACATTGGATGACATTCACTCCTGTTGCAACTCATAGAAATTAAATTTTTATTAATCAACATTAGGATATTTAAAATTGGAGGTATTCAAACTTGCTGACAAATGTACTACTGATGAAAGATCCACACATCTTGAGATCTTATGCTACAAAATGAATACAGTAATTTCGAGATCTACTTTTAAAGAAATTTTCTTTGATTTTAGCATTTTAGAAGATATTAATTAAATTGCTCAAACTATTACCACAAAACTAAGATTGTGGGAGAAAAACAGCAAATTTTTATTTTTCAAATTAAAGAAGCAGACCATTTCTCAGGTATTCTCAATCCTTTGAGGAAAAAAAATATGTATCAAAGCAACGTATGTATTGTTGTACAAATTGGGGCATATTAATTCTGTTTAATGAGTGAAACTCTGTTTAATGAGTGAAACTCTGTTTAATGAGTTAAAGGCATCAATGATACAGTGACTCATCCTCGATGACTCATTCTCAAAAAAAAGTATTTGGTATAGTATTTATTCAAAAACTGATAGATCGATGCAAGATTCAATAAGGATTGTTTGTTGTGGTCTAGTATCTCTAGTAACTGGACCCTCTTCTCCATTCAAAACAAGATGTGGGATCATTTACCTTAAAAATCAATGATGATCTTTCTTTCCATATGTCATTTCTCTCTATATATACTATAATATTTCAACTTTTTCTGTTATATTTAAGATTGATTGCTACCATAGATATTGCTACACATATAGATTCTACTTTTTAGTCTTGATCAAAGAATATTACAAGGATTTGGAAGGTATGATATTTTCTCTTTTACCATGGTTTAGATTCAAAAATCCAGTTACAAATACAGATCAAATGGATTCAAACGATCACCGGAGATAAGAAATCCCAAAATGAACTAATAGTGAACATTTCTACTAATAATACAAGGGAATATATCTACTGGTACTCGTAAGAAACTGTCGCAATTATTATTTTAAAGATACCAATTTATTTTCCGTATGACTTTTATTGAATTTTGAATCATTAAAATACTTATTTTTGCAGAGTTATCAATATATTTATTTGTTGTAAAGAAATTCAAACCGTTTTCAAGTTTCCATCAAACATAATTTTTGTTGTAAAGAAATTCAAACCGTTTTTAAGTTTCCATCAAACATAATTTCAAGATTTTCATCAATTATTGAAAGTTAAAGAAAGATTATTTTTTTTATTTGCACAATTTAAGAAAGTGAAGCTATAGTACAGTAAAAAGCGATGTGCAACAAAGAGATAGATTTCTTAGGGATTACATTTTTGGAAGCTATATATTATCATGGGGCTCACCTTCTTTAAGAAGGTTTATTTACAATTTAAAAAAAAAATCAAGTATTAGGCTATTTTTAAAAATAAATATGTGATATCAATAAACCAAGGGCACCCTGTAATTTATTGGAAATAAAAAAAACTGTTACATTATTTAATTCAATACAATTATAACTGTTTAGTTCGGGTTCTTCTAAAATTTTGGATGATATCGGAGCAATAAGATAAATCATTTTCTGGTTCCTGTTTTTTTTCCATTTATTTTCTAATATTAGTTCATAATCTTCCTATATTTATTTATATATCTTGCTCAAGTTTTCAGTCGTTAATAAAATACTTTTTAATCATCCACTTAAGTTCAAATACTTTTTTTATGGCTTGTAGTGGATGATACTCGATGTAAATACAGTTTTTTCAAAAATTAATTCATTAATTAAATTTAATTAATTTTTAGTACTTCATAGAGATTTAGCAGTTTGTAATGGTATTCGGAATCAACAGGCAGTAGCTCAATCTGTAAAGTGCCAGTCTTTTTCACGTTAAGGTAAAGAATGCGTTTTCAGTTGTTGCGATGATCAATAATTTTTTGATAATTATTTAATAAAAAGTAACTAAAATAAAAACTTTCCTTGTTGACCTAAGTAAAAATTGAATAAAATTTTTTATATTACTTTGTGTGAATTTTTCAAAAGTCTGCAAGTATGAGACTTTAGTCAATTTTTTGTTCCAATGACTACATTAAATAGCAGATGTTTATTCCTCTAATGTTAACGAGCTAACGTTGACAAAATTACTGTACACATTTTTCTGTAGCTTCTGGAACCTTGTGGGAAATATAATTAACACACACAGTGCCAGTACAATATAATTCGTATTTCTGGAAGGGCTCATATTGAATTCTTGTAACTGTGTTGAAATTAAACTTTCAACAGTAATTTTTGATTTTAATGAACAACAGAGCTGTGGTTTAATTTGTTTTCTTTTAATAATCTTGCAAATTTGGGATGTTCATTTATAAATCTCTTGTACAATAAACGTGATGACTTTTATAGATGAATTAATTTTTTATAGATAAATAATCGATTGAGTCAAAAATTCGTTAATTGATCAGAAGTATCGTCGATTGAGTTAAAGTTTCGATGACTGATTCAAAGGAACGTCTTATACAATATAACAATACTTTGGGAATGACATTTCGCATCTTACATTATCATGAGCTAGATATAACACGGTTGAAGCAACACTATAGCAAGAATGTATGAAAGCTCTTCGTCCAAACCCTCAGAATACTGGGGGGGGGGGGGAAAGAGTACAAGATACCTAAAAATTCAGGTAACTTTTATCTGAAAAAAAAAATCATAATCATCCTCTCAGGGGTGCACCGGAAAGATGCTGGAGGACTATTCCACGCAACGGAGGAGAAGGTTGGACAGAGGGGGTGAGGATGCCTCGCTTGCTATATTGAATCGGAGTGGAAAAGGGATCCGCACACGTCTTCTGTAGGCTGGAATGACCATTGTTCGGAGGATGGGGAATGGCTTGGGTGACAGGACGCTCTTTGGACAGGCCGAAGAATTTTCTGCCTCTGACGGGGGGCATATATATATTAAAAATATTTCTGCATATAGGATATCTCATGGCTGTTTATAGAACAGTAATATCTCTTTCTTGATGTTGGCATTGTGGTGATTATTGATTAAAGCGAAATAATAAACTGTTTTCTAAACAATTTTCAGAACTTAACAAGTATGTGTTAAAGTTGTCATCATCTGTTTGATGCGCATTCTTTTCACCCTTTTATTTAGTTTCTCAATCAAATGTTAAAATAAAATTATTTCTTTGAAATAAATAATACTTATCCAGTTTCATTTGTTTGTCAATATTAATACAATAGATCCTAATCGGGAATTTAACTAACTGGAGTGGTAAACCCCCCATTTTCTAATGTAGTCTCTAAAAACTTGCCATAGCAGATAACGTCTCACATGGTATTAGCGTACAATAGTTACGAAATATCAACATTAGGGGTGAATTCGGCATATTTGTAGAATTTATTGTATCGTTCTTAGTCAGTCGTTTGTTAATTAATCTCTGGCATGTGCTAATAGAGTCAAAAAAGTGAATTTGTGTTTTAAACATTTTCTTTGACAAACCAAAAAAAGAATTTGAAACAAGATTGACACTTGGAGTCACAAAATCCAGTACGAAATTTAATATATTTAAGACATTGATTTTTTGAATTACTGTGTTTACATATTTATGAAAGTACAAACCAGCAAACAGTCAACTCGTGATAGGATATGGCACAAAATTTGACAGATGCAGATTTACACCGTAGATGTTGAATCTGCATACTGAATTTTATGCATCTAGCTCTCTTCATCTTGCAATTATCGTATTATATTCGAAAAGCTGGATAGATGGAATTCGTCTGAACAAATTGTACTAAAAAATGACAGAAATCTGCAATAATCAGACAGACGAACATTTTCTAAAAATATTGAACTCAGGGAAGTCTTAAATGTGGAGACTGTCAAAATCTCGAGTTTGAATTCTTTGATGATTACAATATGTTCGAGAAAATAAAAAAGTATTTTTTTAAACGATCAATAGATATAGAACAAACTGGTTTATAGCAGAAGCGAATATGCTTTAATTGTGGAATTAATTTTCATTCTCGCCCACACAAACCACCATAAGACAGGATTAAATATTCTAGGAACTCTTAGAGGATGCATATTTCATCTCATCTTATTTTCCCCATCTGTGCTTCTATAACTAGATATTTTTTTACTGATTTCGACATAATCTCTATTTAAGTCGGTTTGAGTAACAAATTTTGACAAACTGAAATGTCAAAACCTTTCTTTGTGAATCCCTTTTATGAGAGCTGGTTTAAGTATTTCGCTTATAAAAAGCTCAAAATTAAAATTTAAATATCATTTTCAAAAAAGTAACCAAAATGTTACAAAATTAATTCCATAACTTAAATATAAAAAATTATAGATTTAGACAATTTTAAACTATTTTTTAAAAAGAATTTTAACATATTTTTATAGAATTCTGAAAGAATATAATGTTAAGCTTACAAAAGTCAATTTCAATACTTATTGTAATGATGTTTTAAAATTATATTCGAAATTAATATGGAATAATTTCGAATGTTCTATTATAAGAATTTAAATTAAAGTACAAAATTAAATTATTCTGAAAATATTTTGAAAACGTTGCTGACGCCTCTTTGATATTTCCGCTCTGTATCTTAACGTTTGGTGTTCTTATTTAATTTTTACTGTTAAAAAGAGATAAAGAATTTTAAAAAAATCTTGATAATAAATGAAAATTAAAAATATCGTTTGGTAAAAATATGAACATGTAAATGAAATTATATATAAGTCATAAAGGAAGTTTAAGAATCCTCTATTTTTTTAAATACTCCCCAAACTTTTTTATGACAGATTCTGCTTTGTTCACTAAGTTTAGAGTATTGTCTGCTCTGCAGTGTTTGATATTCCTGCTCTGTACACTTCCACCATTGGTTAACAAATTCAATTGTCCAAAAGATTATTGAAACCCGAATTATTTAATATCTCAAATTAATTTATTAGGGCAAGAAAATATTGTTTTTTAATAATGGATTTTTTTCTGCAATCTCATTATCATCATTATTCCTAATGATATTTTAACCTTAACTTGAAAAAAGAGAAAAATGCAAAAGAGTCTCTGCAGAACACAGTTAAAAATAAACATGAATTAAAGAAAATCTCACCGTACAACACGTTTGTTTCAAATAGATTCTCGTGTAAATAAATTTCTCAAATAGGAAAATATTTAGAATGCGTATTGATACCGTGACGATAATGACTTACGTTCATCACCCCCTCAATGACCACGATAGTTGGTTGTAAAGTAACTGTTTAAGATCAAAGGCTTTTAGGTTCAAAACCTCATTCCACAGAAGAATTGAGCGTATAAGCGGTTCTAGTGCAGATTAAATCGGTCGGTTCCATAAGTCTTCCCATTAGCGCGAGGGGGAAAGGAAAGTTCTAATGTCGGTCATGATCTTTTATCGTGATTTCAAATTGCAAAATCTGCCTTAAAATAGCATTGGAAATTTCTTCGAAATCATTTATAAATACAACCAAACTTACGAAATATCTCTGGTACAGAGCATTTAAATCTGGTACAGTATTTTAAATATTATTTCAGAGTTTGCAATTCTTTTAATAAGATTTTTTTTTCTTTCTAATTTTAAGATTTTTTCGCAGTGTTTTAAAAATAATCTTATTGTATTTGCAGAGATTTTGTGTGGAATTTTTAAATAAAATTATAATGAATTTCTGTCAATTGGAGAAATGGTTTTTAATCATTTGCTTCCATTTACGAAATCTCAATCGAAATCTAATAATAATAACAGAAATCTTTTTTTTTTTTAAATCTTGTGACGATATGATATTTTTTTCGCTTGAGATTTTTGGAGCCTCAAAATATGAAGATAATAAATTGTTGAAGCTTCAGAATGTGAAGGAACTAATTGCTAAGGCTCAAAATGAGTAGGTAAGAAATTGGCTATTTATCCCTTTTTTTGATTAGTATTTTCGAGTCGGCTTTCACAATATAGCTTTTGAAATATCTATCGTCTGCTGTTGTAATTTTTAACTTGGATATCCCAGTGTTACTGCAATATTCGCACAACCGTTTTTAAAACAAGTTAAAACACTGCTTGTTTAATTGATAAAGATTGTTGATTCAGGGATAATTTCCACTACTAAAAATAAGGTTAGTAGAAAATAATACAGAAGATTGTCACATTTGGCGATTTATCTCCAATTAAAATTACAACTTGATTTCTAAATTATGCATTTTCTGAATTTTTACGAGTTGTCTTAATTAATTTAAGTCATAAAAGAGTCTAAATCGGTTTAAAACAATCTCAACACTATCAGATTATGCGTGCGTCGATATTTAGGAAAACGACGCTTTTTTTTTTTTAGCTCCAAAACTTTGTTTGCCAGATTGGAAAAAAATTCTGGATTAAAATATTTGACATATACACCATTTGGAATTTGATGATATTTACACAACAGTCGAAGGTTGAAATTTTATTATGAAAAAATTCTTCATCAGTTCGGGGAAAGGACACCACAATACACTAACAGGATGTTACTCAGCATGGTTACTCCAGAGCGGAGCGTAAAATGTAGCAGTCCATAATCCAAAAAGTCTTTTTCCTCTTCAAAGAAAAACTCCGCATTTTATCGCTGTCTAAACTCCGCCTTCTCATTTCCCATTCGGCTACGTGAGCTCACTATTGGATAGTTCAGCAAATTGCCATCATTTGTGACTCCAGTCTGGAGTGGGAAATGCCAACAATGATGCGTCCCCGTAACTGATTGTTCTGAATCATGTGCTAATGGTAGTCCCTTCACAATGGGGCCACTTGGCATCCAGATGGGTGGACACTCCTTTCCCTTGAAGGTGAGAGAAGTTCTTCTCAAATAATGAACCTCAAAGTGCGGTCCTTCCGCTGAATCTCTCATGACCGGATGCGACGACCAGTCGGCGATAAGTCGATCTCCCATCTAGCAATCCGGACGCATTAAACAATTGAGGGTTTTAACAGGTAGTGAATAGTTGGCTGGAAATACTCTTGTCATAAATGGGTCAGGGGAACGTTACAGTATAGAGAGGGGGCATAGACAGCGATATTGAAGTCTCTTGTTAGTTCCAAACCGATTTAAACTTGTTAATGACTTTAATTAAGACAAATAATAATGTTCTCACATGATAACTTGAAATTTGAGATAGGAGATTTCATTTACAAATTATTTACTTTTTCTTTCTTTTGCACAAAGTAAGAAAAAAAAGATAAAGAAAATTGTGAACATCAGAAAAGCAATTTTAAATTTCGATGAATACCAACATTTAATATCTTTATTATTCTTAGACAGCAATTCTTAATTTTTCATTTACGAAATATACAAAGAAACAGTAACTTGTTCGTTTAAATTTACACAATTTAGATTTACTAATTTTTTTATTTTTAGATCTTCTACGTATTTTTAATCTACATATTTTAAATATCTCTAAAGCCGGAAAACACATTCTTGGAATTATTTCTGTCTATCTGTGAATACAATAACTCAAAAAACATTTGTTCTAGAATGAAGTTTGTTGAATGGACCTTGAACCAAATTTTTAAATTTCCATCAAATGCTAACGAAATCGAATCACAGGAAGTATGCTTAACTGCAGGACGAATACAAGTGAGCTCAATAATTACAAAAGTGAATAGAAAATAGATAAAATAATTACAAAAATGGATGGATAAATTAATAGATAAAATAAAAACAAAAATGGGTAAATAAAATAATCACAAAAGTGGTTATAGATACAATTTAGAGCATGGAATTAGCATCTAAAATGTTGGATACATATTAAAATTTAAATCAAATTTTTCAATAGATTGATCAACTACAAATGTGTGCTTTCACTTGTTTGTAAATGCGATAGCTAGGAAACTCACTAAATTAAATTAACCCCCCTAAAATCTTATGACAACAATTATATTTCTATGTTTTTAATTATATAGTAAGTATATAGTGAATTTAGTGTAAATGTATAGCTAATTGTTTTATATGTATAGTAAATTTTGGTCTCAATCAGTCGGGGAAAAATACAGCTAATATTCATATCTGATTTTCGAATACTTGTGTATTAACCGCATACCAGAGATTAATCAAACAAATGAAGCCCTATATATTTATTAGATTTGCTAGACTCATATCAAACATATTTATTAGGAAGTTATCCAAAAATTGAAAAAATAATACATTAGTTTAATTTTATAATTAAATGAATATCTTCATATTCACTTCAAGTATATCTTATTATTTGAGTTAAAAAGTATTGTCTTGGTTATCACAATAAAGTAAAATTAACATGAAGTTGAATGTCTTTTTCCGTGATTCTTTATCCTCTGTATTTTTCTAAAATCTCTTCTGCATTTTAGTAGAAGGAAAATTATATTAAATCGTTAACTTCTTTAAAAAATAGGGATTTATGAGCTATTCTATCTATGACTTTGGATTATTTTTTGTCGAAAACTCTTCATTTTAGAATTCATTCTTCAGAACTCTTCATTTTATTTTGTTCCGGGTTTTCGGCAAAGGAAATATTCGTTTATTATTTTTGTTATTTAAATAAAATTTTAACTTCATTTCATTATTCTCCCATGAATAAATTCAAGCTCGAGTCCCGGCTGCGGCATGGTTGTTTTACTGTGTTATTTCTGTGAGATGTGGGAATGTACCCCCTCCCCCCGTAAAAAGGAGTTGTGCAAACGAATGTGACGTATGAAGTAGCTAGGTCGTACTCTTGACCCTAGTTGGTGCTAATGAAATAAGCAAGAAAAGCTCACTCTGCTTATTTCGCTAACTGTCAGTGGGCTTGTGAAGTGCCTTAAATCATAACACAAGAATGATAGAAGTCACAAAAAGACAGAATTTTAGAACTGTTTTTTACAGCGTCTGAGAAATTTGTAACTTTGAGATTTATCAGAACATCGAGGTTAAATTTTGAGAATTCTTTATCTTTGTATAGTAGAGAGTGAAAAAATATAAAATATGAAATCAAATAATAATTTAAGTGCATAGTTTTAAATTCTTTATTAAAGCATTCTAAACTTAGAAACCCTAATAATGCTTTATGTCCTCAAGTTTCCCATATTCTGGAGAACAAGTGTTGGAAAAGATCATCATAATCTTCCTCTCCACCAGTATCCTGCCCTCAATACCCGAATTCCTACCCTATCCATTACGTACGGTTGCGACTTCCCAAGCTTGTTGTGGCATCCTTTCGAGAACGTCTGTACCCCTGTAACAACCCTCCTTGAGGGCCTATCAAACAAAATCTAAGAAGCTATTGGTCTGGAAACAGTACTTTGTAAAAACGAAGTTGCTTTTATTCTTTTTTTTTTACCCATCTGCCTTTCTTTTCCTTTTCAATATCTCTTTGTGACCCAGCCTTTTTCCATCTCTCCCAGAGACAGATGGGTCAACGTATTGGGTAAAAATTGGGGATGGAGGGGGGGGGGATGATATGATGTTGGAGGGGAGAAGGAATATGAATAATTCTTGGAAAATCTTCGTTTATGTCTTAGAATTACAATGGGTTGTTGCGGCAGAAGGTTGGCTGAAGTGCACTTTGCCTCAGATTTAGAATAATATTTTTCGAGTGGGACATTCGCCTGAAGATGCGTCCATATCTAGGTAAGTGGTTACGTTTGATAGATGTTATTATAACTGATTAGCCTGCGAAGTGGTTAAGGGGAATTTACATGAACTAGATACGATCGTGAGAATGTAATGATAGCTGAAAAAGTGTGCCATCTGTGTAATGTTTTTGTAATATCTGAAGATAGCTGTGAACGAGTTGGTGTTTCTCATGTAGCTGTTGTTATGGGCTACGTGGAAGTGAACTCTCACATGTGCAGATATAGGTCAATAAGTGCTTCAGTACAACGTGTTCTCTTATTTTACCTTGGTGGATTATATACCCTTTCTGGCTTGAAAATCAGCTGCCTCAAAGTCTGGGAGAGAAAAAAAAATCAAACTTTTGAATCTCAAGTGTGGTCACTGCCCTTTTCAAATAATTCATAAAACTGAAATGAATAAAAACATGATATAATTTTAAATAATTCATAATATTACATTCATTATATCTTCGTCAATATCATTATTCTTCGTTTCTAATCATGAAATATTGGACAACTATCTGCTAGGTTATATGTTTAATTTAGTGCTTCGGAGAAAAACAAGTACTGATATCCATATTTTCAAAATTATTATATAGTAACTTAAATTCTTTTCTGTTAATATAAATTCAATGAAACTTATTTTTAAAAATTATCTAAATAAATAATGAAAAAAATTTAACTTTTTTGTAACAACTGTAATTTAAAAAAAAAAAAATGTGGTCACTAAAATTAATAGTACTTTTTTTTTCAAATAACTTTATTAATGAAGTAAATTTTTTATATACACATGCTTGATTAAGTTCAATTTAACTATATCTTTTCATAAAATCGCCATTTTTAAGAATTCTTAACACGCTTCCAAACTTAACTATTATTACTATTATTAATAATAGCATTAGAAAGGTAAGGGGAAGAGTACTTAGTATTTTTTTCCTTTAACAGAAGTTGAACAAGTTATTTTTAACTAACTATAGTTGAAAAACGAAAAAAAAAAAATCGAATATTTTTGGGGGAAAAAAGTGTTTTGACTACTTTTAGATTCCGATAACCTAAGGATATATACACAACACAATAAGTACATAGAAAAGAAATAATGTGAAATAAGTAATTTCCTTCAATTCCCACATATTTGCATTATGTTTTCAAAATGTAATTGTATAATACATTAAAAAAAAAATTATTCGCTTTCTGATATGAAAGAGTTTTTATACAATTGTACATTCTTTGTTGATAATATACTATACTAATATTTCCAGAGCTTAATTATTAGATGATCAATTAATGTACTTAAATTTTAAATCTATGCTGTGATACTGCTAGATAGCAAATTTAAGAAAAATTTAATTTAAGTTTGCATAAAAATTTTGATAAGAATAAATTTGACATATTTAACTTAGGATTCTTATAAATTATGGATTTTATAGAAAAAAAAGAAATATTTTTTGTTTCATCATCATCGATTTTTGGAATTCATATTTTTTTACCCTGTATAATAAAATAAAATTAAGGTAGTTCCGCAAGTTGGTGAGCAGAACTTCTTTTATACTTTTAGCCCCAATGGCTCTGGTTCAAATAGTTATGATCAAATAATTATGATATCACTTCGTAGGTATATCTTTTATATGCATCAAAAATGAATAAGTAAAAAAAATGCGTTGTTGTTGTTTTAAAATGTTATTTTTGCAATGGAAAGAATATCTGCATTGATGTATGTATAGAGTGCATATGGATGGTAAATTGATATACGAAATATTTAATATTATAGAGATGAAATTATTAAACAACGTGAACACAATAATTTGTTTTTCCCTTTTTTTGAACTTCTTTTAGCTCTGCTTTGGCTTTAAAATCTGAATTATTTATATTGTTATATAGTGGAAATTCGACAAGTGACAAAAGGCAATTAAAATTGAAAATTATTTTACTTTGATAGAGTGTTTTAATTTAGAAGACTATATATTTATTAAGGTGAAAGCAAAAATGAGTAAAGTGTTTCCATCCCATCTACCTAGCATATCCTGGCCAAAAATATTATGATCTGGTAGTTAAGGAAAGATCTAAAGCAGATGTGTTCGGAATCCCTTCCTTATTTATTTATTTTTGAAAAAGACTTTTTTGATGAAGGATTTTTTAAATTCCAATCCAATGTTGTATTTCTATATTAACAACTGCAATAAATAAATAATACTATCGTTTAAATTTCCAACCATATTAAGGTGGAAGCAAAATGGAAAAAAAATACTCTCACTACTAAATCTTTGCAAAGAAAACGTTCATCACATTTAAGTCAAAAATATTGAGAATAGACTATAACAAATTATTGAAGACAAATGTGACTACTTTATTTTTTCATCTACCTTGGAATTAAAAAAATGTCTAGGGAAAGGTTTCATAAACAAAAGTTAAGTTAGACTTTCAATATTAACAAGCAGGAGAAATAATTTATAGTATCACTTAAATTAGTGGCCTTATTAGATGTTAAGATGCAAACAAAATAAAATCAAACACTCCTGTAAAACTTCTACAAAGAAAATATTCAGCATATCCAAGCCAAAAATGCTGAAAATGAGTCATTAAGAAAGAATCGAGGACAAATACGAGTCGGTTCCAGCAAATAAATTCTAAACAAATTGTCATAAGCCAGCCTCCGCATCACGCCTTCCAGGCAATTTATCATCTCCCTTTTGTGTTAGGCGATAAAATAAAGCAAACACCAGTCATAAATTATCCGCATAATGTGGCCTTCACCACAGACATGTCGCGGAGTGACAGCACTCCGTGACAACCACTCGCTCGGAATTCCGACACAAAAGCACGGCGCGATTCGAATATTAAGTAACATAAATCAGACTCGCCAGTGAAAGCAGATAGTGTTGTGAGAGAGTGCGCTTTTGCCTAGCTCGCGGCAGAGCTGCTTCAATTTTTCTTAATGGCTTACAAGCAGCGAACGAGTCGGATTCTGGTGGATGGTATTTTGATGTTGTGGAAAGTAAATTACCCGTTAATTATGAGGGAAGATGTGATGTTGGTAAATACTGGAATGTCAATCAAATATTTTTATTGTACTTTCCACAAAATAGTCTATGTTTTTGCTGATATGATTCTTGATCCCTCATATTTGCCCAGTCATCAAGATAGATGTAAAGCCTTGGTGTTTTATTTCCCTTTGGATAGCATACTTAGATGTCTTGCGTAATGGCTGCTTCCTTTTTTTTCATGGCTTACAGACAGAAATAAGTTGAATTCTAATGGATGGTATTTGAATTAAGGACGTAAGGAAATCGCCTAATAAATATGAGGGAAGAATTAATAATAAATTCGGAAAAGTTAATCGGTTTATTGCTGCTTCATTTTTTGCTTAGCTTACAGGCAGCAACAAGCCGAATTCTAATGGAGATCTGGATTTAGCACATAAATGAACCATTTTATAAATATGAGGGAGGACATGATAATAGTTAATTCTAGAAAATTAATCAATCTTCTTATTCCACTTTTTCACATATGGATAGCAATTTTCTAGACTTATATTTCTTCATTCGCATTCTTGCCCAAAGTTATTTCTGCGTACTCAGAGAAGAATAGCCTAGATGAGTTAAAACATATTTGTCTATGATTCCTTGAATCTGGGACTTCTGATTAAGGTAAAGTGTAACATATTCTGTTTGCCACAGTGATTTTTGACCATCTAGATAACACTACAAATTGAAGATTGCGTCAGCTGCAATATATGGAAACATCTGTAAGGGGACAGATTGCCTCCCTGAAGCATTTTAGAGGAGAGCTAACTTATAAATGTATTTTATTCATAGAAGATTCTTGAAGACATCTAGAAACCGGTGAATAATTTATAAACAAACCTATTTTGTGTAATGTTAGTTAAGAGAGAAGACAGAGAATAAAAATCCCAATATTTTGTTTGTGTTATCTATTCCTCAGCTTCATCTTAACTGTTTCTATCTCCAGTAGGTTTTCATCACAGTATAGAGATCCAGAATCAGCAAAACAGGAACTTCATTGTTTTGATTACTCGTATGCATTGAATTTATGCCACAATGATGGTAAAAAACAAATAAAATAAACATAATTTGTTTTAATTAATAATGTGTGTAGTTTATTTTTACGGTCTCTGTGATCAATCGTCAAAAAACAGAAATCGTCCCCAGTCTTATACATAATGTAGCTTGGTGATCTTGGTACACTCTTCAAATGGCCTGAGAAAAGGACAGTAAATTAAAACTAATATCTAATGCGCAGTAAAAATTTAAAAAAAAATCGTTAAATAAATTAAATGGGACTTTAAAATAAATGAATCGTGTGACCGAATGTGATTCCCAAAATTTTTAATGTTGCTTCATAATATGTTTGACTAATATTCTCTTTTTATTTTCGTGTCAGGTATATAGAGTATGGTCAGGTGTATATTTCTAGTATAGTATATTTAGAGTATCAGGTAAAGTCTAGCATACAGTACTCACGATTTGAGGGGTAATCTAGTATACAATATATACATAATGTCAAGTATTGTCTAGTATACAGTATATATAGTGTTAGGTATAGTCTAGCATAATCAGGTGTAATCATATACATATAGCATCAGATTTATGTAAAATATCAGGAATGTATTGGTATATTTAGTAAAAATGAGACTGAAAATCATTGTGATTTTCAAATTTTATTAAATATGAGGTTACATATAAGAAAAATGGCCATTCATACATCCTTATTTACATGTGAGAATTAGTCAGTGTTCATTTATTGCTTTTGAATCCAGAGTTACAAAACAGTTTATTGCGGCTAGATTTCACAAAAATTACAATGTTGTGACTGACCAAACCTCCTTTTGTCAGTGTGGAAGATTGAAAAGAGCTGAAGGTCATCGCAATTTTACAAAAAGTCTTCATTCATTTAAACTCTTATGCGAATATCTAAAAATGCTTAAAAAATTCTGCATAATATTTTAGACTTCTAATGCTATATACATATATATCTATATATCTATATAAATCTAAGTTTCAGTTAATGGAATTAGACACGAAACTAAAAGAAAAAAAAATCCGACGTCATTGATTATTCACAAACAATTTTATTGTACCGTTATTACTCATCAATCCATTGTTGATGGAATCGCAACATTCGATTCAATATTATCAGTTTTTCCTGTTACAAATATTTCCATTTAAATGCATATCTGTATTAATGAAATCCCCACAAAAATATAATAATTTGGTTATTTACAATATTTTAAATAAATTATTACTGAAATCCATTATAAGCCAACACATTGCTGATAAAATTATAACAAAACTCGAAACTCGTCAACTATTCCAACTACAGATAATCAGATGTTGCTCAAAGCTGATGAAATCAACTGCTGTTCAATAAATAATGGATGACAATCAATTAGTATACAATAAACTTTTTTGTAATTAACAAAAATTGCTGTCATCACATTTTTTAACCATCAATCTATCTTTGGTAAAATAAGAGTGGATGTCAAACCCTTTAAGCCGCAAAAAATTTCCATTCAAAATGCAGCAACTCTCCCGGTTAATGTAATCAACTGCTATCAGATCATAGGTAGGTTCTCAAGCAGCAGCAGCGGTGGTGGCTGCAGTTTCCATGGCGACCGAGCGACGCAACAAAAGGCCGTAAAAAGAGTGCCCTCATCAGTCAGCGCGGTGAGGAAACAATACTCGCATCGCGTTACTTGCCTTGTCGGACCGCACACTGCGACCAGAGTAACGTGAGAGCGCCACTGGAAGGAGACACCAGTACGTGACCGGTTTCCGAGATGCCTTGGGGTGGCCGGTCGACGTTAATGAGCACACCCCCTTTTGTAATTAAGCTCTTGCAAATACGATAGCCAGGTAGATATGGTCTCTTTCAAAGAATGGAAGAGGGACCGTTTCCCCCCCCTCCTTTGCAAATTTTGACTTCATACATAACGGGAGGGGGAGGATAATATATTCAGTAAAATTTTCATGTGATGTCACTTAGTGAATCAAATTGACCAAAATTTATTTAGGTAATATAAGAAAAGGAATTACCAGTTTTGACTTATTTTGATTTATAGAACTCAATTATCACATGGTAGCTGATTTATTGACAGTGAATTTCGGCAATTGCAACGTCGTGATGTTTCAGAGTTCCGTGGTGTATACGAGCACCGCCACATAATAATAATAATTTGAAAGTTTATAAAAAGATAAAATTAATTGAAACTAATTAAGGTGTGCGCTTAATGCTTTAACATCATGAATTTTAAAGAATTATTTGGAATAGCAATTATAATTTGTAAGCTTAAGGAAAGATTAGAATTGATTGAAACTAGTTCAGAAGAGCGCATAAAATTATAAAATGAAATTTGATATAGTTATTGAATCAAATGATAAGATAATTATTTTTGAAAAAAAAATATATATGGGAGAATAGAGAACTTTAATGGAATTATGTTGCGCGTGCCTATTACTATTGGGACTGAATTAACTATTTTCTTTAGTTATTTTGGAAAAAAATCCTGAAAAGTTCCCGCATTTAGCTCATCACTGCTATTTAAGACTAAAACAGGAATAATTTTGAGAGCAATGAATTTCAGTTTGGGAGATTGCAAAGTACTTCTTTTATCCTTTTTGAATCGGTAACCGAAAAAAACAACTCTTTAATTATATCATGCCATTACGTTGATTAGATGATTTCACAAACTAGTTCATTACAGATTGATTAAAATAATCATATTATACTGTTATAGTTATTGAATTGAATAATATAATATTGTCATAATTTCAAATTATAGTGATTGTTTATAGTTATTATATTATTACAATGATAAATCATATTAAACTGTTACAGTTCTCAATTATATTATTATTTTATTATATTGAATAATGTTATGCTATGATAGTTTTGCAATTATACCGTATTATCATGGCGTTGAATTATATTTTATGAATTTTTCAGAAAATTAATCATATTAATTTCACAAATTTTAAAATGCTATGTATGACCTGCATTAAATATTTTTAGATTTTATTTTATTTCATTACTTTTATTTTATACAACTTTATATTTAGTTGATATATCTGCAGTTGATGTGGATATATCCCAATACATTTCCTAACTTTCAATTTATTACACTATTATTTGACATAGCCACAACTGATATGGATGAATTGCATTACTTTTTTAGTGCTTTATTTTATTATACTACGAGTTATTGTGCCCGACTTTCCTTGGGATTGAAATCTTTTCACATATAATATATTTTTTTAAATTAGGAACTATTTTAGTTTAAAACAGCACAGTTTACAATCCCTTTTTCAGGACATATATATTGAAATGAAAGAGAAAAAAAAATTAAAATAGTGGTAGAATACTTCAAAGTGTCAAATGTATCAAATTAAATTCCTATAAATTTCTTTAATTATAAATCATTGGCGTAAATTTTTAAAAATAATTAATAACAAACGAAAGAAAAACTGTATGCAAATTTATTGGTTACGTTGAATTTTTTTTAAGCTTTAAGATTATATTAATTTTTTGAAATAATTATATATATATATATATATATATATACGGCTATTTTAAATTCAATCAAATAATATTGCATTTAAGGGTTAAGGTCGCTTTAAAATATGGGCAAATCATCATGAAAAACAAAAAGCGAAGATTTGATTAATTCATAATTAAATAAACATTTCATTAATTTTTTAACTTCGAATAGTAATCAATATTCTTTTTGTTGTCTGAAATAATAAGCATGCAAAAATTGATTGTGTACGTGGAACAAATATATAGTTACATATGACTTTTTTATATATTAGTATAAATATTATTGTATCGTTGCATATAAATAGTCATTGACTTGGTATCAGAACAAGATGTAATAATACAGCTATTACGATCCAATAAAATCAACTCCTAGAAGTCATACTTGAATGATTTTAAATGCTATTTATATCCTGTGCCTGAAAATAGATTCAAATGTTGTAAAAATAGCTTTACCTAGGATGATTGATTTTATTCGTTATGATGCCAAAAGCTGAATGTTCTATTAATCATGTATTAAAATGCAAAGAGGTGATGAATTATTTTTTAAACGGTGAGAATATTGAAATATTGAGATTGATTTGTAACATTTTAATATTCTAGGCGAAAGGACTTTCTTTCAATATTAAATATTGAAAGTGGGACAAAAATAGTATCTTGTAAGTGACAGAAAAGAAAAAGCTTTATCTGTTGCTGAATATGGTAGTGGCGGCTTAGTGAAAGATCATTTTGGTACTTAAGAATTATGATCAATATAGTTACTTGAAAGCGATTACTTAATATGATAAAACTGTTCACACTTTTATCCTATCAAAATAAAAAATAAAAAAAATATTCTCTTCATATCTATCTTAACTTCATTTCAAAAATACCAATTAAAGATTTATTAATCATTATTTATCGACAATAATTTCTTAATGGCTCATATAAACATTTTTTTTCAAATTTGCTAAACAATAATACCGAGTTTGAAAAGATCAACTATTCACTCATTTCGCATATCTTAATAGGGTTTTTCTTTTCTTTTTTTTAAGCATTCGTTCCACAAACGTTTATCGTTTAGTCATATTTAGAAAAATATCCAATTTTTTTATTTTATTTTATTTATTTCAAAAATTTTCGAAATATAAGCTATGAAATTTTTATATATCTGCGTTGCAACGTAACATGAATTAATTTTAACTAAACTTTCATGCTTATAAAAATTTCATTACAAATCAAGTGATTTCTTCTTTTCTATTCATTTTCATTTCGTCATTTCATCCTAAACAATAACGGTTTATGGCTGTTCAACAGATTCCATGTCGGACTTGTTATTTAGATCAATCCAGATTACTCTATTTCAGACAAAATAATGTGAAAATCATAAACCAATGTAAAAGACTCCTTCATCCTTGGATTTCCTGAAGTGTATTTCTTCGTCTAACAGCATAATCGTCGATATCCAAAAGCAAATTATAAGCCTGAAAAATAAAAATATCTCGATAGATTTTGTATTTGTTCATGACCACATGGGCATTTGTGAAAATGAGTGGGACGATTGAATGGCAAAGGCTGCCACTAAGCACAAGATCGACATTGCTGTTAACATTTCTAAATCCTTTTACAGGAAGATTACGGGAGAAAATATGGTGGAGTTTCGGAATCAAGAATATCTCATTTCAAATAACAGGAGTTTAACAAAGAAATTTTCCCCATCCGTTAAGAGATTGTCATGCCATCATTTTTATACTAATCTAATACTATAATACGAGGAATGGTTGCCAAGTCGAAAATCGCCCCAGAATTAATAAACTCCGGTAAACTTGGGGGTCTGGGGTTTTTGGCCACGAGGAATCGATTGGCGCCGGTTTTGAAGCGCTACGGTCAAGCAGTTCGGAGTTACAGATAGGATATTTTCAAACTTTATTATTTCGCCATAATGGCTACTTAAATTTTCAAGCGGTAACGTGCTGCCATCTATAGCCAATATGGCGAACTAATAAAGTTTTATGTTTAAGCTGTTATAGGTTTATAATATGTTTCTTATGTATGTATATATGTTTGGTTTTTCTAAATAAATTTGTCAAAAATATTGAACTTCAACACACTTCAATCTTTACCTTTACTTTACCTTTGTATAGAATAGTTCCCTTTCCAAACTCTAACTTTGTTTAGAATAGTTTACAATGGTGCACTTTAACCGGTTATCTTTTCACCAATGGTTTCACAAATTTTCTTATGGTATGTATTGTTTTGATAAATCACAATTGAAAATTTAAATCTTCGAGTAGCTTCGATACCTGTTTTCTCCGAGCGGAGCTCGGTCACCCGCTGGTTACAGAATAATCCAATTTCTCATTGTTCATGGTAACTTTAAAAGCTATCTATATAAATCTAATTTATCTTCATCATCTATCTGTGACTGTAATATTGGTGGCGAGGAAAATGTTGAACGTGTACTGCTTCTATTTTCCACGTTTGCCGGTGCAAGACAGAACCTAAGACTGGCGCACCAGGCCATTATTATAAATTGGGCTCCAGATTTTCATCAATTTTTTTCGACCAGAAGTGCTTTAGAAAATTTTTGTAAATTTATTAGTGACACCTGTAATCTATAACTGTTAAATTTTCTTCTTTTCTTTTTGTTATGTGCTGAATACTTACTCCAGTAAGCTCCGTTTGATACTTTGTGGTGCAGGGAAATTTTGTAAATATTTAATAATAATTTTTTAAAAAATGCTTCTTTTCGTCTTCGGTTAACCGTCTACATGAATCCAGTACCATTAAACGACATTATTCTTTTAATGGTTTTCTTTTTGTTATGTGCTGAATACTTACTTCTGTAAGCCCCGTTTGATACTTTGTGGTACAGGGGAATTTTATAAATATTTAATAATAATTTATAAATATTTTTAAAAAAATACTTCTTTTCAAACGACTTTGAAAAGAAGTATCAAGCAGAAGATTAACGATCAGTTAATCTTCTGCTTGAAGCCATGTACCATTAAACGACATTATACTAAACGAGTGTTTTTGTTTACATTTGAATACTTTGATTCATATAAGAGTTTTGATAATATAAAGTGAATGACAAAATTAATCGCGATTGCATTAAGTGGTGTCCATTGTACTTGAAAAATAAACTTATAGCCTTAATGAAAAAGGCCTCTCAAAAAGACAAATGAATATAAAATCTTCAATTCGTAAAAAGGTTGTTGGACTATTCAGCTAGGCACACGATGTTAGAGCCATTTTAGTATTATTTCCAACACAGTTAAATTCCTTTCAGATAAAAGATAAAATTAATACAAAAATCATCAATCAGCAGCATCAATAATGTTTGTTTTTTAAAAATGTTTTAACTTAATTTTAAATTAAAAATGAAGAAATATAATTGCATTTCCTAAAATTATTATTAATTATCTAAGTAATTGCCTTAACTGTTATCTTTAGGGTCGATGCAAAAAATTATTTTTAAACTATTTGTAGTCACATTTATATTTTTTATACTTTTTATTTAAAAAATATTTGCTATCAACAGCAATACAATTTTAAATAAATGTCTTTTAAACAATTTTTTTATCAAAATGAAACTTCATAAAATAAAATAATTTAGCAAATTATTAATTATGAGTCAATAAACATATAATAAAATATTAACAACCATATCAAATTACTTTTAAATACAAAAAAATGCTCTTTTTTAACCTGACATATTTCATAATCATAAAAAGATAATTTTATAATATATTCCTTCATCTCCTGATGTCATTATTATATTGAAATTTTGTAAACTTATGTTTTCCTAATGACAATGCGATATTTTATAGTTTAAGAACTAAATTATCAGTCATTCAAATTATTTGAATCATAAATCTATACAGAATTTGACAATACAAATTGTTATTAAATCCATAACATTTCTAATAAAAAATTATGGAATATGCTTAAGAGTAAAAAATATTGAAACAGACTAACTATATATAATATGCCAAAGGAAATAATAAAAAATGTTTTTTTAAAATACAATCTTGTTATTGTTTCTTAAATAAAAGAAAACAATGTATCAAAAATATGTAAATTGAAACAAAATAAATATTAGTTACAATGAATGTCATAAAAACATTCATTGAAATCTAAAGAAAAAATATATTGTAAATATAATTGAAATCGCAGTTTATTTAGAGATTTCTCACCATTCCTTATGCTTTTAAGATTTTATATTTACCTCCATGTTTCTTATTAAGATAATGTCAACTAAATATTTAATAAATTGATAAAATTGTATTTAAAAACAAAACCTCCTTATTTTCATTTAAAGTCATTCTCTAATTGGTACAGTGCCAAACGATATTCAAAGTACTCCAAACGTTTTTCTTTTAATCTCAGCCATGAATGTAAAAAGGAAATAAATTAATAATACTTAGAATTGTTTTGAAAGATTTTCTCTTTAATAAAACGAATACGTTTGGACTCTTTATATTTCGCTAGCTTTTATATTTTTCCAATATTGGTCTTCGCAGAGGGTTCCAGAATCTTTCGGTGATTTTATTAAAATTCGCTCAAGTGGTTGGGTCCCTCCATGTTAAAGAACAACTTTGAGTCTTTTCTTTTGTCATTGTTCCAAAAGAAAAGAAAGAAAGTAGTGTGATCTTAAGAGAAGTTTCTTTTTTGCTTTTATCTTGTAGTAGAATATGAAAGTGACTGGTTCATTCAAAACCTTTCTTGGGCTGTCAAACCATGCAATTCACTCCCCACCCTCTTCTTATTTTTCATTTTTACTGGTTAAAAATATTGAACCGCTTTCACGTGGAAAAAAAAAGAATATTAGTGTTCTCATTGAAACCGTGAACATTTTCCGATTTTTTTTTGCAGCTTTTTATTAAGATATCAAAATATTGATTGATTTCATTTCATTTTAAGCAGAATGTAATGTTAAATTCGACTTCCAATAGACACCTGCTTAATTAATTAATTAATCCTGTAATATTTAACAATTCCTACTTACTTCATCTTTTTTAAGAAAAGTTTAATGTTAAATTCAATTTTTTATTTTCACGAAATTAATCGTGTACTATCTTGCAATTCATATCTACTTCATTTTTTTAAAGAAATTTCATGTCAAGTTCATTTTTTAACACCGAATTTATCCTGCACTGCCTTGTCATTCATATTTACTTCACCATTTTGACAAATACCTAATATCGAATAAGTTGCGTAATGTCTTTTGATTCATATTTTCTTCATCTTTTTGAATAGAATTTACTATCAAATTAAGTTTTTAACACTGAATAAGGTTACACTTTGTGATTCATACTTGCTTCATCATTTAGAAAAGAATTTATTATCAAATAAAGTTTTTTAAACCTAAAATGTCTTCATTCATTCAGCCAATGTCTTTCATTTATGCATGTAGATTTATGATAATATAAAATACTTTGTAATAAAAGGTTTTATCTATGTCAATGCTTCAGTTATGGGCGCGGAAAGCTGCAACATAGCTTGATGCCTTTTTTCTAGAATTTTTGCCAGCTACTTTCATGTTCTTTTCTTTTTGTTTTGTGAATGATCTTTTATAATTTGCATTATGTTATTGTAATTTCGCTTAAATTGGAAATTATAATTTATTGTTTTATTCCTGTGAAATCTGTTTTATCTTTAAGCCTCAATTTCAATGGATTTTCGTGTTAACATGGGTCAAATTTGTTACACGAATGTCAGACCCTTTATAGAAAAAATCACTTTTTTGAATCCATGCATGGAGTTCATCCTTGAGAAAGTCTTCACGCAGGATTCATAATTTCTTTATTTTATTCTTTTTGCTTATTAAACGTAATATTTTTATTAATTTGTTTAAGTTCATTTGTGTTTTAGCAGTAGTAAAAACACTCTAGTCATAAGTCTAGGCCTTAAGCATAAGGAGGCCACTGAATTAAAAATTTGTTTGCATATTTATTTGAATTTTACTCTGATATTTTCTCAAGGTTCAATAAAAATTATATTAAAAATAATGCTTGTTTTTATAAATATTTTTGTTTATTAAAAATATTTATAATAATATAAAATATTAGATATTATTATTATATACAGTATAATAAATAATTATATTGTATATTACAAAATGTTATTTTCTCTCAAACCAATAATCTTTCATGCATTTCATTAATATCTATTTATAGATTTTTAAGACATAAAAACAATTGGTCAATTTAAAACTTTTTAGTTATGAACAAAGAAAATGCAGATAATTATAAAAATTAAATTCTGTGAGGTATTTTTAAATAATACTATTTCAAAACGAAAGTTCGAAATTTTTAAGTGCATAATTGGGATGATTTCAGATAACCATCAGGAATCACAGCATTAAAGATTTCCAGCATATTTGATACACTTCCATCTATAAGCAAAAGAAAAAAAAAACATTAAATAAATAGGTAATATAATGTCTGAATTAATAATTTCGCACTGCCTGAATTAATGATTATATTAATTTAGGCAGCATAAGAATTATTTAATACACAGATTAATTCTTCTGTTCTTTATCTCATAAAATTGATAGCAACGAAAAATATTGATATTTATAAAAAATTTAATATTTACAGAAATTTCCTTTATTGGCTTTAATTTTATTATGTATATATAATTGCTACTAATAATGGCTTGAACAATTTCTGATAATGGCATGATAATTATTTTTAATTTAAAAATCCTACTTTATTCAGAATAAAACATTTTCACACAAACAAACTATCGCTTCCGTAGCTAATTAATCTGAAAATACCATTCGATTTGGTTTATTGATAATAATATTCCATTTGAAAGCAGAACAAACTTCCTTTTGCAGCTTTCTTCGTAATTTGAAAACCTGGTTAAATGATCTGGACGATACCTAAGCTGGTATTCCATTGCCAAATTTCAACACCACACCAATCGGATAATGTTTAACATCGACATCAAATTTAAAGTGCACTATACCCACATGTCCTGCTAATGTTTAGTAGAAATTGATTTTGAACCTGAAACCTTCAGACCCTGAAACTGAGAAACCTTAGGCCGTGTTCCTATGACCAGTGGTTCTTCAGACGGGACACACTTTCCCCCCTTGACTCTCTCTTATTTTGATGTCTGTCCAGTTTAACAATAATTTGCTGGTAAACTGGACACATATCAAAACACCCCCAAACACCTCAAAAAATGGAAAACAGGGTAAAGCGTGCCTCATCTGTAAGACACAGGTCGTAGGAACTCAGCTTTACAACTTAACTATAATAACCTTCATAATATCTGGAGACTGAAAGTTTGATACTTAGTTTGAGTCACGAGGGTTATTGTTGGATTTGAGTGCTATCATTGGAATAGAAGTAATTTGGCTCTAAAGCAACACTTTGCCTACTAGAAAAAAAAGCCTGCTAATTTATATTACAATATTTCATCCATACTGCATTTTATCTAAAATGATATATTTTTACTCTTTTAAGATTAATTCAAATTTTACATAACTTATACAGCTTATTCAAATTATACATAGTTTACAAATATACTGTATTTCAAATTATACTTGGTTTCTATTCATTAAAAAAAAGCGTGGAACTATGCATGTACTATTTAGATGAGTGTCATAATAGTAAAACGTATACTATCTTTTACTCTAAGTCTATTTTTGGCAAGGCTTTTCATAATATTACATCTTGTCGCATTAAAATTACATTCTAATGTTATTTTTACACTGTGAAACTCTCTGAAAGTTCCTACTACATGAATAAATGAGATTTCGCTAAATAAATTACCAAATGAGTTCCTTTTTGGAGAGATAGAAACAGTGTGGAAATGAAATGAAAGGAATGAAAAATAAATCGTTATATTTTCTCTGCAGCGATTGGAGACGAAATCTCATCAAATATTTAGAAATGCTCGCGAGTGCTTTTGACACCGAATTAAACACGCGAACTGAGATTTCTCCGTCAATATGCCTCTGGGTTAAGTGACTCTAGACCCTGCGTTTTCTTTTATGAAACGACGCTTTTAAAGTAAAAAGATTGGTAGCTCTCTTTGTATCATAAATGGAAATTTTAATAGGAATTACAGCAGGTTTTTTTTTTTTTTTCACCTTTAATTCTTGAGAAAATTTCTTACTTTTTTGTTTTTGTATTATTTATTGATAAGATTAAAATTGGAAATTAAAAAAAAAATCAGCGTTTCTTAGTGAGAAAGAGTGGATTATGCATAGAATTATTCAGAAGTTTGAAATAATTTTGAAAGTTAGTTATAGCGAAAGAATCACTTTTAAGTCAAGAAAGAGCAAATTAAGTCAAATAAAGTTGAGCACTTTTATTTGACTTAATTTGTCTCGTATTTGTAAATTCATGGATAATGGGCTTTTCACTTCCATCTTGATATGGCAATGTCCTAAAATTTAAAGCACTTGTGTGCTCCCGTTGTCAATACGTTATTGTAAAATGAACAGAACTTAATAATCAGTTAATTGATTGATGTAAATAGCTTTTGATTCATACGCACCATCAGTGTTGAAGATGAAAAAGAAAAGGATTTGAAGAGCTTCTGAATTTACTAAAATAAATTACAAACTTAAGGCTATAAAATTAAAATTGAAATAAAAAACTTGAACATTTTTATTTCATTTTACTTCTTTTGTGGCCACTCCTAGCCATACTGTTCTTAAATTATTTTTCTCAAACCGCAGATTGAGTTTTTATTATCATATTAATTATTAGAATTATATATATATATATATATCCAATTTTTTACTTTAAAGCTGCTGCTTCCTCTTTTTGAATACATTCAGAAGTAGGTTTTCTGAAATAAAAGAATGTTGAGAACGAATTTTTGATAGATCTACATCCTTCTCCCACCGTCTTTACATTTTGAATTGGCTAAATTCAGCTGAATTTCAAATTTTACATTTATTTAATTAAGACAGTGAAATAAGCAAAGATGATACTGAAACATTAAGTGAATTCTTTTTTCTTAAAGGTTAGGAAATTATCTTTTAAGAATAGATTCATCAATATAGTTAAAAGGTTAAAAACAGCATGATAAGTTGTTCCGGTTATTAAAAATCTATAGTTAAGTTTTTTAATAAAATATTCTGGAAATATTTTTCTAATTATTTTTTTTTAAATTTTATCTAACCTTTAGAAGTTTACGGGGTTAAAAAATGCCTCTTAAGAAATTAAATTGTATGGAAATAATATTGTTTTCTTGTTTAATCACTTCTTAATTATATTTATTATATTTGTAAAAGAAAATATTCTCCAAAGCGTAAGATTTTTTTCTTAAACGGAATAAATATTTAAGTTTATAAGAAATGAATTTATTTTTACATGAGCATTTAATAATTAAATCAAGGAAATACTTTTTAATTTGTAATTAAAAATATATAGAAAAATGGTTTAGTTGAAAATCCTTGGTAATAAAATGGAGATTTAAAAAAATTTTATTTTTAAAATTGTCTCTAAGAATTTTCTTATAACATTTCAATACTATGTGAAAACGTAATAGCACTCATATCTTAAATAATGCTTTTTTGTTATAAGAAATTGTTGACTATTAAAACCAACAGTGCAATGGTTTTATTGAAGAAATTAATTTAATTTCTGCAAGAAAGAATTGAATAATTCTATTGCAAATTGCTATAACTAGATTAAATACAAAAATAAATGTTAATTAATATGAATTGCTATAAGTAGAGAAAAATTAATAGTTGAATTTAAAATCGTTTGGCTTTATCTTTAGGTTTATAAAGATATATTTATAATTTTTTAGCTGGAATCTACAAAAAAAAAGCTACATTTAATAATTTTTGAAAACAACTAAATTCAGCATTAAAAGAATTTTCTAAAATATAGAACACTAAAAATTAATTTACTTGTTATGGAAGAGTTCCTTTTTAGGAAGAGTTCCTTCCTAATTCCTTTATTTTCTTTTACTTTGATTTTGTTTTGTAATCAATTGTCATTTGTATAAACATGCTTTGTTAAGAGTTGCCATTCAAGAGTTTCAGAGATGTAAAGATTTAACAGAATAGCAATCATTATTATTGACATAGCAAATATTCAAATTTAAGGGATGTTGACATTAGGGGTTAATGGAAAGCGTACACATTCTGGTCACTGAACGATCAAATGATACCAAAAAAAATTTTTTTAAGCGTGCTTGTTCTTTAAATTATATATATATTTTTGGTTAAATATTCAAATTATTTTAAAAGATTAAAATTTCTAATTATTTAATATTTTTTAAAATCAAAAAATAATTCATTTACTTAAAGTTAGTAAAATTATTAAAAATATAATAATTTTTTGTTAAAAAAATTACTATTTGCAACAAAATCTCCTAGTACAAAAAATATTTCTTTCAGCTTATCTCACTGTTATAAAAATCCATGTAAAAGAATTAGTATTTTAGACGAGAGCAATTTAAAAAGTACTGATTGCTTCGAGAACTATTAATACAAAAATTAATATATAGGACAAAATTTACTGATATAAAATTATTCTTTGTAAAAAGGATATTGTTTGAAAATTCATATTTGTAACAAATAAAATTGGTGCAAAAATTATTATTTACAATGAAAAGCACTGGTGCAAAAATTGCAACTTTCAATAAAAAGCATTGGTACAAAAAATGCTACTTGCAATAAAAAACTTTGGTACAAAAGCTTCTACTTATATTGAAAACCAAAAATACAACAGATATAAAAATCACTGTTTTGAACAAGGATTAGTATTACAAATAAAATCTGTATTTGTATTGTAAAACCTGTAAAATTGCATTTCACTATGAGGGTAAATGCCTCAAAAGGGATTACAAAAATGAAAGTTTCCCTTAACAGCTACTAATACAAAAAAACCAGTGTTTGCAACATGAATTACTTGCACAAAAATTACTGTTAGAAATATTTGGCAATATTCGACAACGAAAACATATGTTAAGCAGTGATAGCAAAAAAAAAAAAAAAAAATAAATCATTGAGGGTTTTATTTTTTGTTTTTTTTTTTTTTTTGGTTAAGCAGCATGGCTTCCAAATTTCATGAAGCATGACCGCTGAGTATGTAAATAGATTCTGTGCACCAGATTGAAAAGCACTGATGCATTTCGATCCACCTTCTCGGCCAAAGCCTACCTTTGTTAAGACAGCGTATCAATCACGACCCCCTGGGTGGCTTATTTACTAACAGGCTTCGAAGAAAAACTGCCAGAGGAAGTCTGTTCGAAAAGGCAACATTTAGTTGAATGCCTCCTAAATTTGATCTGCGGTTTTTAGTTCCTGTTCAACAATTCACGTAGGAAAAGGAGAATTGTTTATTGTTTTTCTTGGCCGATAAATTGAAAAGCTTCATGTTTCTGCCTTGAGAAAAAATCTTATCTCCCAATATGATGTAACTCAAAATTTAAATGCTTTAAAGTTTAGTTTTAAAACTTTTTACCAGTTTTTTAAAGAAATGGTAATGAATTTTATATTTTTATATAGTTCTATATAGTTTTATATATATATTTTTTATATATTTTTTCAATTCAAAAATCAAATTCATAAATGTGAAGGCCATCGTACCCTTTTTAGTTAACTCCTACAATTGGTGTAATACGTTAAACCCAAAATGTCATTATTTGATAGAAATTCAGAGATTCGTTATTAATTATTCCTTGTCGCAACAAAACAGGCGATTAATCAAATTAAACATAAAATTAAGCAACAGTAAATCCTTTAAAATGATTGAAATACTAGACATTAAACTTTCTTAATACAAAATAGCATGAAGAATAATATCTAAGAAAATTTTAAACATATATTTTTAAACAAGAATTGGATGTCAAAATCAACTTTTTGTCGCATTGAAATTTTATATTTCTATGTATTCTGTGGAATAATTTAAAATACCAAGAAACGTGCTGAAACAAACATTTCATTTTTAAAAAATCATACCGTTATTATATTGTGTTCAGATTCCCTTTGAAATAAAAAATGCAAAATGTTAGAATTTACACTTTTAAATCCAAATATTTATAAAAGTAATAAAGTGACCCTATTTTTTCGGTTATTTTTTCTTCAAGCATCAATAATATAAACCAGAAATTCTCAAACCATGGTTAGTAATCTTTCAAAAATAAAACTATTATCATTTTTCAATATTAACGAGCAAATTTTAAGTCTTTTTGATTTGGAGCAGCATTAAAACTTTTCAAATAAATACTTTTCATTTGTCTTTATTTAACTCTTCTTTTTATGATTTTACTTTCCATATTATACAGGAAAATGTTGTCGTACTTTTTTAAAAATTCAAATATGGGAGAGTTGAAAATTTCCACAATCAAAATGGACTTGGAATATATTAAAGGATTCAATTCACTAAAAAAGTCAAGCTTTATATATACAACTTTTTTTGACAAGCCAATGTAGGCCATTATAACAAGAAAAACAGATTTATAAACATGTAGTTAAAACTTCTGGAATTTGTTTGGTATTATATGCTTTGCAGTTAATTATGCTAATCGCTCTTAATTAATGGAACATCGCATTATATTCATGTCTTTCGGTATTCATATCTTATTTCTAAATAAAAGAAATGCACATGAAAGAATTAAATTTTCATTGATTTGTAACATTAGAAAAAGGAGAGCTCTTTTTTTATAACAATTATTGATATCTAAGTTTTGAAGAATTAAATGGGGTTATATTTAAATCTGATTAAAACACTTTTTGAAAATAAAAATAAAATTATTTTAAACAAATTACTAAAATTTAATGACAATGTGTTCATAGGACACCTTTAATGATAGTTATAGGTAATATATAATTGATCAAAAATGATACTGATAAGAAATATGCAACACCTTTTATAATATTGATAAATAATATATAACACTTTTAATGATAATGATAAGTAATATAAAAACGAGCTATTTTATTTCAGCAGTTTAGAACATCATTCATCTCCAGTTACAAAATAGGACACTTTTAATGATAATTATAAATAATATATAACTATTTATTAATGATAATGCTAAGTAATATATAACTGGTTATTAATGATAATGCTAAGTAATATATAACTGATTATTAATGATAATAAATATATAATACCTTTTAATGACAATCATAAATAAAATATAATGCTTTTAATGATAATAATAAGTAATATAAAAGAAGCTATTTTATTTCAGAACATCATGCTACACATGTTGAATTTTACATTGAGCTTCCTTAAAACAATTTACATTAGACCGTTCAAAAAATTTCCAAAATTAAACATAAAAAAACATTTTTTACTAATCATTAGGTTTTATTATTATTATTATTGATGGATGTACGAAAATAACATTAATAAATTTTTTTCATCCTTTAAATACAAAAGAGTTTTTTAGAAATAAAAATTTTAATAATGAGATCGAACGAAATATATAATATTTAACAAATAAATGGTGACTTATCACTTAATAATGTATTTAAAAAGTAATCGAGGAAGTTGGGAGGTCCAACAATTATGTATCCTAACATACTTAACGTATTTACCCCAAAAAACTTTAACCGGCAGTTTCCAAAAACTAAATATCTAATTTATTCGAAATTTTTGTTATTTTCTCATTAATCCAACTCTATTTTGAAATGTTTCTAGCGAAAGATAAAATATTCTATTTACTTGAGGGAAGTGAAAAATACATTATTCATACAAAATCAATTGTAATTATCGAAAAAATTTGATTGAAAATTACATCATGTTAATTTTATCGCTAAATCAACTGTCATTAATTACATCTGCAACTAATCAAAAATACTCTTGATTCGACAGCTCGAATAGTTTCAAAATTAGTTGCGAGAACTTTCAAGTCTTCCCACCTTCGTGTCAATGTTTCAAACAGCATCTTTTTTTATTTATAGTTTTTTATATATTTTTTTTACATCTAACTTAGTGTAAAAAAATACTAGCGATAATAATAAAAATAAAAAAATAAAATTTAAAAAAGCAATTTCAGTTAGTATATAATTAATGAAATCAACGAAATTGCGTTTATGAAAGGCAGCTGACTTGAAATCAGTTATATAAGAGTTGATTATAAATTGTCACAAAATATTTTTATCGTGGGATCAAGTGTCATCGATTACATTCAAAAAGCAAGCAAAATAATGAGACCTGTTGGAGATGATTTATCTAATTCATGCTGTAATTTAAGCCGTTTGATAATTTAGCAGGCAGGTGTTGTAGATTTTGACAACCGGTTTCCTGTCCGTTCGTACCTCTTCTTTTTATTTCTATCAACTTATTAAGCTATTTTGTAATCAATAAAAACAGTTACAAGGGAGATTGTTATAATACTCTTCACAGAGTTGTGAGGTCTACCTTATTGTTTATTCTTTCATTTTTCTGTTTTTTTAGTTTAATTTTCTAGTACTCGTAAATATTATAAAGTAGGATTTTAGAACTTTATTTAAGTTTTGGTCGCTTCTAAAATGAGAAATGTATTTAAAGACAAATTATTTTTATAGAATATTTTAAATAGCATTATGCGATTCTTTTTAATATTTCTATCAAATAAAATCTCTAGAAATGACTTAAAAAGATTGAAAATAATATTATACAATTCTTTTTTTTTTTCTATTTTCCTGTACTTATCTAGATATTTTGTAACCTATAGAAAACATTATACTTTTATAATATTCCTCACTGAATAATGCGGTCTTCTTTATTTTTTATTCTTTTCTTTTTCCGCTATTTAATTTAATTTAATTTTTTTTGTACGCGTAAATACTTCTAAGTAGTTAGTTAGGACTTAATTTTTTATTTGCTTCTATATGTGTATTCTATTAAAAATAACAATGGGAATCATTTTAATAGAATAGGTTAAATATTATTAAGAAGCATTTTTTAAATTTCTTTTGTTACATGATAATAAAATTGGATGACTGGAAACTGAATTGAATATACGCTTTTATTTATATGTTCATTTGCAACATATAAAAGGAAAATGAAGTGAAATTCATTTTATATTTTGTATTTTATTCATAAATAACGAAAAAGATAACGTTGCAATCATTTTTTTTTTTGCAATTTATCTATAAATTGTTTTATTTTTTGCTTCGAATATTAAAATACTATTAAATTACCCAAATATAAAGTATAATAATAAAAAAATAACCTGAAAATAGTTTTGTAACAACTTATTTATCATTCCTTATTTCTGTTCTTCTAACTCAACAGGAATCAGTTTTATAAATAATGTGCTATTTTGTCTAATTTTTTTGTTTCAATTATTAAAAGACTATAAAATAATGCAGATATAAAGCATGATATGTTGCAACCAGTTTTTAGAATCATAGAAATAGTCGTTTCCCTAATCGTTTTTCCCTTTCCTTTTATTGCATTGTTTATGTATATGCGAACAAACTGGATAGTTCAGAAATTTATTACAGTACTCCCTTTCTTTTGTGTTCTGATAGACAAAATATATGAAGAATTAATTCTAAAAGTTTCCCCTTTTATTTAAATCATTATCATTTATTTATCAAGTTGTTAACAAGAATCTATAATTTTTTCGCACGGAATAAAACTTTTTTTGCCGTATAAATTAACGCTAGACATATTTGCATGTAAATTATTTCTGTGTATATCATAACATTTAATGGTTGTTAATTTAATTTTAATAACATTTAATTTTATTTAGTAACCCCTTTGAAATAGTAATCATTAGTGAATAAATGGAACTACTTGGCATTGGCTGTCAAAAACTATAAAACTAAAATAAAAATGCATAAAAAGATATGAAATGTAAAATTAGATTGCATTTATTAAAAATTTTAGTTTTCATCTGCTTATATTTCCTTTAAAGTGTTAAATTTTAATTTGTTGAAAGTGTCATTTTTTTAAAGTTTTTCAATAGTGATGTTTTATAGATGTAGTTTAATTTGACAAGAAGTTATTTTGCAGAATGTTCATTAAAAAATATAATGTTATGATTCCCAAAAATTAATTTTAAAAATCAAGCTAACAAATCTTTATAGATTTATTATATTTTTTATCATATTCATGCATGTAATTTCTAATAGTTATGCATCAAATTTAACAGCAAAAGAAGCAAAATGTTAGTAGAAATAGACTTAGCAATTGATTTATTGCTTTATTTAAGGGTTTTCTATTTAAGGAATTAGCCAGGTACGAAAACATTTTTAATCCTACTACTAAATTTTTTAAGCAAATTTTTTGTGTTTTTTCTTTATATTTACTTAAATCTTTAATCATTTACTACTAATTTAATTAATATATCTACTTTTAAAATTTAATCAGTATTATATTTTTAAAAATAAATTTCATTTCATTTTTGCCATGTAATTTTAAAAATATTTTTTTTCTTTTTTAAATTTAAGAACTAAAACTATAAATATTCTATTACGAATTCAAAGCACAAAATTTTCAATTTGAAAATTCTATGTTTGTTAAAATATGCAAAAGATTAATAATTACTTAACGAACTGTTTTTACAACAAGCGGATGCATTGCGGCAGCCTGGTCAGCGGCTACGGAACTCGATGCTCGCCGGCGTAGGTGTGATGTGTCCCGCGGGATTTCGCCGAGGGCGGCGCGATATGTGCGATCGTTAGCCGCGGTAGAAGGCGTGAGTTACGCCGCCAAAATTTTTATCAACCACCGGCTTAGGCATCGTGCAATACCGGCTGTCTCCCTAAAATCAGTTTTTATTTCTTGTTTTATATTCAATAAATTTATTGATAATGGAAAAATATATTCAATATTACCTCATAAGTATCATGGTATTTTCATCATTTTAAATTTTTGGCAAAAGAAAGGGGGGAAATATTTTTTTCTCGTGTTTCAATTTAATTCATCTCTCTTTTTTTTTCCTTTTCTTATTTTTGTAAAATTATGTGCATTTTAAAAAGTTAAAAGAAAAAAAATTGAATGAAGTGTAAGAGAAAAAAACAAAGAAATGGAGTACTCAGTGAATTGAAATTAATCATTAATTGAAATAAATATTAAATATCCATTTACATCACGAATTTTAATTTTTAAAAATTCATTCGTGAATTTTTTTATAAAAAAATTCAAGTTTTGAATCAAAATTAAATTTTTCTCATATTATTTGGATAATAAACTGAATCTGTCATTGTAAAATAAAGCAATATAACATACATTCTTTCCCTCAAAATATTACAAATGAAGTGTTATCATGACTTTATTGAAAAAACTCAGACATATAAATGACACGGAAATCGAAAATTATGAATGATTAAACTAGATTGATATAAAATTCGTATCAATTTCGTATCATTATTCTCATAAATGAAATAAATTTTTCAATAAGGAATTATAAAGAAATTAACCCAATAAATAATTTTTATTCAATTTTGTAATAATTTAGAATATGAACAATACACAAATAATTACAAATCACAATGCACAAAATAATAACAACTATGAATGATTAGAGTAGTTTGATATTGATATAAAAAACATAATTTGTATTTTTTTAAAAAAAGAAACTGAATTTTAAATCAGAAGTAATGAAGAAATTAACCCAAAAATGTTTCTCGTTTAATTATCTAATAATTCAGAAAGAGGACAGCACTCAAATAAACAATTGCAAACATAATTTGTAATTAAAATTTGTAATTAAAAATATAATTTGTATTTTTTGCGAATGAAATCGAATTTTATATGAGAAATAATAAAGAAATTAACCTGATAAATCTTTTTTCTTCAATTCTGTAATAATTTAGAATGTGAACTATGCACAAACAATTACAAATCGTAATACACTAAGTAATGATAGTTATAAACGATTAGAGTAGTTTGATATTGATATAAAATTCATTGTTTTCTTTTACATAAAATAGAATTTTAAATAATTAGAAATTAATAAATTAACCTAATAAATAATTTTATTCAATTATGTAATAATTTAAAATGTGAACAATAAATAAATAATCAAAAATCATAATACAAAAAGCAATAACAATTATGAATGATCTGAGTAATTTGATATTGATAAAATTTCTAACTTTTCCTTTAAATGAAATTGAATTTTAAATATGAAGTAATAAAGAAATTAACTTGAAATATTTTTCATTTTATTATTTAATTAATTTTGAAATATTTTTCATTTAATTAATTTTGAATCAAAACAATACATAAATAAATAAGAACAAAGCAAAAATTAAACAAAATCATACATGTAAAATTTTTCTGGATATTATAACCATGGAAAGCGCATACAGTATAAATAGCAGAGTAAAATGTATCATTCATCAAAAAAAGAAAAAAAAAATCTAAATTACTCCTTGGTTTAGATCCTCTCGCATAATTAATTAAAATATTTACAACTGGCATATGTTTAAGAAAAAATTAGTGGTATTTTTAATTTATTAAAAATTTAAATTCTATCAACTTTTTTAATTTTAGATTAGTCCGCTATTTTCAATCCCTACTATTAATTCCCACTCTCCCTATATATATATATATATATATCTTGTTCAAATTTTTAATTTTTAATAAAATACTTTTTATTCATCCACTCAAGTTCAAATATATTTTTTATAGCTTTTAGTGGATGACACATGATGTTTATACAATTTTTTAAATATTAATTCATTAATTAAATTAAATTAATTTTAACGCTTAAATAGAGTTTCAGCTGTTTGTAATGGAAATTGAAATTAACGGGTAATAGTTGTATCGGTAAAATGCAAGAATTTCAGTATTTTTCACATGAAGGTGAAAAATGCGATTTCAACATTTGCAAAAATCATTTTTTATGCTTAATATTTTTTTTTAAATTATTCAATAAAAAATAATTGAAATAAAAACTTTTCTTTGTTGACCAAAGTAAGAATTGAATTAAAAATTTTTTTCTTGATATATTACTTGTTAATCTATATCTTAACTCACATTAAAACCATAAATAACTTGCATTAAGAAGAAAAAGAAACGAGATTGAAGGAAAAATGAAATAAATAGCAACGGAAAAAAAGGGAAAGGGAAAGACCATTTAACAAGGCAGAGGAGAAAAAAAACAACATATTAAGAAAATAACTATGACATAATATATATTGTGTCACACTTTCAAACCCTTTAAACACCCACTCACATACACAAACACATGTAAAAGAAAAAGAAGGAAAAGCAGGAATAAAAGCGAAATAAAATTTAGAGTGAGAAATAAAAAATAAATGAAATGAAGACTAATGAGGTTACATAAAATAATCAAAATAATTCGAAAATAACGAAGAAAATTCAGAAGTTTAGTGCTTTCTTTTTTTTTTTTTATTCTGTGTAAAATGATCCTTGTTGCTCTGAGATCATTGAATAAATAAATAAAAGGATCTTTTCAAACACATAAAAAATTAACGTAGATTAAAATACAAAAACTTTTTGAAAAATTTAATAATTTGAACTAATTTCTTGCTTGTTTATATTAATTGTTTATATCAAATTCTTAGTAGCTGGCAATCGATTTTTAAAATATGGCTAATCAAAATTTAATCCTTGTGCAATTTCACATTAAATATTAGTTTTTTTTTTTTTTTTTTTTGAAATTCTTGATTAAGAATTCACTTAATTCAGTTATCAATTTACAGTGAAATTTAAAAATATTATGTATATTAAATCTTCAATAAAGGTTATAAAGAGATTAAATTTCGTGATGTTTGTTTTTTAAATTAAAAAACTATGTTTACAAATTTTTCATCAGTTAATCAAATGGTTAATTTTAAGTAAAGATCTTTTATTCTGTTTAGATTTATTTCGTAAATGACCGTGTTATCAAAATTACTGGAGCTTTAGAACATGAGAAATGTTTGTAAATTCATTTATAAAAAAGTTATATTTTATAAATTTCAGTAAAATGAAACAGATAATTTTAAATTCTCATCTTTAAAATATATGGAAAAATGAATTTATTTAGAAAGCAAATTGAGTGCATTTTACTGATAATCTTGAAATATGGATGAAAATTGGAATAAATTCGTCCAAAATATCCCGAACAAGAATAGTTGCATGTGAAAATACTTTTTCCTAATTAAGATGCATGCATCCTTTCTCACTTATAATCGGTTACCCGTTTTGACCATGATTTTTTTTTTCTTTTTAACGGGTGATCATTTTGATCATTTTTTTTTTTTTTTTTCATTTTCATTTCATTTTTTCATTTTTTTTTTGTCCCTTTTTCCGATTTTTAAAAAATATATTTTATATATGTTAAAACTATTGCAACATGAATATACCTTTTTCTGCTTATCCCGTTTATTCAAAACTTTTATATCTATTACAAAATATATTTAATAGGTCATGAAATATTTAAAAAAAGTTTTATCTTTTTTGCTTTCTATGTTATGTTAATTAATTTTAATTTTAGATTAAAAATAAAAATCATGGTTGTTAAATACATCTTAAAATTAATATTTATAGATCAGTAGTTTTCTTGTTTATAAAATGTTAGTTTCAAGTTCAAAATAAATTTTTATTCAGTATATGGTGATTATTTGAAATAGGCTATTGATTCATCAGTCAATATTTAGTTTTTTAGAAGTTAAAAGTATCAATTGACTATTCTTAGTTGATTATTTTTATATCAAATTATATTAGATGGATTAAATAACTGAATTTGGAAATGTAATTCATTCTATTTTGCTGTAATAGCAAAACTTTGAAATTTTTAAAATGATTGAAATATTGAAAACAAAATGATAAAGTACATATTAACATTAAAATCCTAGTGATCAAATTCAAGGTTATCCTAAATTATATGAAATGAATGTGACGTGAATTAATGATTTGTGTATTTCATAGCACATAGCTGTAGATTTATGTAAATGTGTCATTTGATTAAAGTAATAAAAAATATATTAAATAAAGAGTAAAAAAATTATTAATTAATAATTTATTAGAATGAAGGGATATTTATGGTAAAACGTACTAGTAGCATTATATGTATTAAATTTGCTACGAATAATTAGGCATTTGTAGATTATTCTTGAGTAAACAAATTAATGGCCATAACAAAATTTAGAAAAGAATGCGATTAAATTTTAATTACTTCCAGAGTTTAACAAAGGTTCTAAAAATATATTAAATGTTAATACATGGATTTTAATTCCTCTATAACTACTGAGTGTCAAGTTTATAATGCATTGATTCTGATTCTTCTTCTGTTATTGAGTGGCAAGATCAGAATTCATTGATAATGATTCGTTTCCTTGAACTACTTGAAAACTCTATTTGTTATTGTCATAAATTATATATAAAACTTTTTTAAACATTTCTCAATGTCACTTTCCTTTCAAGTATTTAATACAGATTTCGATTTCTGGGTCATGGAAAATAGAATTTAATTTTAATATAAATTTTTTATATATTAAAATTAATATGAATAAGATATAAAAATACTTGAGGATGTTTAATATTTTTTCCAATTTTCAATAAAGGAATATATTCATATTATATCTACCAAAATTTATGCCATTGTAACAACTAAAATTTTTATTGCAGGTTAAAATAAAGTGCCTTTAAACCACAGTAAATGATATTTTATACGATTTTGAGAGATTTAAATTTGAAATCATACCCAAAATAACATATGTTATGCTAATGCAATAACTACAGTGAAATATTCGATACAATGGAAATGTTTATTACATAATAAAAAGAATAAAATTGTAAAAGATGCAATTAATTTGATAATTCAAATCCAAAGGTCATCATTAATTCCATTTTTATCATTAGAATCTCTGTTTACTGTTAAAAATTATAATATTCACAATGTTTAAAATGTTATTAAATAAAACATAATAGTTAAGCCATTTTGTTTTCCAATGTAAACAACTTTAATATTTTAATCAGAGTTGTGGAGATAGTATTCTTTTAAAACAATCGAATGAATATATGTGAATTTTATAATTGGGATATTCATAAAAATTTATTGCAAAATGTATATGATATAGTTCCTAAATAAAAATATAAGTTGCGTTTCTATTCATTATTTGAATTATTGGGATTCAATTAATATATAACATAAAATGTTCTTTTTTTTTAAATTGAAGACAACTATAAAATATTTCTAAATGAATGTATTATTTATTATTTATTTCAGGAACTGCAGAGCATATTGAAGAACTATTGTGATAAATTTGAGCCAAAAGCATTTATTAGCTTTTAATTTATGAGATTCTTCAGAAGAAAATTCTATTAGGAAAAATGACATTTAACGATGCAGGATAGCATTAAAATTTATGTAAATGAAAATATAAAAATGAATTAACTTCCCCCAAAAGTTCTTAGAAATAAAATTCTATCGGTTTTATAAATAAACCAGCTTAATCGTTAAGATTTTTAAATTAAAAAAAAAATCCATAGCTTAGCAAAAAAAAAAAAAAAAAAAAATCTTAGCAGTCCCCCATTTAAAAAAATCGTCATGATTCCAGAATTCAAAATGGATAAGAAATAAATTGATCATAAATTAAAAGCAATTTCATTTTAGTTGATGACTTAGTAAGTATTTATTGAGATACTTTATGTTTAGAAGTATATCTAAAGTTTTGTTAATTTCAAACGTTGAACATTAATTCAAACATGAATTAACTGCAAAATCTTCAGCAATTACGAAACTCTTCTGCATAGCATGGGCATAACATCTGCTTTACATGAGGTTTGAAACACATTTCGAAAAAGCCTTTGTGAAAATAATATATAGCTGTGAATCGTTTATTTGCACTGGAATATAGAATTTATTTGGATTTATATAATCTACATTAATTAAATGCAACAATAAAGGTATCAACTGATTAATAAAGAGTGATATCATTATATATAGAGAATAGTTTTTGTATAGAATACCATTAGTAAACTTTTAAATAATTGAGAGACATATATTTACAATAAGTAAGAGTTTAATGCATCATATTTTCCTATCAAAGTAAAAAAATAAATAATCTAAATCCATAGCTCAAATCTATCGAAGTTCCATTTCTTTAAAAGACAACAATTATGCATAAAAGTTTCACAAGAGAAACAATTTTTTCTTTAAATCAGTAAAAAAAAATATCTTAAATAAAAATTTCTTTTTCTTTTAAATGCAAGAAAAGAGAAAAATACATCATATTTCATATCGAAATCAAATAACTAATCAGAAATAATTTTTCTCCATTGTCTTAAATGTACCATTTAGTTGAAATCCCTACATTAAATATACAGAACGAAGTTCTAATATCACTCTAGACAATTCTTCAAATTCCAGATATTGGGAAAAAACAAAGAACTCTATTTAAATTAATGGATAATAAAAAAAGAGAGTACTTAAAAACAATTACTTAATAGGATTCTTTTTCTTTTTTGAGTTTTTTGAAGATGTTATTTAGCAAAAAGCTACTGAATAATAAATATGCCTACATTTAAAAGAAAAATACTAAAAATGGTAATGTTTGACAAAAACATGCTTTATTTCCAGCATATTGTCAATAAAACGGGGTTTTTATAGTGATGTTTTTAATCTCAAAATCGTATTTTTAATCTCTTAAATTACGAAAGATTTGAAAAACGTTTTAGGCAAAAATATTCTTACAAATTGATCTTTAGAAACTCTTAGTAGATTATTTTACTAGGAGAAAAAATGATGAGAGTAGTGATGAAGATTAAAAAAAATAATAATAATAACTTAAGAACTAACGTCTATTGTTATCCAAATGCTGCTCTGATATTTATTCTGTCTTTTCGAAAATAATAATTTTTAATCATCTAAAATGAAGGCGGTTAACAATTTCATCATGTTGCAACTATACTGTTTTAAGAAAGAATAAAGATGTTTTTATGCTACTGAATTTTTTTTTCTGTTATCCCTTTCATTTTTTTAATAATCTAAAAATCATTTTCAATAATAAAAACCGACTTTAAAGCTGGATGAGAAACGGGGCAATTTTGTTTCTAATTTAATAAAAAATAAAATTAAAATAACTTTTTCTGTTTAAGCTTTATGTTAGGAACTCCATAAAAACGTAAAGATGTAATTCCTCCCAAAGATTTTATTTTTATTTTCTGTTATTATTATAATTTTTTATTCGTTTTCTTCTCTTCGTTTATAATCTCGTTTCATTATGTTTTATGTACCACGCTTTTTAGATCACCATAACAGAATAAAAAAATAAAACAAAAAAAGTCTCTCATTGTTAAAAAACGAGACAACAGTTTTGTTGTCTCGTGTTAGGCAGGCTTATAATCTCTCGATGTTAATTACGCTTTTGTCTTTAACGACAAGGTCTCGAATTAGAACATGAGGTCTTTACAAAACGCATGAAAGATGTTTTGCTTTAGAAAAAGAACAATACTTCTCGTTTAGATAAAGCCAAATTTGGAATAATCGACATTAATTTTCAACTAGGAAAGCGAGTCTTACCGTCAACTCGGCTTATGTATCTTAAAACTATTGAAAGGACTGAGAGCATTTATGTAAATTAAAAAGAATTAATTGCGCCATTAAAGTTTTTGAGAGTTCATGTTCATGGGGTAACACGCAAAAATTAATCTACAACTTTTTTTTAGCTCCGTATAAACGAAAAATCGTGCATAATTTGTCTTTTTAATTACTTTTGAGCTTCAGTATCATCTGCTCTTTAATAGCTATGATGAAGCGATGAAAAAAAGAAATTCTGAATTGAAAATTAAGGAAATGTTGAATAAGTTTTAATATTACAAGCAATTCATTAGCTTTTTCCTATCTACCTTGATTTAAATTATCTATAAGTAGTTTGTGATTTTTTTTAAATGAATCTTCTTAAACAATGAATAACATGTATTTACAATCAAGGGCTTTTCAATAATGAGTAGGTATTTTACATGTTTCTTTTTGTTTTCCATTAATTTAGAACAAAGATAAATTCATTTCTATAAAAAGTAAATAACATACTAAAAAGTAATACAATTTTTTTTCATCAATGCATTCATTTGTGTTACATATGCATACAGATTTCAAAGCTCACATATACAGGATCACGTATCAATTAAATACTGATAATTGAAAGTTAGAAAAGTGAAAATAAAGTGCGTTTCATTTCAGTAACATATTTTTTAGTTGACCCATTGTTTTCTCAGTGGTAAATACGAATAAAAAATTGTATAAAAATCTAATTTTGTATAATTGAATCAAATATCGAAAACTGAGTTGATCATTCAAATATCTTTTTTTTTTTTTGGTCGAAAAATTTGTGAAAAATGTTCTTTTAAAGAATTCAATCATGCGAATGATGGGAGGAATGGTATGTAGATTATTGAATGATTAGCATATGGATTTTTGGATGATTGGTGTATAGATTATTACTATGTGGGGAATTTTTTCTCATTACTCAGCGTTATTCCAGTAATATGTGTATTTTAAAATTACTGAAAATTATTAGAAGAAAATCCAAAATTCATCTAGAAAATTTTTAAATTGAATTCTAAAAGCATATAAAACTGTTTATACTTTTAATTGTCTGTTTTGAAATTCTATTTTGAGCTTTCTGAGAAATTATTTATTCAATTAGGCTGGCTACATTTTAGAGTAACTCCTTATCAATAAAAATGTTGTTAATTAATGGATAAACTATTAAATACAATTAAAAGTATAATGAAATTGTTCAGAAACAATTTTGAACTTTTTGAAAAATTGTTTAATATGTCATGGATATATGAATTTAAATTAGGCTGGTTATATTTTAGAGTAAATTCATATCAATAAAAATGTTAAATAAGGAATAAAATATTAAACACAATTCTAAAACAGCATAAAATTGTTCAGAAACAGTTTTGTAATTTAATTTTGAGAATTATCAAAAGTTATTAAAAATATCATGAATGCATGACTTTCAATCAGACTGGCTATATTTTAGGGTAAATCCATATGAATAAAAAATATTAAATTAAATAACGAAAAAAAATCTTAAACTCAATTCTAAAAGTATGATAAAATCGGTCAAAAGCAATTTTGTAATTTCTGAAATATAATGAAAACATCGATTTCAATAAAGCTAGTTACATTTTAAGGTAAATCCATATCAATAAAATATTTTAAGTTAAATAAAGATTAAAAGTTAAATCCATTCCAAAAGTGTAATAAAATTGTTCAGGAAAAATTTTGTAATTTAATTTTAAACTTTCGGAAATTTTTTTAAAAATAAAATGAATACATCCCTTTTATTAAGACTGGTTACAGTTACATTTTAGGGTAAGACATTATGAATAAAAATGCTTTGGTTTCAGTAACAAATAAAATATTAAATCCATTTCTAAAAGTATAATAAAATTGTTCAGAATTTTGTAATTTGATTTTTGAACTCTATGAAAAATTAATAAAAAATATAACGAATTCATTAATTTTCAATGAATTTCAATTAAGCTGGCTGTATTTTAGAGTAAATCCTTGGCAATAAAACTACTTTTGTTCAATGAAGAATTAAAATATTAAATCCAATTCTAAAAATATAATAAAATTGTTCAAAAACAATTATGTAATTAATTTTGAACTTTCTGAAAATTTAATATCAGGAATTTCAATTTTGCTGATTACATTTTAGGGTAAATCCATGTTAATAAAATTGTTTTAGCTTACGAAATGGATGATTATTTAATTTTTTTAGATTTAAATTCTAATGATAAATAATTTTCTTTTTAATTAAAAAATATTATTTTCATTGAGATGCTTTAGAAATTTCAATACAAAATCAACACGAAAGTTAACTCAATTTTTAAAAACCTGATTAAGGATTATCTTGAATAGTCAGAAGGGGACTGAAATACATTCACGAATTTAAATTTTAAAAAACCTATCATTAAATTTCAAATAAATTATTAATCTAATATTAAGTCATGAAATTAGAAAAAGACGTGTATAAAATAAATGATTTTCAAACGCTAGTCTCAAAAGCTAATTTCAGTTTTTCTTGTATACTAATTTTTTGCTTAATTTTTTTTAAATTAGAAATTATTTACAAAAACTTTTTACTTATTGAAAACTGAGCTAGGCTTTATATCAGTGCTAAAGCTTAGTACGGCCTTCAAAAAGCAGCGAATGTTAGTAGCTTCATCGAAAATCATTTCAGACAATTATTGGATTTTATTCTTAAATTTGGTCTCAGAAACTCGCCCTCTTCTTCCAATCGAAAGAAACTTGATATTTTCAATAAATATTCACATAAAATAGAATGAAATGTTATCTTTATGAATTGAAGAATATTTGATAGGTAATTTCATTTTCGTTTCCCTATTTGAAAGGCGAACAAGAAAAATATTGTACCTATTTTTTATTTCACATTAAAAAAATGTACCATTATTTTGTTTATTTTATGCTGTTTCATAAATATTATTCTTTCTATTATTTACTTAATAAACAGTCATATTAACTCATTTTTATAAATAATTTTAATTTTAAATGTTATAAAGTTGAATAATCTTTTCAATTCTGTGGATATTTAAAATATGAGTAGTGCTTTAATTTATTTTATTCAGCTGAAATATATTTGAGAAATTTTGAGTCATAACCAAATATTCCTTACAGTAGGAATATAATCAATAGTAGATGCATTAGTCAGTAAAAATATTTACAGACACAATCAAGTTTCTATCTTTATTCTTATTTTTAAGCCCTTTCTTGCAATGAAAACTTTTGAACTAAGAATACTAATCTCTTTTGGCAATCAGCTGTTTTTTTAATCCAAAATTATTTAATTTCTTTTCTCAAAAAGTTAACATTTATATAAACTATTGTTATTTTAAAAAAATGTGTATTCAATAAAATTAATTTATTTCTAATTAAAGCGAGTAAAAATTTTAGAAAACTGTGTATGCTACGTAATAGAATCGGGAGTGAGATCTTACATCAGAATCACTGCCCAAAGAAAGAAATTTTTATTTAAAATTTAATTTTGATGTTGACAAAAATACAAGATTGATTGTTCTGATACAACAATAATTTTCATCATAAAAAATATTGTTACAGATTGTTAATGAAGAACAATGATAAAATTAACGATTTATAAATTTAATCTTTAAAAAAGGATCGAAATTTAACTATTAAATTAAATTTAAAGATGTGTTTAAATTAGTGAAAAATGGTATAAAAGCAAATATAATAGAATTTTGTCAATTTTTATTATAAAAAGAATTAAAATTATTTTTGTGAGAGATAATATTTTCTGGAGACCAAAATAAGCTCAAATTTTGCTTAATTATTAATTATATTTCAATTAAAATTTGGGCTTTTAAAAATTAATATATACTTTTTTTTCGTTATTAATGGACGAAATTTGTAGATTTGTACAAAAAGATATACAAACAAATATTTGTTTCAGTTAAAATAAATTTATTGAATATATAAATTATTGATTCTATAAAAACTGCCCCTCTGTGTTAAAATATTTTGCGGACTGTAATTTTTTTAGAGAATCAAGAATACACAAACAGTAGTTTCTAATTCAAATATGAAATATTTAATCTGCCTAATGTTTTATCTTAAATTTAAATAAAAGTACCATGTGGAATTTTTAAACATTTTACGAACTTAAACAATTTTCGTATTTCTCATACAGAAAACATGCATGGAATTTCAAACACTTAAACTGATTAAATATAAAACATTTTTTAATGAAAATTTTTAAATAATATACATTTTCGAAAAAGTACTGGGGAACCTGGCTAAGTCAAAACTGTTGGCTTACAATGAAAATTTAATTTATTTAAAAATTTCGTATTAAAAAACTTTAGAATCTTATTCTGATACAATAATAATGGAAAATTAAAATTAAAAATGGATGTGAAGATATATTTTCGGCATTTAACAATCTAAATACATAATGCGCAAATAATTATTTGAGCAATAAATAAACAGTAACAAATAAAATAATATTAATTACAATTAATTAATTCATACTATAAAAATCATTTAAATAAGCGATTGCAGTAGAGACACAATTTGCATGATATTAAATAAAATGATCACGTAATAAAATTATAAGAAAACTCCACAAAATATTATAAATCGATATCCTTTAATGGCCTCATTGTGCAGTATAATATTGAATTTTGAAATGTTAAAACACCTTATCGTCCTTATTATTTATACTCAAAAATAATTGCTTACAGAAAAAGTTAAACATTTCAATAAAATATGCTGTTGATTGAATGAATGAATTTTTAGTCAAAAGAACTCTATTATGCTATACGGAATTAGCTGTCATTTACTAAATTTTGAATTCATCATTGTAAATCATACCACAAACTATACCATTTTAAATACGCATACGCGTTCAAAAATCGAGCTTACAACCATTCCCAAATTTAGTATATTTAATATGCTTCAAGTCCACTTAAAACGCAATTATCTATTTTCGAAAATTCTAACATTTGAATTCTATTTGTTTAGAAAATACGTCCATCCTCAAAATTTTTACTTTGAATTTTATCTTATTCATTTAGCGATATTTTCATAAAAATGTATTACATAATTATACGATGATTTTTATAATTTTTTTCCTTTTTTTTATTTATTACTGAACAGTCTTTTAATACAATAATAAGCCAGTTAAAAAATTTTACACAACAGAAAAAAATATTAGATAAACTTACTTTGCCATATAAGTTCACAATGACTCAACTACAGTCTCAATTATATAAATTCATGTATTTTACATATAAATTAATCAGATAACAGCTTCTTTACGATCATGTAAAGATTTTACTAAAAGCGATCCCATATCACTATGAGGTTATTTATTACTTAACCTTCCTATACAATTACTTACTTAAACCTGACTCACAGTACTGACTTTTTTCATGAATAAGAGCACCAGTTGGGAAAACAAACAGCAGCGTTGCATCATAGCCTGGATGTTAATGGCAAAATTCATTTGCTTACGACTTGAAGACAAGTTGACTTTGGGCCTTGAGCAAGTTCCGGAGCCGCATGGCATCTGGTAACGAGGGGCACAGGAAGGCCCGAGGGCAAGAGCCCCCCTTTGCCCCGGCGAGCTGTCATATCCGTTGTCTTTCTAAAATTGAAGAATGACGGAGAAAGCGTAAATAGAAAAAAAAAGTTTTTTCTTTCCTTTCTTCTCTGTTGTTTTTTGACTCACTGTCACAAAGTTTGTTTTTTTAGTGTGTTTTATGAAGACAAAAGTGATGGATCACTGTTGATGAAAAATTTGTCATCGGCCGATTGATTTTTGATCGAAGACAAGATGGGCTTTTTTTTGTGTCATTATTTGGTCATTACATATCACTGAAATATTTCGTTGATTTGGAAAAAAATTAAGAGGAAGAAGAGGGGTTACTATACATCAATAAATAGTTTTGATGATTGTGAACTGTGATAATATCTCAACTCAGGTGATTAAAATTAAAATGATTTTAAATTATTTTTATTTTTATTTTATTGAAGGGAGGGGGACTGGAGAGCATGAAATTAATATTAATAAATTGATGTTCGAGAAGATAGGTATTATTTTCTTGATTTTTTTTTCTGATTATAAAATTTACAAAGAACATTAAAATATTTCTATCCCTGTTTCAATAAAGAAAAATGTATAAATTTTTGTAGTGTTATGATCTTAACAATTAGTAGTAGCTCTTTACAGGTAAAATTTAAATATTTTTTTAATCCCATTTTCAGTGCATAACTGCATAATAACTTATTTTCCATCAATTGCCTATCCTGACTTTGGATTCAAAATAAAATATAGTATCCCCCTCCCCCCGAAAAAAATCCAGTGAGGAAGATTTTTAGTCCAAGACTACTTTTCCTAATTCTGCGAAAATCGCTAAATGATTTGGACTCAGTTAAAAAGAAATTGCAATTTTATCGAAATATAACTATCACAGTGCTATAAATGCAGTTAAAAGAGTTATTCATAGTAAGAATTAATTAAAAATAAATTATTTTCAAAAATTCTGTTATATATATACATATATATATATACGTATGAAATTATTTTTGTTGTTTAATATAACTTAAAATTTCTATATGAAAAATAAATGCTGCATAAAAGTTCCCATATAAAAAAATCAATATTTTTAAAATTTATTATTCAAATTTGCCATTTAATATTAATTTAGCGACTTAGTATAACTTAAAATTCCTGACTAAAAAATAAATACTGCATAAAATTTCACCCAAAAAATTCGTTGGAATTTTTTTCCTTATTTATTATTAAAATTTAGCACTTAAGATTATTATTGCTGTTAAGTAAAACTTGAAACTGCTGTGATAGAATAAATACTACATAAAAATTTGTACAAAAAAATTCCATAAAATAATTTTGTCTTTATTTATTATTGAAAATTTGCATTTAAGATTACTTTGTTGCTTAGTATAACTCAATATTGATGATTAAAAAACAAAATTTTCAAAATAGTAGCAGATGATTTTTAACAAATGTTTTGCATGAAAATTTCTCATATTATTATCACTCTTCCTATAAGATTTTGCCCATCAACAACAAAATAAAAATTAATATATGAAATTTTGGAACATTTGTTTTATTAAAAACTGGAGAATGATGTTACAAAAGGTTGTTTTATTAACAACTAGCCGCCTTTGGCGACCAGCTGGTTCGCCATGAGTAATGCGTTCTAAAATTTTCAATTAAATCACATATTCATTAGCCTTGAAGTAATTCCGGGCATTGATTGACCTGAAATTAGTATTTTCTTTAAGATGATGGACGGAAAGTTCTAAAAGTACACCTTTTCCTAGTAATATTCTTTTATTTTATAAATCCGTCAGTTTTAACCATCGGTTATGCTTCCAAAATATTAAAAAAAATTTCGATGATGTTGCCAAAATATTAAATATGTTTTTTTAAAGAAAGCGAGAAAGGGAAAAAAAGTATTAAATTAATGATGCAGATATTGCAAACGATAACATAAATATGCCATTAAGTCGGGATTTCAATGCATATCCTGTCAAAATTCAATCAAGTTTACCGTAAATGAAGAAGATTTATTGAGTTAATGGTATACATATTGCAAACTATTGTAGAAACCTTTGCTTTGCATTTATTTTTCAAAGAAAATATCACATTTTATATTTCTTTTATTTTATCCAGTCACGTGCTGAAAGTTGCATTTCTGTAGATTTATTTTGCGATGATATTTTTTTTATTTGAACTTCCGGCATTCTTTTATTTTATCCAGTCACGTGATAAAAACATGGTTAAAATATTTCTTAAAAAATTCATTAAAAATAGAAGTTTACATTATAAATTAAAAAAACTGATACCATTAGAAAGCTAATTTTTTTATCTTTAAATTGATATAAAAATCACATTTGTGCAATAATATTTTCGGAAGTTATAGCGAAAAATCGTCGAAATTTCGCTTAAATTTTAATTAATTCAAATTCTAATTAAAAATTCGAAAAAAGGGCTCCGAGGTGCACATTCCGGACCTCCAAGGTATACATGTACCAAATTTGGTAGCTGTAGGTCCAACGGTCTGGCCTGTAGAGCGCCAACACACACACACACACATTGAGCTTTATTATAAGTATAGATGTGGATTATGTTACTAGTACTTGAAGTACATTTATTAAGAAAATGAATTATTGCTATGGATTAATTCATTATTAAAAATAAGTTGTATTAACTATAATTATTATGATGTTATTTAATTGAAAACTACTACTAAGAACTATTACTAAGTAATAATTTCTGACCAAGAAATTATTACTAAGTAATTCAGAATTAAAAAGATAAATAAAAATAAGTTGTGCTAATTATTACTGAAAAATATAAAACATATTCAAAAAGATAAAGATTAATTAGCGAAGAAAAAGATTATTTGAAAAAGATGATACAAATGAGAAAAATTTTACAACTTTTTCAGTGAATAATTTTGACTAAAAATTTCAATAATTTATTAGAAACATGATTACTTTTCTCATTAAAAGGCTTCTTTATTATTTATTCACGTTCTAAAATTTAGATGGTACAGTCATTATTTTTAATTTAATGAGTTTATTATAAATAAACATTATTAATGTTTTATATATGATTTTAAAGTGAAATTTGTATTGCTTGAGATAAAAAGGAGTTGTTTTTTTTTAAACATTTTTTCAGTGAGCATATTTTTCAAATTGAGAAATCACTGAATTATTTATGCATTTTTTAAAATCTTAATATCACGAAATTTTTCATTCCAATTTCATTGTCTTCCAAAACATAAAATTTTCCATAAAACATTATTTATTTCAAAATCACGCTATGCCTTGACTTACAGGAAATTTTCCAGACATTCGAAGAGAAACCTTAAACTTCCACATCAGCTAATGACCGTCCGTCAAGTACTTTGCACGAAGTTGAAGTAAACTAATTATTTCCTTTCAAGTTTTCCGTTTTCCTCAGAAACTGCCTATCAATCGTCAAGGGTTTCGCTGCAGCTGTGACGTCACTGGTAGCAGCCTTGATTGCATCCAAACTCAGAAGAATGGGGAATAAATTGATTGCATTCAGACACGGAAGGGAGAGTGTGAAATAATGAATTTCCCTAATTATTCTCCAGTGACATACGTTGTTGTTTTCATGATCTTCATGTTCAATAATTGGAATTCATAATTGGGCTTTATAACTATTACTTATAGGTTATTTTCGAGACATCTATTGTAAGGGGAAAGTGGAATATTTGATAAAATAATTACAGAGATATTTCCTTGAATTGAATTTGTAAATCTTTATTTTCGCTAAAAAATAAAAGAATTTAATATCTTCCTAGAAGCAATTATTTGTATGTTTAAGCAATTATCGAAATAAAGCAGAATAACTATAAAATATTCTTATTTAAAATTGATAATAATACATAATATTTTAAAATTAAGAAAATATTATAAAAAATTCCATTTATTATATAATAATAACAATAATAAATTTATATTTCTTTATCAACTGTCCGTATAACATACTTTGAATTCTGACAGTTTTAATAGAGACATTTAACCACATTTAGGTACATGCCCATACGTTGCTGCTTTCATGATCTTTGTGTTTGATAGTTTGAATTATCTTTTAAAAATAATTAAATATTTTCTTTGTTCCAATTATTTGTATTTTTAAGAGATTATCAAAATAATGCTAATAAAGTAAAAAAATGCTTTATATAATAATAATAATAATAAGTGTATATTTTTTTATAAATTTCCTAAATAATCTATTTTGTATTAAGACATTTTATACTAAAGATATGTAATCATATTCAAGCGCAGAATTTTTTTAATATGAATAATGTTATTGCCTTTATATTTTTCATCTATAAGAGTATTACATTTCCAAGCAAAAACCTTAAATTCTGCTGTTGTTTTTACTAAGAAAGCAGAAAGTATTGCTCTCTATTTTGTACTTTTATTCATATGCTTTAATCAATTAATTATTTAGTTTTCTTCTGTTTTTATCGCTTTGAACTGAACTAAAAGTTCACAATATATAAGAAATATTTATAATATTATACACTTTTATATCGAATTACAGTGTCAATGAATGACTTAAATTTAGTTTGTTAAGTTTACAATTATTTTAATTTGATACGATTACGACATATAAATAATCAATTAGTTGGAAGGATCAATGTATAGCACTGAAAGATTTAACAATTGAAAACTGAAAATAATTTAGAAAAAAGCTTGGTGGCACGTATTATTTATTAATTTTGCATAGTATAACATGCAATGCAATGATGATGCAAGGGGCATTCATTTTTCTTGTTTATCAAATATTTCTTTTTTTTTTTTTCACAGTTAAAGAACCTCATAAACATGGACAATCTTTCTCAATTTCTTATTCTTTTGAATAATATTTCCCTAATAAATTTTACTAAATAATTCCTAATATAATGCAATCCCTCACGTCACTGCGCTATCATTAAACTTTTAGCTCTATTCAACGAAACCTCGCAACTGAAACTATATACTTAGGTATAATTAGGTATGGCTAACTATGTGCAAAAAATAAGGGTTTATACTTTTATGTAATATCCTATATAACTGAAAGAAAAATACATTGCATTCTTACTAAAAATAACAATGGTAGTTTGGAGAAGGGATATATACACCTTCCCTGGTTATATAACCATTGTCATTATTATATTTATTCAAAAAGGAAAAAAAGGAAGGAAAAAGAAAAATGACAAAGGATACCAGAAAAAATTGTTTTATAATCCAGTGCTCAAAGTTTCTTGGATATAGTTTCAGTCTGAAATATGAAGCTTCATTTTCTAAACTGTTAGGCTTCCTTTTTAACACTTCATTAATCACATATGCGTAATGAAGTTTTGTGAAGTTTCGCTCAACACCTGCTTTTTTCTGGCTTTTCAATTCCACTCAAATTACTAATCATATAAAATTAAACTACCTTATAGCTTAATTAGTGCATTTTTAGCTTTGTATTTAAGAAACAATCAAAATTCTGTATCTTCCAGCATCCGTAACTTGATCATTTCAAAGGTGATAAACTGTTAACTAACCTACGAAAATTTTCTACGAGATTCTACCTTCCAAAGTCTACAAAACATACAATATGAATTTATTTTAAAAAATGCGTATATATGACACATTAATGTTCTGATTTTTTTAAAAATAATTTTAGATGAAAAGTTTTATGGCTCTTTTACTTAATTAGTTTTTTTAAATCTATTAAAGGGTTATAGGAGAACATTGCGTAAAGGTATCTGTTTTAGTATTAAGTATTAAAAAATTAGTATTTAGTATTAAAAATAAATTAAAGTAGCTACAGCCTGTTGTACATAGTGAAGCGCGATATTAGTTAACTTGAATAAATTTTATTATTATCTTTTTTTTCTTTTTGTCAAAGTGAAAGAGTTTTCTTTTTCTTTATTTCATTTTTTTAATAAGTCAAATTGTTTTCTGAAATTTTCTTTTGCTTATGATAATATCTGCAATAATGATCTAATAAAAGGCAAATTTCATTTTAATATTTAAATTTATTTACTCCCAATTTATATTAAAAAATCAAATTATGTATCCACACAAAAAAAAAATTAGAAAAAAAAATCTGACAACACTGACTGCAACATCCAAAATGAAAAGTTTATTTAAAAGTGCATGTAAAACACAGATTCAAGTCCTGGTGTTTTTCCCTTTTCTCCGTTAATATTTTTCTGCTCTTTTATTTAATCAGTTTTTTTAAATCGATTAAAGGTTCTGGGACAAAGTTGTGTAAAAGTATCCATTTCAGAAAATTCCAGAAGCTGCAGCTAGGTGTGTACATTTAAACGCAATCATTAATTTGGTCTTAAATATTTTTTTATCATCTTTTCCTTTTTATCCTTATTATTTATCTTTATTATCGTTATTATTTAATTAATTTTTTAACTATTTTGAGAGAAAAGGAATAACTTTTTTTATCTCATATTTTGAAATGAATTGAATTGTCTTCTAAAATTTTCTTTTGCTTTTGATAGCATTTATAATAATGAACAATTTAATTTTAACATACTAATAAAAATTTATCACGCTAATAAAAAAATTTCTTTTTCGAAACTGATTTCAATAAATTTGCTAGTTTTCCTGATCACATACAACACTAAATAGACCAATACCTTGACAGATTTGGTCTAACTTTTGATGCTGATGCACAATATTGGTTAAATAGATTTCTGTCAAACCCGTTATGATTTTTAAATATTTGATTCATAACCAGCCATACATAATTCAAAAATATATATTTTTCGGAATTAAGGAAGTTTAAAACTTAGTGGTCCATCAAAATCGATTGCAATATTTTCCCTAAATATATTTTATACTAGGCAATAAAATAGTGGTACTAAATAATAAAATAATATTTCTAAAGCAATAAATATATTAGAAATAGCCTTGGCTATAGAAAATTCAGCTATGAATCGACGTTATATTGTTCAGTTTATTGCTCGATAAAATGCTATAAACTTCTCCTCATAAATTCCTTAATAAAGACCGGAATCAAAATAAACCTACAAAAGTGCAGAGATAATTGACGTGAAATTAGCGTTTCATGTCCCAAACATTTCCTTAAATCGCTTCTTCACTGCGATTAAAAGCTAGATGATTAAATCTCTCATCTCTTCTTAGTCTAGATTTTATTTTCTCACTAGTAAATAAATAAAAAAAATTAAATCACACATATAAAAAAATAATCCAGATACCTCATTTATCGGGAGAAATAAATAAAATCCGACAAACACTGGATGCAGCATCTGAACTGAAAAATCTATTTAAAAAGTGCGGATACATCACATATTCAAGTTCTGATGCTTTCATTTCCTTCTCCCCAATGGTTAAAAAACGAACTAAAAATAATAATGAAGAGATGGTAGTGGTGGTGGGGGTCTTGCAGCAAAGAAAAGGACGGTAAAAAGTAATAAAAGAAAGCAGAAGGGGGGGGGGGGATTTTTCCGAGCGGTGCTAAGAGGGGGTGATATGTGAAAAACCTTGCAGGCGCCTCCGTGAATTCATTATGCATGGGGTCCTCCTGTGCTGATTAAGGAAGAAGCGAACGGATGGAGAGGATGAGGATGAAGCCGAGCCTTCTGATTGGCTATCGGTTTGCCACAAGGAAGCACCTTCCCAGCCTCCCCTTTTACCTGATTCTCGCACCGGGGATTTTTAACACTACTGGCGTAAGTAGGATGAATCGATAATACGAAATGCATTTGGAACCAACACAATGTTTAATTTCAGGAGTGGAGGAGGGAGCAGCCTGACAGACAGATGGTGCCGTTATTTTGTTCTGGAAACTAAGCTCTTCTAAAACTTAGGGGAAGCATTTTAGGGAGGTAAAAGAAGGCTGTGAATATCAGGAAAAAGTATCGAGATATGCATAGTGTTTAGCAAAATAAAAATTTTGTAAACTGAGTTTAATTTCTATAGAAAAATTTGAAGTAGTGTATTAGATAGAAGTTGCAGTCATTTTATTATGAATCTAAATTTAAGAGGTGACATTTAAGATATAAGTAGATATACAGTGTCTAGCATAATAAGGATTTATAAACTAGGTTTAATTTCTGTAGGGAAATTTGAAGCGTAGTAATATGAAGGAGTTGCAGTTATTTTATTCTGAAAACTCTAAATTAAAAAGGAAATATCTTTGAAAAAAATATTAGATACATATAACTTCTATAAAATAAGAATTGTGTAATAATTGGGTTTCATTTTTGTAATGAAATTTGTACTGGTGTAATAAATAAAAGTTATAGTTATTTCATTCTGAAGTTTCCAAATATAAGAAGAGACATTTAAATGGCAGGGAATATCCGGGAAAAAGTATCTAGATACATATAGCTACCATAAAATAAGAATTATGGAAACTGTATTTACTTTTTGTAGTGAAATTTGAAGTGGTATATTAGGTAGAATTT
>JAPMOQ010022913.1:756652-826654 GCA_026543055.1 Argiope trifasciata | reverse complement strand
AAGTGGTATATTAGGTAGAATTTACTTTTTGTAGTGAAATTTGAAGTAGTATATTAGGTAGAAATTACAGTTATTTTATTCTAACAATTATAAACTTAAGAGGAGATATTTAAGCTAGGGATATCTGTGAAAAATTATCAAGATACATTTTTTTTAAATGAAACTTTATTAGAATTAATAATTAATTTCAGATTGAAGCAATAGGATTTTTTGAAATGATTTCGATTTTAAACAGTGCTGTTCTTGTTTGTGATACATAGGATTTATTAAGATAACAGAAACTTAGTGGATTGAACTGCACAATAAATACCTAAATATGAATTGAAATAATATAAAGGATATGTCTATTAAAATTTTGAATTTTAAATTTTATTCTGAGGAAGCTTTACACGAAAGTACACGACATGAAAATTATTATTAATTGAAATTTTTAGAATCCTTTACATCCGGGGAAACAACTATCATTTAAATGCAGTAAATAAATAAAAATTGGGGGATTACATAAGAAATATTTAATATTTGTAGTGGAAAAAAAGTAGAATGTTGTTTAATGGCAGATTTTAAAATCCTCCGCGGTTTGGAGCATGCATTAGGATGGGTTAAATTCTTCAAAATAGGAGTGAAAGGAAGCCGAAAGGAGGGGATGTTTACATTTAACTATAAAATAGCCTCGAATTACTTGCAGATTGAATTAAAATAATAAGGCCAGGAACAACACGATAGTCACATATATGTGAGAAAAAAATTTGAACAAGAAAGTATCTCATAGGGCAAAAATCAAAGTCAAAGGATGATGATGAATTCCAGGTGTGTGTGTACATCCTTCCACATTTCACCCCTTAAGATAAAATCGTTGAAGAGCGGTCGTCTCAGAATACTGAAACGAACAGTAACAATCCTAAAATTCATCATCTTATCATTCCAAGAAAATTAATTATAAATACGCTTAGTATACAGAACGTATAGAAATGATATATATTTGCAAATAATATTGTTTTTGCAAGGATTTTTCTGTGAAAATTGTATATTACTGTAATATCGTATTGACTTCTCAATGAACGAATAACTAATAAGTTAACATCACATTTTTATACAGGAGTGTTTATTTATTTTAATCAAACTTTTTTCTAAAGAAAGCTACTCAAATAAACAAGAATTAATATGAATAATTTATTTAAAGATGTTTACACGAACAGCTTTAAAGCGAATATTTTTTTAAGAAAATAAATACAGCAATGAAAGAATGATTTTTCATATTTGCTTGCGAAAAGAATATTTCGAAATATCTATGAACATGAATATTTAATTGTTTCATTCTTAATTCTCAAATATTAAATTGAATTAAGAAATTTTCTTTCAATTCATAAAGGTTCTTTTAAATATAAGCGAAGCAGTCAATTATTATTGACTTAAGAATTACAGAATATTGATCCATGTATCCGAATTTGCAAAGAATTTTTATAAATAATAAGAGAATTTCTGCTCGTTTTGGGATTCTACAGGACAAATCAATTGACATAGAATTTCCAAATTTGACACAGATATGCTCCGAGTGTAAAAAAATGTACACTTTGGAAGCATTTCTTAAAAATTAAAGAAAATTTTTGTCTTTTCCTTCCATTGTTTTAGAAATATTAAAAGGATTTTTACAGCATTTAATTTTCAACCAATACCGATTTAGCTGTCATGCAAATTGATTCCAAATTTAGATAATTATTTTTTAAAAATATTTATCAACAGGAATTTTAACAATAAATTTCATTTTTGCAATAAAATTCTAATTGCTGTTAACTTTTTCATTAAATATTTAATTACAGGATTTTATACCTTTTAAGAAAATAAAAAAGGAAGATTTTTTAATTATCTACTCAGTTTACAAAAGAAGAAAATGAAATTATTTTGATTCAAAACCAATTTACAGTTTGAAATAGATTACACAGGCATTTAAAATTTTCATGATATTATGAAGTCATGAGACTCGACTCCATTGGGAAGTGAAATGCACTCGATAAACTGAACTGGTGTGAGGCTATAAAGTAACACTTCTTTAACGTCTGTTACAATTTTATGCATAAAAATGATTTTTTGTGGAGAGGAACATCAAATTATGAGTAAAATATTTTATTATTATAAAACGCAACAATATTTTTGGTGATCCAGCTGGCTGCTAAAGATGACATGTATTTAATGTAAATTTTTATTCTTTATCTATACCACACATTTATCTATTATCATTACCATCAACAACAGACATTTTTTGTTTCCATCAAAGTGTTCCCATGAAATAATCTATCCAAAGAATCAATTTTATAAAATATTTTATGCCGTTAAACTTTCAGTAAAAACTTCTTATCGATCGACAAGGATAACGAACATTAAAATCCAAAGAAAAAGGAAACTTTGGGATTACTTTAAAATTTCAGCAACTTATTTCAAATCGCTTTTTGTTGTTGATGCTGCTGTTGCTCAAAAAAATCATTTTTATTCACTTAAGTGCCGCAAACAAACTGCCACAACCGCGTTTTTGCCATGTCATATTTATAATGTAATGAAATTAATTTTTTAAGAAATAACTAAACCAAACGAAATAATTTCTTCCTTCTTCCTCGTCTATTTTTTCAATGCACCTGACAAACCATGACACTCTCTTTTCACAACTCTCCCCCCACACAAATTTAATGACACAATACATTTGATTATAAATAAGATTTCCCCCCATTATATTAATGCCCCATGCTAAAAAAACGCAAAACTCGCCTATAGCTGGACATCATTAATTTAAATTTTTTTGCCAAGATTAAGATGTCTGCAAATAAGTAAGTATTTCCATTCCAAACTTCCATACCACACCATCTAAACAGAATTTCAGCCTGATTCCATACAAAAAAAAGTTTCAAGGTCTACTTACGCAGCATGTTTATAGAATATGGTCTCGAGCCTAAGACTTAACAAATCCGAAGTTGGAATCTCTGGCAATAATTTTCCACTATCCATAAACTATTAACATGATTCGTACTAACTATAACTAGTATTGAAGTACACTTCATATATTTGCTAGCTAAATAAATAGTAATCATGCATAAAAGAAATTTTGCAGTGAATAGCTATCTATATCTTCTTTGAAATTTCTTGGAAATGGAAATAGTCCATAAACTATACACATAATTTGCTAACTAACTATAACTAGTAATGACAGGAAAACTGTATACACCCATTAGCTGCCTGAATATTAATCTTCACAAGAAAAATTCACAGACATTACCAATATTCATCTATCTATCTTATATATGGAATATCTTGCAACTGCAAACAGTTTTATTTGTATTACCGGTATTACATGAGATAAGAGTAATGTCATGCCGGTTGGTTAAGTGGGTTTTATCTATATGAAAAATCTTTGTTTTACTGTGTAAGCCTCTGAGTCTGATAGATATAATGTCAGAAAAAGAATGATATTAAAGTGCCAATAATATCATATTCGGTGACATTTCTTGGAATCTTTAGATAAAGTACTTTTATTTTATTCTTATCAATATATCCATTATAAATGTATTTGTATTTTGTTGTTTAAAGGTACATAATTACTTATCTCTACCATAATATCTTCTGTTTTAGGTATAAATATGAATACAATTGAATTTTGATAAGAGATATGAGATGTTTATAACATCCCATTTCTGTATCTCTGATTATTCAGATATTCTTTACGGGAAATTGATCTAAATATTTTAAGGTATTTATCACTGGAAATTGATCTAAGTACTTCGAAATTATTTGTGCAATCGCTAAATGGAACCCTACTTCAATTTATTAGTTCTAAGAAAAGAGTGAGGGGGCGGGTTACAACAAAGAAGAAAATGTTTCATTGGGAATAAAATGCCTCTGCGTTAGTGAAATTCCGAAATTCGATTCTGGACTAGGTGGGAGTGGTGAGATCCTTTTAAGATTTATACCATTCCTATCTTACAATAAATATAAGAAACTGTAAGAAAAAAAAATCATAAACAGCAACTTCAACAGCTATAAGAAGAAGATTAAATTATAATGTTCATGTTAGGAATAACTTATTCGTCTCTTGCCGGATTAAGAAATACTATCTGTTTACAGTTATAGAACTGGAAATCGATTTCATATTAGGCCTTATGAAAAAAAAAAAAAAAGGTAAGAAAGAATTCTAATTTTTACATTTTCCCAAAATTACTCATTACATCACATGGAGTCGATGTTGTAACTAACAGAAGTTGGTTTAATTTAATAAGATAGTTAGCTCTGGTCAAAATAGGAATACACTTATAGGACGGCAAGTTTAGTTTAGTTTAACTATATTAACGTCCCGTTTAAAGCAACACGAGGACTATTTGGGGACGGATCTCGTAATTTTGAACCACGGGCAGATGACGAGGACGAAACCTGAACTGCTCCCCCCTATCCACGCCGCACCACACCACACCAACGGGAGGACGTTTGGCCTGACAGATTTAACGTGCAAGAGACCCACTCACACGACGGTTCTTCGGTAGAATCGAGTCTCGAACCTGAAACTCTCAGGTTAAGAAAGCCGAGATCTTACCACCAGGTCACCGCGGCCCCTATAGGAAGGCAAGATCGTACTAACTAGGAAAGGTTTTTAAATCCTGTGTTTTATACGCCTGTATAGCGTTTCTATTTTCCAAATCGACCTAACTGCTATAAAAGCAGATACTATCCCAACTATCTGCCTAAATAGAAGGCAATCCACTAATTTTAAATGGATAATAAACAACAATAAATACAAAGTTTAACAATAAAAATTAGAAAAATCCTCACAAACCAGAGAGTCATCAGGACATTCAACCTATTTGGATAAAGAAGTGAATAAGGTAATATCTTAGCTGATATATTAACCCATCAGCTGCCTCTATTCTAATTTGGAGATTTGAGAATTTTAGGTACACCACAAGACGTCAAAAATATATTTCGCACGCCTGGCAGTTTAGTTTCATTCTACATACATCAATCAATATTGTGTGCAGCATAAAACGTGTGTTCTGTGCTTCGTTTTTTATAACGAGCGAATAAATTTGAAACTTGCCATCTTCCTCTATAGTGGACATGAGAATTCGTCTCTGCAACAGCCGGGGAATTCTTTATCTTGGCATGCAATTTTTCAAATGCCGCGTTAAATCTTTTGATTAGGGTTAGTCCTATAGTAAAGATGTCTACTGAATGAACAGAGAACATACATATTAAGACAGAAGCTATTAACAATAGGACAGAGGAGTTTACTTTTCGTTCTTGAGTAACTACTGAATAGGCCGACTCTTGGCATCTTTCTTGATGGAAGACCTCAAAATCCGTCTCTACATTACGCATGATATTCTTTGTCTTGGCATAGAACTTATAAAATGCCGCCTTTAATTTAAACGTAAAACCTTTTGGATTAGCTCAACAGTAAAGTTATCCATTGGGTGAACAGAGGATTGCGCATTAGAATAGAGGTAATAAACACTTGAACAAGGGAGTAGAATTGATTATAAAATGACTAGAGAATAGATAGATTTTTGTAATCCTTCTTTACGGTGGACATTAGAATCCGTTTCTACTATGGCATAGCATTTTGTCTTATCATGGAACTTCTGAAATGCCACGTAAATCTTTTGCGTTAGTCTAATGATGAAGCTTCCCATTTAGTGTACGGAGGGTAGGCATATTAAAACAGAGGTATGAAATTCTTTTTAGAAGAGAATAAACATGTTCTTGTCAACCGTAAAGTATCATTGTATGCATCATACATCGGGTTTTGCAATAGGGAAAGTAAGGATGATATAAATTGAGTCGTGAATGAAAATTTTTGACTGGCATATTAAACTTCAGAATAAAGTAGAAGATCATCTGTAAGATAAGCAATGAACAGATAGGCTAAGGAAAAAGCACATGAGAGCAGGATAGGGAAATAAAATCATCTCTTCGCTCACAGGATGATCGACTTCTTGTCGTCTATCATTAGAAATCAACCAAAACTTTATAATAAGAATCAAATATCGGTAACTGTTAGAAGTTCTCATCATCAAACCTGAATTCAGGTTTATGATATCCGTTTCAAAACAAGTGATTTTCCTTTCGAAACAGGGTGTTAACCTAATTGAATAAGAACCTCGTGTACGAATTTAATTCATACACAAAGAACCTTTAAAATTAACTGTGACAGTTACTGATTATTGTTTACACCATCTTAAGCAATCTCATAAGCACAATGATATGCTTTCCAAACTTACTTTAAAAAATATTGCTTTAATGCTAGATTTATCTTTCAATGTATGGGAACATTTTCCCAATATCTTAATCGATTGCTTAAAAAAATAGATAATGCTAATGGGCATTAAATTCAGTGTAGTTATTTTGCAATTTATTCAACAATTTTGAAACGACATAAACTTCCTCTTTTAAATTCATAAAACTATTACACGGTGAAATCACATAAAGATGTCACGTTTTAACATAGAAAAATAAATTGGGAGCTCCAGATAAAACACCAATACGGTTGTCCTTTTCCTAGTTCTTTTGTACATAATCCAGTAGTGTCCTGACAGCGCAACATTCCTGGTCTGCATTCAAACAAGAACTTGAACACGCGTTCCCCCTTTTTTTCCCAGCGAGCTGAAAATACGCAAAGAAGCTTAAATTGGATTCTCTCGGTTCTTTCTTCACCTTATTCTTGCACTTGCGAACCTTCCTCTCTTCGCTTCCTTTCCTTTTTTTTATTTTTTATTTTTGGCAACATTCTTCACTACTCTTCCTCTCTCCACCATTTTTTTTCTCAGAGATATGTGAATATAAATGTATGCGAATGTCTTATCGAATCACTTAGGAGGCGCTCTGGAATTTCGAATTTAGGAGGGTGGTGCAAAAATTGCATCCAACACGGAAGGTATATGGAATATGTTTGCAGTTTCAAAAATATGAAGATATAATACCATTTTAAACAAAATTATGCAAGGGAAGTGAGGAAAAGTCTCAAGTAACTGATTATATATGTAAAATAAATCTAATTATTAGTTTGAAAAAAAAAATATAACAAATGAAATGGTGGTGGAGTGATCAGTTTGTACACACTGTCAGAAAGAAGAAAATAACTCTTCATCAGTAATTAAAAGCTATAGAGTAATTAATATCATCAAAGCTATCAGTAATTAAAAGAATAACATGGTGCTTTTACTTCATCGCCAAACCAATAATCTACAAATTTAAATTTTGCCATGACTAGATTAATATCTCTTAAGATTTGTTCTGAGCCCCGGTAATTGAGCCTATAAATGTATTTATAATAGCACATGTAACAATACTTATAATAACCCATTAGTATGTAATTGTATTTAATTATTTTAATTTATTCCTAGCTTTAATATTTCAAAACAATGTAATTACAGGATATTTGCTCCAATGTGACTCCAAAGATCGACATTTTATGTAAAATCTCTAGATTTGTTCTTTGGGTAAATTTTAGGGACGGCATATACGTTGTCAAATCCTCTTAAGACTTTTACATTACAACAAAAGAAATGGAGGTACTCAATAACTTGTACATGATGAATATTCAATCATGTACTCAGTGGCTTCAATGCACGATGGACCTCCAATCATGTACTTAATTGCTTGAGTACATGATGTATCTTCAATAGAATTAGATCTTGAAATCATACCTTTTTACTCTAGATTTCAAAACTTTCACTAATAGGATATGACTTCCGAAAGGGCTAAAGATACAAGATGGAAGAGTATGTTCCTTTCGACTTTGACAATAAGTAAGAGTAGCACAGAATGGCATAGTGTTAGTGAAAATTAGAATGAACAAGCACGTTTTTGGGGTTGAATTTAAAAATCAGAAGTCTCTCATATTACATTTTGCAGTCAAGTAACATTTTTCATATTTTAAATGGTCCGTCCTGAAATCAAGTTTTCACTTGCCCACCAAGTCCTCCGAGTTTATCTAGTCGGCTAGAATTAGTCGCTATTGCTACGTTTTGTGGTGTTATGGTAATTGTCTATACATTACAAGTCGGCAAGAAAAAAAGAGAGAGATTCAATACCAACTTGTCAGTAAGTAATTCTATCATAGAATGGAGTAAAATTGTGACAAAAAGAATGTTCAGCATTATCTTTGGCTTGCAGGTGGTTTGAAAGAAACGCCAACGCCTTTTCATGTTATCGTTGCAACGTTTACAGTATATTGGTTATTGTCAACGTTATAATATAGTATTCACGTTGTAGAGTCAAAGCTGTAAATTGTTGTCTTTCTAAAGTAATATACAGTACAGTAATCTAATCCAAACACTGTTATATCATCATAATTTTCATTTCGCTTGCTCTGTTTCTCTCTATAAACATCTCTATATTCACTGTAGTAAAAGGAACTCGGAATGTTTATTTTTTTCCCATACATTTTTGTAATTATTTCTGTAATAAACAACATTTTTTTAAAGACTATAGAATCAATTACTGTCTAAAGATAGGTATTTAGAAATCTTTAGAAATATATTTCGAGACGAAATTGTCCAAATTTTAAACTTTTAGAAGCTTTATTTGAATAGAAACGTTAAAACAATCTAAATAAACATAAAAGCTTTAAAATGAAACTATTTGCTTGACAATTATTTATCGTATAGTAAGTAAAGACAATACAAAAACTATCGCTAAAGTTCCATTTTTAAATATTAACATGTGGACCTGAAAGTAACTATAATTATTTAACTGATATTGATTAGCAATGAAGAACAGACAAAGATCAATGTAAATAATTAACGATTTTAGTAAGATAGATTTTAATAGTTTCAATTTAATTAGTTAAATCTTAATGAGAGTAAAAGACATTCTTTATTTGATATTTTAACAATGCATTACATTATTGTGTCTACTCACCAGTATGTTTTATATCTGGTTTAATACTAGTGTAGATGAAGTGTATTAAAAAAGATATGAAATTATTTAAATAAAATTTAGCAAAGTTTCAAATATCTTCTATAGTATATAGTATTGTAATATGATAATGTTTGTGATTTCATTCGACTATCTTTAAATGTTAACTCTGTATTTTAGAAAATATACATATGCAGACAAAAAAAATCTGTTGATTTCGTAGTGATTATATATGCAGTAAATAAAATAATGCATAATATTGTAAAATATACACAGACATTTTTTAATTGTTAAAATTAGAAGGTAAAAATTTAAATATTATTAAATTAGAGAGCAATAGGGTACAGAAATAAAAATGGTGTGATTCGAAAACTTAACTTTTGAATTTTTAGTGACATAAAAAAATTAGTGAAATTTTTAGAAAACTCTTTCATATTGAGCATCTAATATCTAAAAAGTAACTGAGTGCCAAATCTGATAACTGTAAGTGAAACAGCTGCTCAATAAAATATTCTAAATAATTTTTGAATCATACTTTAAGACACAAAATTTACAGATAGTATTCAGCTAAAAATTATCATGATAAAATTACATCATGTGTGCATGAATGAGAAGTACTAATTTACGGTCTCTCTAATAAATCACACACACACGCACAAAAGAATATAAATCGTATCCAACTTCACAATTTGCAATTTGGTGTTGGCGATCTAGGGGTTATCTGAAAATCGCCAAGTAAACCTAGGAAGGCAATTATGTTGGCATATGATGTATCTGTCTTATTAATGGAGCCTGGCGATCTTGGCACAATCTGAAAATGGCCAAATGAATCTGGAAATAGAAAAAATAAATAAATACAGCATGAAATAAAAAATAAATGTGAAGTATGTGATTGCATAGACAAAAAGCACCATTAAAAGAAAAGTCCAAAAGTCTTAAAAACGAAAGTATTAAAGGAATGAAAATGAAAATATACACAATGAGTAAAACATATAGAAAAGAGCTGTACGTTTATTATGGTAATAAAAACGTTGAAACTTTGTATTATGTTCTCAAATGCAAGGAAGAAAACATCAGATTAAATATGAGCTGCTAAATAAGGTTAAAAATTTATTTTGCATGAAATGTACTAAAAATTAAAAGCATTGTTCGAAGAAAATTGGCATAGTGGTTCTTGTCTTATTAACATCTAGAATTTTTCTATAATTCATAAGCCTCAAATGAATATATTTTCTATAGAGAATTGCTGTTATTACACATTTAATTTTATACCAAATACAGTAAAATAAATTGTACTGAAGTAGCCAAGAGTAGGTACATTATTTCATAAAATGTCATAGGATTTTAAAATTACACTGAACATTTCATGTATTAATTTAATTATAAAAACAATGCTGATTAAAATTTGCATAATTTATTATACATTCTAGTGATACTAAATCTTGAATATACAACGTGTTTATTCTAATTTTGAAGTAATAACTGATTTAAAAAATATTAAATAGTAGATGCTTCTTACTGAAAAAAAAATGATTTACATGAAGTATGTTGAATTAATAAATGTACTTTTGAAAACAATCACAATGCTAAATTTTTATACAACCCCCCAGATTTATTTATAAAACATTTTTACACCGCAACATTTTAGAGGAGAAAAGTCCCTCTTTTCTCCACTGTTATAGAAGAGTTTAGATATTTTCTGCTGTTGTATATCTTCCAATTAATATTCGTAATATTGTAAATGAGTGTTGGTTAATCCAAAATGATGAATTCAAACCTTCATAGTTCGGTCGTACTAACAGAAAATTAGTGGACCTTTTTTAAATTGGCATTTTAATATTACCGTATCAAAAATTCTTTACTAAAGTTGAACTAATAAGACCAGAACATGCATTCATAAATAAGGAATTGAATAAAATTTGATAATTTGATAATTTTTCAGAAGAAAAATTATTGATTCAAACAATAAGAAATTTAAATTTTCAGATCATTCAGAAATTTCAGCTGATTGCAAATAATAATACAATATGTATATATATTTTTAATATTTCTTTTCTATACGATTTATTTAAGTTTGACACAAACATTACTCTCTGCTAATCACATGTATTCATTTAACATCTAACATGGCCCACTGATTCCATTTAGTTACGTTTATGAGTTTCAGAGCACGAAAATTACTCGCCCCAATTAAAATGGACTATCATCTGTCCGAAACAAAATGTAAACCTCGCATAGATTATATTTAATATCATAGGAAAAGTACACAATTCTAATTACTGCTTGAATTTTACTAATTACCATACATATTCTGATTTTCAAATCCCACGCGATCTATTATAATTATTAGAAAACAAACGTTGCCAAATTCCCTCACAACAATATCACACATTAATCCGAATTCCTTCCAATTAATTGCAATCCCATGTCCTTAATGCTTCGCGTTCCTATCTATATTTACATGATTAAATAAATAGATTCGCTTGGCAGACTTAAGGTTGCCTTGCTAGATACCAGGTCCCTAAACATTTCAGCGCCCTGGACATCCTGAGAATAGGTTCCCATCCCCCACCCAGCGTCCCCCCTACTTCAGCGTCTCGCATAATCGCCCCCCTAATCCGCCGGAAATCTCTCTGCTGCACCCTCCCTACCCTCCTTCTAAAGCTTCTACCTCTCTCCCCAAGGGAGGACTGAAGACAAAGGGAGAGACTGAAGGGTTAGTGCTTACCCCAGTACTGATGCAAGTTGGCAGTCTTGGATCCCTAATTAAATCACCCCGTAAACACTTCAAGCGGTCCCGTATCCCTGATCCTCCCCTCTCACCATCCTCATCCTCAGCATCCTCATTCGGATCGATAGGATGTAGGTATAGGTATTGGTAAGTTCCTCTTCAGTGGTATGCCTTTGGTTGCGATTGGGAGAAGAAAGTTGGTTGGGAAGATGTAATTCTTTATGGAAAGGTGCTTGGGAAATTTTTGGTCTTTTGTATTAAATCTTGAGGGTGGATGGTGGGTTTGTTTGAAGATGTTTTACCCATTTGTTCTTCGAGAGAATCTCTGTTCCCTGTCTTTAAAAAGATCTGTATGGTTCTCCGTTCCATTGTTAGGTAGAGAATCGTGCAAATATACTTGCGCGAAAGTTTAGTACAAATATTCCTCAAACTAGTTCTTTGTTCAAAATTGTTTGGCATTGTAGTAAAACTGATTGTATTCGGTTTTTGTTTGTTTCTATTAGATGTGAGATTTGGAGGGTTTTGTAAAGTGAAATTAAAAGAAGAATATCTTTTCGGAGGAGTTCTGATTTTGAGAAGAATGAAACATCGCTTTTGGGAGTTACGAAAATATTCCCTTTGGAAAATCATTAAAAAAATAAGTGGTTTTATCAATAATATATGAAATAAAAATAACTTTTAGCATCCGTATCAATATTAGAGGAATCACGTCTTGTTTGTGTTGGTAAATCTATGATAAATGATTCATTGGTTATTTAATAAAACTTTTAAATTTTTTTTATCATATATCAATGTATAAATTAGAAAATTTTATAGAAAATTTAATGGTCAATATTCTATAAAATTAATCTCATTATGATATTGCTATTATGACATTATAGTTAAAATTCTTAAAATATGTTATAACTTTTATGCAAAAAAATTAATTTATTCTATTTTCTATATAATTTGTTCTCTAATTCTATTTCCTATTATGTTTTAGACTAACTTTTTTAACTGAATAAAACAAAATTTGGACAAAACACAAAATCACATATCAAATTTTATATATTTAAGTCATTAAGTCATTTGAGATATCGCGTTACATGTTGCTAAAACTACAAACAGGCAGATGGTCAACTCTTTATTGGATTTGGCTCAAACGTTCAGATGTGATTGTTCTATAGATGTTAAATCTGGTTCTGAATTTTACTTATCCGGTTGCCTTCATTTTGTGGTTCCTAATGCTGCTATATTTTTGAATATCCAAACATACAGACTAATTCTGAACAGAATTTTCTAAAAATTGAATATAAATCTACAAATTTGATGTAAATACCATATATCAAACTTCACCCATCTATTTCAGCTTGTTTTTGAGTTACCTTTGTCACAGATACATGGGCGTTTTCCGACATTGTACTTTTCAAATTCAGAGATGTCGAAAGCTTGGAAATCTGGAGTTTAAATGTTTTGACGATTGCAATACTTTCTCTATACTTCGTATGCCAAAAAATAAATGTGAAAAGCTAAGCAGAAAATTAGCTATTGGCAATTTTTAAAAATCATTTGGTTCAATTATTATTTTAATTAAAAGTAAGTTATAAAATTATTCTGTGCATTATAACATTTTATAGAAAAGTAGTTCCCACATTGAAATTATTATACATGAAAGGATTTTAACCCCAAGCAACGTGGAGTATATTAAATAATTTAAATCTGAAGTTCTTTAGAAAATTCATAAAAATACACAAAACCATTGAATGCCTTTTACTGATTCATAATATTTGATATAATTAAATGAAAAAAGTGAAGTAACATTTTTTACGCAATTATCCTAGCATTCCAAATAATACAAAATGTATTAAATTGGTATTTACCTTACCGTGTAATTACTTTGCCCATTTAGATGGCAAACGACCTCCCATGTCATTGTACCATGAAGTAAATAATTCCCCACACCCTACCATTTGGAAAACTATGATTAATGACCCATGATAATAATGACCCTAACCGTTCAAAATAACACAAAATACTAACATTTAAGCCAAATACAGCGAATAATTCTTTTTTTAATGATGGAACACACATAAATAATGACACCTATTTATGTAATCCCTCTAAAGTCACATGTTATCGCGTCGGAGTGTTTATGCACTCATAAATAATAATGAATATAATAACAAACACAATCATTCTTATCTTAATGTTATTCATTATGCAGTAGATTTTTATTTCCTGTTATAATTCTTCCGAATATTAATATTTCGAAGAAATGGTATACAGCAAACATGTTCAATATGTATTGATTTTCAGAACCAAATAAAAGAAATTTTTGGTTAAAACAATACACAGGTTGGTCATAATTAAAGGTCCATTTTGAAATGGTCATAAAATGAAAACTACTAGACCAAATGTTATCAAACTTGGTAATAATTTAAAAGAGATCCTGGAAATATCTTTCCGGCCAAAAAAATTTCAAAAATTCTTCAATAGCTGTGGAGCTGTATGCAATATTGTTAAACAAAATAGGACGAGAAAACATCGTTTTTAGATGTGTTTAATCGTTTAGGAAAGCATGTTCAATGAATGTGTGTTATCTCAAAAGAACTGTTTATGGCGATAATTTAAACAATTAGGCGGAATCGGAAGTAGCGGTAAACCAACATGTCAGTAATTATGCTATTATTAAGAATGCAGTAATGCGACTTAACTTGCTTTCAGAAAATGGTTGTTGTTGTTGTTATTCATAGAACTTGACAAGCTCGCTGACAGAAAGCTGTCAGCGATGTAAGCCTAAATTAGCTTCCCTTGTTTTTTCAGTAGCGCCAACTAGAGTCAAGAGTACGACTTAGCTACTTCATGCTTCACATTCACTTGCACAACCCCTTTTTATAGGGGGGCACGTTCAAACTACTCACAGATAGAACACAGAATAATAACCATGCCGCCAAAAATTCCCATGACCTCCTTTAAACTATTACCAAGTTTGATAACATTTGTTCCAGTAATTTTCCTTTCAAAGTGGAACTTTTTAACCACCCTGCATTTTTTAAATTGAAAATAAGGACAGAATTTTTTTTTGAAAACATGTGATATTGTTAGAAAATTATAATTTGGCTAGGATTTTAATCATATTCACGACATTTTAATTTTTAAGGGATTTATTAAGAATTGTCCTTATTAATGAGTTTAATTCTGACTAAAATGCTTTGATTCTTATCTTTTTGAATTTCATTTCAATATTTCATTCTTTTAAGATTTTTAAAAATATATTTTACGTCGATATTTTTGATAGAAAATTATTCCTACTTTAGAAATCTAAAATAAAAAAAGAAGGGGGCGGAAGACAAATAGAAAATTTGTTATACAATAGAAATTTGTATTTTTTTTATTACTTACTTTTTTATAATGCATTTCTAAATTGATTAGAATATTACGGTATCAGGATGTCAGTTATGTTTTTAAATTCATTTCTGATCACTGCCATTCGTTTGGAAATAAAATCAATCAATTGAATAATAATTATGTTCTAAAAATAATAAATTATTTTTAGAATATTTTACATTCTCAGGAATATAGAATTTTACAAATCTTCAAGCTTCCAGCAAATTAAAAAATAAAGAAAAAAGCATTACAAGATTTCCTCTTTTGTAATATTTAAGAAGTCGTTATATGAGCTAGATGTATCAGAGTAAATATATACTTAACAATTTATACTTGTATTTTCTCGATAACATTACTCTATTTTAGTATTTCCGGAATTTAGCTATGAATTAATTTGAGATGTTTTTGTTCTCAATAAAATCTTTCCAAAATACATCTTTTTGAATCTTAGAGAAGACAATGTTTTTCATCCGCGTTATTTAAAAAAAGAATTGTTATGAATAAAATTTTTAAATATAGAACTAGTTTCAAAAGGAAATTTTTGAATAAAGCTAACCTAATTAAACTAAAATTTGCACGAGTCTATTTATTAAACTTGACTTTCGAATCCAAATTTCTTTAAAACTCCATAGATTTTAAATACATGATTAGATCTCAATCTTATATTTATAAAGAATAAAATCAAGGAAAACAAAAGAGCGAATGCATTAAAAAATATCCATTGAATTTTTTAAATCTGATTCCTGCTATAATCTAGTCTCATATCTGTACAATAAGTTTTAGAGTATAACATTTTATTTTTAACTTAAGGTCAAGTAATAGAACGTTTGTTAGAATTCATTGCATTGGCCATATTCATTTTGATTTTATTTGAACTTCAAATATTGTCATATCTTTCAATATGTTCTGAAATCAACTCAGAATAACGCAAGTTGTAAAGTATCATTTCTCAAATGATTTTACTTTAAATTTATTTCCTTCCTCTAAAATAACTTTAAAAGAAATGGATATGAGAAATGTGAAAAAAAGATAAAGAATAATATTTATTATTTGAAAGTTTAAAATTATTTGCAAATTAAGACAAAGATCATAGCATATGATCTTTTGTAGTTTATATTTTAATGAACTATATTTAGTCAAAACTGAAAAAGAAAAACGGAAATTAAAAGAAAGAAAAATGATTAAATAATCTATCAAAAAGATTTAATTAAAAAAACTTCATAACTATGCAAAAGATTTTTTCATTAGCGAATAATTAAAATTGCATATAGTTCGCAATTTTGTTTAAATAAAATAAAGGAAGATTTAAAACTAATAAAATAAAAAGGATAAAAATCTTGTACAAAAAGAAGGAAATCAATTTATTTAAATAAAACTTAAATGATTAGCTTTTATTCTTATTAATTTTTAATGGTTTGCCAAATGAATTGAAACTTTAAAATTTATTTAAAAACTTAAAAATAAATACTTTATTAAACTGTTTTCAGTTCTAAAGTTTTTTCTTAGAAATATACAATTCATTTCTTTTACCAGCGCTTTAAAAAGTTATGATATATATCCTTTTGAATGATAAACTAAATGATGAACCGGAATATATTAAAACTATATTCATCATTAACCAAAAATGGAAATTTGAATGAATTCATCATGAATCAAAAAATAAGAATTCTCTATATATCCGCATCAATGAAATATTTATTGTTGAGCCGAAATGTTTAAATAAAAGTATATACATTAGGAATCAAACCCAGATTCCTGATTGAATTCATCATGAATAAAAAAAAGGATTTAAATTAATCCAAGGATCAAAAGTTAAAATTAAATGAATTAATTATGAACAAATAAAAAACAAAATAGAACGCCGACCAATGAACTGAACTATCAAAAGAATATTACTCCTGAATCAAATACTAAATTTCTGTTAAGCATCTGCATCAATATTAATATTAATATTATCTGTTGAGTCGAAAAGTCTATAAAAAAGTATATTCATCATGAATCAAATGCAGCGACTTGAATGAATTCATAAGGAATCGAAAGCAAAAATTTGAACTAATTCTTCATGAGTTAAAAACGAAGATTTGAGTAAAAATTCGCAACTATCAATTTTATCTAAAGCGTATTATGTATTGATTTATTAAAATGGTTCTCATACAATTAGACATTTTCTTTTTTCTATTAACCAATGAATCGAAATATCAAAACAAAATTACACAATGGAACAAAAATCAAAACAAGAGTAAGAATTCTTTGCTGTTAATGTCATATAAAGTCACTCATCGGTCCATATATTTTCACAAGAATTCTTATGTAAATGTGAAAGAAATTTCCTTTGTTGATATCTTTCAAAAAATTTGCAATTTATCTATATTGGATGACATATTAAATGATTAAAAGAAATATTTAAGCAAGATTATATGTCTCATGAATCAAATATTAAAATAAGAATGATCAATTTTTAGCTGACTGTTTCATATAAATCTTTCCACATTTAATTTTTAAAATATACTTTTCTTTTTTTGCCTAGTCAAATATATTTAACTTTTATTACTTATCTTTGAATCCTTATCTTCTCTCTTGTGAAAAATCAACAGTTTGAAGCCAAATTGCACGTGCCATAAATCAAAAATTAAAACATGAAAAAACCTTTTAATGCTCAGTTTTAACTAAGGCTTTTGACATTAAAAAATATATATATTAAGTTTTTCCCCCTCTCAGATATATCCAATATTCAACCTTGATTTCTGTGCACGAATTCTTTCACAGAATCAACAGCTTGGAAGCTGATTGAAAAATCCCTCACTTGCCGCCGTTATTGTCCATCTTTCATTACTTCCACCTCCAACCGTTTCGTCCTCAAAAGGGAAATGGGAAAAGAGCCGAATTGAAATAGATGGAGAAACTCGCAAAAGGAAAACAACGCTCTGTCCATTCTAGTCCGTTCGAGATTAATATCGAACTGCCGTCCAGAACAACATTTACCTTCCCCCTGGCCCCTACAATCTAAGAATTCGCCCCCTTTTCCCCTCCATCCAAACCAAAACTCGCATAGGTGAAAGCAGTGGCCGGCAAAGCTGGCAAGCACTCGCCAGGCCAACAGAATTCATCCCTTTTCTCTTGTTGACACAGGCACGGAAGATATGACTGAGTAGTGAAACATCGGCGATGAACACACACATACATGCATGTGGGAAGGTCCAAACCCCCTCGTTTGGAATGAGCTGCTGCAATTTCTATTCACCCAAGCTCGTCTATCATCCATAGTCCAGCATATTACTTTGGTTCTGCAGACAATAGGGACGAAGAATTCCCTTCTGCCCGTTCTGCCCTCCCCCCGCACCCCTCCTCAATCATCCATCGTGGCCCCCCTGCGTAAAGTCTGGTAACATCCTATTCATCGGACACGGTAGTAAACATATCTGCTGCCATACACACTTGTATGACATATCAGGGCTTCCTTTTGTTATCTTACCATACGGCCTATCTTTGATGTCTTTACCGACGATGGCTACAATGGAATATGGATGCAAGAGAAATATGGTGCGGGTCTGCGTCTTGCCTTTTAATTCCACAGCCGTTCCCCTCAAGAACATCTCTTTGTTTGGTAGTAGGAGGTTAAGGCTCATTGCAGATATGAAAAAATCATCTCTTACACAGAGGGTTTGTTACATACGCATGGACGAAGATGTCAGGTATCGTTAAGATAGGGGGATTCTTCCCCTCTTTTAATAGGGAGACAGATTATGGACCTTTTTTTCTTCTTTTCTTCTTTAGCGGGCTTTGCCCCGTCCATTACCCCCTATGTTTTTGCATAGGGTGCTGTCGGGACCATCCAAAGCAGCTGTTGAGATTTTTGGGATAGAAAAGTCCGTTCACTCTTTCTGAAAAGGTTTCTAAATATGAGAAATATTTGAAAATAAAGGTCTGTAAACATCTTTTTTTTAATACCTCGAGACATATTTTTGAGATTTATTGTTTTGATTTTAGTTCTTGTGGAATGAGAGCCTTTATGCAACGTATAATTATGTTTTGAAAATAAACAAAGTTAATTCATTAATTTCAATACGAATGGAGATATTACTCCTCAAAAGCATTTTAATAAACTTGTTGCCAAATAGAAAAAGAAAAAAATCCATTTATTAATTATAAAGCATTATATATTGATCTATTCAGATAACAATATAAATTTTGATTTTTTATCTCATATATCTGTGATGTACTTAACTTCTTCAGCTGCACATTAAATAACTAGAAATATGGTTTTTGTCAGAAAATTAAAAATAAGTTTTACATCTAAGATAAATTCATCAACTGTGCAATAAAGAACCGAAAATATTGTTGTTGTTTTTCTATAAAATTAAAAATAATTCATACATCGAAGATAAACCTAATTTCTTCAGCTGTATATTAAATAACTAGAAATATTGTTATCAGAAAATTAAAAATAATTCATACATATGAAATAAATCTAAATTCTTCAGCTGTACATTAAAAAACTAGAAATATTGTTTTGATCAGAAAATTAAAAAATAATTGCCGGCGTCCTGGCATAGGGGTAGCGTGTCTTCCCGTGTTTTGGGCGTTCAGGCTTTGAGTCCAGGTTTGGGCATGGTTGTTCTATGCTCTATCTGTGAGATGTATGAATACGACCCCCTGTAAAAAGGGATTGTGCAAGCGAATGTGTGTGTCACCTTCATTTAAGCTAGAAGTCAGACTTCTGCACTCTGGGTGCTCAATGGTCTTTACCCTCGGAAGATACTGTACCCACTTTACGTGGAAACACGGACACAACATCATCATCATTAAAAACAATTCATACACCTGAGATAAACCTAAATTTTCCAGCTATACATTTAGTAACTAAATATATTGTTTTTATTAGAAAATTAAAAATATTTTTTTTTACGAAGTACTTAGAAACATTATAAAATGGATCAATGTATTATAATATTTCACCTTGTACTTATAAAGAGAATTATTGAAATTAATTTTTTAAATCTGTTTTTAACTTATCTTTTTTTTAAAAAAATGAATTTTATTTTGCTATATAAAACTAATACATGAATTTAACAAAGAAACAAGACCATTTTTTTTCCAATAATATTCGCAGGGGAATCTTTAGCTATTTCTTCGTAACCAGTTTTGATTACTTAAAACAACTTCATATTAAATTTGCGATATTATCATAATACAGCAAATTCGTTTTCATTTCTTTAAAGAACATATTTATTTTAAATTACTAAAAACATTAGGATCACCAGAATTTAAATAATTAAATTAAATTAAAAAGTAATGCTACATATCCTTAGTTATTTATCTTTGGAGTCTGCTTTTTTAAGCAAGCAGAACTTAAAAAGAGAGTAATATTCAATGCTTTTATTTTGTTCCCAACGTTCTTTTCAGAAATTTCGAATCCTGCAGTGAATTTTCCACACAGAACTTCACATCAACAATACCCCATTCTTAGGCGAATCCACCATTTTTTAATACACTTCTCCATCTTTCTGTTTTTTAATGCGGTTCACAGTTACAGAAACCCTATTCTTTGAAACAAAAGCCAAAGAACAACAAAACCGACAGTCACGTTCTCTGAACGATTTTCGTTTGGCGTCTGAACCGACTTCTTTGTTCTTGTGTGTCGGGACCCTACAAATTAACGCCACTATAAAATCGTCTGCTGGAAAAGCAGACGATTTCTTATTCTTGTTTTAGCTGGTCATCACGATTGTATGAGCGAAGACATCGAAGCTTTTGTGTCTTAATTTGGAACGGCGCGGGTTTCTCAGGAAATTAAGTGCGGGCGCGTCTCAGATTAGCGGCTGCAAGGGGAATGATTTATTTATTCATTAATTTGGAAGATAGCTGTGGCAACACGATGAATCGCATGTATTTTTGAGGTTCTTATTAAAAGTAAGCGAACTCGCTACATTCTCTGACGGCAGTTGTTGCAATAATTATTAACAGGAAAAGGATGTATTCGTTGGGAAACTTTTATATTCCATTTTAATTTATCGGGATATTAAATCTAAGCTTTGAAATGAAACGTTCTGATTATACTGATAATATTTTACAGAGATATGTTTGAGAAAATAGAGGATATGGATCAATAAATGCTGCTATTTTTTTCCTGAATTATTCCAGGATTGATTAACAAAACCATTATTTGCATTAGAAAATTGCGGTAGCCATGAATATTTCAAAATTTTTAGCATTCTAATTCCATATAACTACTATTTTCATATTTATTTATCTAATTCCGTATTTATTTATCTTAATATTTATTCATTCTTGATTAATCAAATTTTTTTAACGTAATCAGACTAAGCATTTTTCTTAAATTCCAATATTCTGTTATCATTAATAAAACTCGTTAAATTATTGGCAATGCTAAAAAGATTTCCAATTTTTTTCAAACGAGTTCATTTATAAAGAGAATAAACAATTTTATGAATATAATTGGTATAATTTATTTAGATATGACAACATGTTATATCCAGAAACAAATAATTCTAGACATAACGGAAAATAAGATTATTATACATATTTTTATTTTATAAAAGATTGCTTTTAGATAAAATATCGTTTTCTTGGGCTTAAATATATAATGTCATCGATATTAATTAGAATATCAGGACAATGAAATGAAATTTATATCCATCTTTTTTAATAAAAAAAATTAATGAAATAAATATTATATAATGTTATTAATCTAACTAGCGTTAATACTGATTCCAGATTTAAAACAGAAGAAATTATATGAATTGAAGTAAAAAATAGGTTTATTAATGAATATTGCGAAAACTTTTATAGGTCCTTTAATATAAAAAGCTAAAAGCTTTTCTCTTCTTGTTTAGCCAAGCTGAAAAACCAAGGTTTGTTATATAGTTTTTTTTTCAATTGTGTTTTTACAGAGAAAATAGGAATCCCATACGGATTACATATGAATATTTTTCTCTCTTTTCAACATATGGACAGGTAGTTAAAAAAACCTCATGAATGTACTCAGTTAAACATGTTATTCGAATTGGTTAACAAAATAATTGCATTGCTGCTATTGGATCCAGGCCGAACGTATTCGTATTCCGATAATGTCATATAGCGCCATCTCACAAAATTTTGAGATACCAGTAGATTATCAACCTATAGCTACAATGCAAGTAAACACAAATTCCCGAGATGAAGCTACATGACTTTGTCAGCATGAAAACAAATAGAAAAAGATTCTAATAGTTAGTCAAAAAAAAAATTTGTGGGTGTGAAAAAACAGAAATATTGCCATTACAATAATTTGAGCATCATGAAACAATTTTCAAGTAATCCATAATAATTTAAAAACTTATTATCCAAATAAAGCATTGCAAAAGTTTGAATTTTTTGAAACGTTATTCAAGCAATACATTATAGTTTATAAAATTAGTATTCAATCAAAACCATTACCATTATTTAATCAATATAATATGAATTATGAAACATTGTTCAAGCGCTCCGTAATATTTTATAAAACCAGTATTCAACAAAAGCACTAGTATTGTAATAATTTGAACAGTATGAAACTTTGTTATAGCAACCCATTATATTTTATAAAACCTGCATTCAAATAAAAGTATTTGCACTGTAATAATTTGAGCATTGCGAAACTCTTTGAGGCAAATCATTATTTTACACAAGCAAGACGGCGCCGTTCTCTCCTTGTGGGGTCTTCCAAAACTTCGGACATCAGACTGAGAAACCAGTGACCTCCGGTGCCCAGATCATTCGAATGGTCTTCTTTGGACTGGGATACAAACAGGCTTCATCGGTACGTTTGGGCTCCAAAGGTCCCCTTTGTGCAAAACTAAACCTTCAATAGGGATTAGCAGTGACTTTGGGATGACAAAATCCTCACTGACGTTTAATGCAGTGGCGCTTATCAGTTCTATTGTAGTGAAAAACAGGTCGTTTTCATGGCATTAGGAAAGGCTGAATCGAACCAAAGGTAATTTGTATACAAGGTAGGAGTTCCTTCAGATATGCTTCAGTTACAGACTTCTCAAGATTGCTCAATGTTTCGGAAAATGGGTAATTGGAAGAAAAGAGACTAGTATAGAAAGCATTAAGTTAAGCCACTTCTAGACCTACATGCTTCGCTTTCTGTTATGGTTAGGGCTTAGAAAGAGTAAGGAGAGGTTCTTCATTGTAGTTTATTCTTTCTTTTATGTATGTATGCACTGTATTTTCCTCTATTGGAGTCGGTACATTACGGTTATTTCAAGATGAATGCTAAACTCTGAGGAAAAATGAGATTATAAAAATAAATCTATGGAATTCTATATCAATGTACTAAAAAATAAAAAAAATAAATGAAAATTGAAAAGTTAAGGTAAAGTAATCATTAAAAAATTGAAGTTATATTGTAAATAATCTAGATTAGCTCTAAATTTTGTCCAATTCATAAAATATTTTAATTTCTAACCAGTACAGGAATATCAAGGAATTTATTTTTTAAATTAAATTTTGTAGAATAATATTATTGTGATATTTTCAATGTTTCCTACTTAACATTATTATTCCTTTGCCTGTGAATATTTAGTTATTTTCTTTCCTTTTAACTTTTAAATAAAAGTAGTTATCAATAAATTACCCTGGCATTATTATTATTTGCAACTTGCTTTATTGTAAATATTTTTTACTTTAGACATATTTCATATTACTAAATTTTGATTAGGATTTTATCTTGTAATCATGGTTCCTTAAATTTATTGCTATATGCATCTTCTTATATAAAAGCAGGAAAAAATTAAATCTAAGGGATTAATTAATTACTAATTGTGACAATAACAAAACTGACATCAATAATATGCATCTTTATAGAATTTTAAAACATTAGAGAATCAGGAAATAAGAGCAAAATCAGTTATAAAATTCTATCTTGATAAATGTGAACGAAATAACTGAAACATATTAAAAGAACTATCGTATATTTTTAGTTAACGTTTTAAAGATACAATTCACCAATGCGATTTTATCTGATAAATATAAGTAAGAATAATCATAATACTTCTTTATTAGTAAATCATAATCAATGAGTTTCAAACAATTTTTGATTTATTAGAAGGTATAGGTTTAGTTTTAAACCTTTCGAAGTGACTGTTTATTTAATATCCTTTATTTATGATAAACTATACATAATATAACAAAAACTACGATATTGATGCCTCATTTTTTTTTATTATCTCGAATATGAGTTAATTCTACAGGTACTATTCCAATATTAAAATTAACAATAACTAGGCAGATATTCCAGTATAAGAATTAACAATAAATCGGCAGATAAAGTTAAATATTAATGAAATTGAGTTCTAAATTAATGAAACAAATTTTTTTTCCAAATAAAGAAATCATATTAATAATTGCTTAATAATAATACAATTCAAATAAAACTGTTTTATCAGAAGTAATAAAAACAAAATGGCGATGTATATGAAAAATTTCACCTTTTATTTTATTCTTATTCGAGCATTTTCTTTTTATGCTTTTCAATTTTTTATAATAATTAAATTGATATAATTTTAAGCAAAAGCTTAGAAAGCTCCTCCTACTTTTTGTTCTGGAAATAAAAATTGTAACTAAATAATTTTTAAATTTACTTACATTGTTGTACTATATAGTATATTATAAAAATATTTTTATTTTATTAATATTCTACATTCTAAACATAATTTCCCTCATATGAATATTATGAACAAGTTGGAGCTACTGTAAGAATTCAAAAAATAATCAAATGGATAAATAAATTAATAATTAAATTTTAAAATAAGGGGAAAATATATTGTTATTAAGAATATATATATTTAAAATGTAAAAACTCTAGGACATCAAAAAATAAGTAAAAAAAAGCTTAAAACAAAACTTCATCTTTCAACATTTACCATTCCAAGATAAATAAAGGTTTAAAAAAACATATTTGCTTCCTATTAAAGAGCGTAAACATCATTTATTTACCCAAATTTTAAGAAGAATCTGTAATTCATTTTAACAGTATTAATAAGAATCATTTTTTATTTGTTGGTGTAATTGTTATTCTCAATATGTCAAATTCTTAATTATAAAACTGATGATTTGAGTAAAGAGGAAAGAATTAAAAAGCTTACATGCAGCTTTCCAGATAAAAAATTCAATAAAATTTTGAAAGATGTATATATATTATTGAAAAAGAATTCTTTCATTTATTTAAATAATATTTGCAAATTATTGATCATTTGTTAATAATTCTTTCTTTTCTTTTTCAGATTCTGTAAAAAGGAACATCATTCAATATTTGCTAAATTAAATGAAGCTGTCATTTGTATTCAATGAAAAATAATTGCAATCTTAAAAACAAGTAAAATAATGCTGTTATTATTATTTTATAATATTTGCTAATTATATAATATTAATATTTGTAAATTATTCTTCATTTGTTAATAATTCTTCCTTTCCTCTTTCAGATCCTGTAAAAAGGAACATTATTGAAGATTTGCTAAATTAAATGAAGTTGGCAATTGTATTCAATGAAAAATAACTGTAATCTTTAAAACAAGTAAAATAATGCTGTTACTACTATTTTAAAGTAATGATTTTGCTGATTAATCAAAGCAATTTATCTAAGCACAATCATTTATCGGATGATATTGGACAATAGAGAGCTAAACAGAATTTGAACTATAGTAAAGTACAAATCTAGGGTACTTATACAGTCCCTATAGATTTGGGTTTGATCTTTACCAATTACCAATTTTGATCTTTACCAATTCATATAATCTTAAGAAATGTAGAACAGAAAAAGGACGAAACGGTGGTTTTTTGAACTCAAGGACTTGCTTAGAATAAGGTATCAGCGAGTGTTAAAAATTTCTCCAGAAATTTCTAAAAATTAGACAAGCCATCAAAATATTTGTGAACAACTTCAAATCGTTTTGTAGAAACGATGAAAAAAAGTCAGAAAAACAGACTGCAATACAAGAAATTCTCAAACTATGTACATCGCAACCATATATAACTCATCTCTTTCTGCAAAAATTAAGAATGTCTTTTAATATACCATTGTCTGAAAAATGATACGATAAAATCTTAAACATCATATCTAAACTTCCATATTGTTAACATGGAAGCTTAACACATCATGTCTATTACTTTCTAGAATCTTTAAATAAATGCTTTTAATTCAGTATGTATAATTGATGTAGAAGATAGAATATACCTGATGAAAGCGAATCTTTCTGGCAAGTGTAAGGTGTACTCTGCAAATCATAATATTGAACAGTAAATAAATAAATATTAAAAACATACACTCTGAAATTGCATTGAGTCGTGTAAGATATTCGGAAGCATTTCGATCTATGGTGGAATGATCTAAAGTAAATCCAAATGCAGAATAATCATACTGATATATGCGTTGAATTTGTAAACTGTAATGGATATACACTCTAGTAATACTATATATTATGAAACAAAACTGGCTAACATAATAAGTGTGCAGTGATTTTATAATAATCATCCGTATTATTTATTCGTTTTAAATTCTCAAATATAAGATATGATATTTGCGTTGGTCTTTCAAAGCTCAGAAACAGCATTCAATCTCATAATAATTTAAAAACTTTAATTTTGAATATTTAAAGTTAATTCTGTAGGAGAGAAGAGGTCTTTTTTCCCTAATAATTTAAAGAATGCATAACTTTTCTGGCAGGTAACTAAACCTAGTTCAAATCCCGATAAAAATGTAAAATATTGCACTTGGACTTTTAAAACAGGTTTGAGGCTTACATTTATTCATAAGGAAACCTTCAGATCAAATAGGGACCAATTTCTTAAAACTACTTTTTATTCTAATTTATTTATTTTATTAAGTTTAACTAAATATCTATTTTATTAATTCTAACTAAATATTTATTTGATAATTTTAACTAAATATATATTTTGCTATTTTGATTAATTTATTTAATTGTAATATTTTTGCCTTGGTTTTTTAATAATTTAACTTAATTACTTAAAATTTCAATTTTTAAAGTTAATTTTTGAAGGCGAGGCATTTGTTTAGAAATAAATTATTGAAGTATTTTTGAATGAATATTCTATTGAGAAAAATAATTCATTAAAAATATTTCTGTTTTTCTGTATAAGAAATATGGATCCTATTACCCATACGCCATTAATGATTTTTTTTCATTTTATGTTATATTTAGAAATATGTTTAATAATTGCATTTTTAGTGGTGATAAAATAGCTTGTTAATTGCATTTTTAAAAAATCATGAATTTGACTGTAAAAATACTTCCTGCAGACTTACACAAACTTAGGGGAAATTTTAATTTTCTGAATTCCAAGAAAATAAAAGGATGGAATTTAAAAGTAATCTAATCAAATTTTGAATTAAGAAAGAAAAATAAACTTTAATTTTACCAATTTATATAATTGCAGAAAGGAAGTAAAGTTTAAAAATACTTTTGACTACAGATAATAGCTTTCAAACTGTTGCAATGGGACATTAAAATTAGATTAACGTTAATAAGCTCTATTTGAAAACTCAATAATGGGACATATGCTGCGGAAACTCTGCCATACACGCACAGTCTGCTTGAATTATGCATGATTGGTCCCAAACCAGCACGATGTTAGGAAATACACGAAAAAAAAATAATAATCCCTGTCCAAAATGGCTGTTTAAATCACCCAAAAGAGCGCCGTAGATCTTCTTGAACTCTCGTGATGATGCCAAAACGATTTAACTTAAATGTGAAATTAATGTAAGTTGTTGCCCAATGGTAGAAGATAAAAGGAAAATCCAGTATCCAAACTTCCTACATTGCAGCTAGGACAAATAGATCCTAATAGCCTTCATTATTAATGTATTCCAGACCTGTTGTGCACACAATTTAGTTGATGGTTGCCGAAAAAAAGCAGCTGTATTTTCATTTTATCCTGCAAACGACAGATTCTTCTTAGAAATTTTCTCCTTTTTTTTAATGAATGATGTCAAAATGAATGATGATTGGACCAGGCTGATAGAAGGAAACGATATTTACAAAAACGACAAATGTCATGTTAGCTAAATGGTGGGCAAAGTTTTGTTTGATTATTGTAGACCTTTTACCCTGGTTGTAAGAATTATTTTATCTTTTATTCAAAGTTAGATTTTAGCTCGACCAATAGGCATCGGGTGTATTTCGTGTTCCAGGATGTGTAACCACCTACGAAATGGGAATGTTTCTGAGCAAAAATGGCTTATGTCATTTTTACAATTTTAACGTTGAGTTATAACTCTTTGAAAGGAATTATTATGTAACACTGAAAAAATTCTTATTATTTTTCTGCCGTCAAATTTCTTATAACGTGGTATTTTGATAACATTTCTATGCAACGAAGTACAAAAGAAAATGGCAAACATCCAATATTAGAACTTTCTAATAACAAGGCATCCATGATACATGACATAAAAAATAATGAATGTATTGCAGCCAAATAACACGGCATTCTCATATCATTATTTCTATGTAACAAAATGCCAAAAAGTGGCATTTAAAAAATAAAAAATAAATAAATAAAATACCGATAAACATGATTTTTGAAACTCTTATTACATTGACTTAAATAATATGGCTAATATAAATTAACCTACATTCCAACAATAAAATGGGAGGAAAAGGCATCTGTATTTGTTAATGCCAAAATGTCGAAAAAGTGACAAATATTTAGAATTCTGGCATTAGCATAATATTTTATACAAAACGAATCCAAGAGTAGCTAACGGCTATATAAACACAATTATTTAACTATATATGCTGGAAATGAAAGTATTAAATAAAAATATTTTAAATGTTTTTTTTTCTGCCAGTGCCATTTTCATCCTACTCATCATAAATAAAATATTAATGGGAAGGTAGGATAGAATTGACGCTCTATGAGAGAGAAAAAGGGACGGTTCATCATTTGGATTGATAAACTATTGATTAAATGTTAAAAATCAGCTTAATTAGGGGAATCAGAAAATAAAGAGTTTTTAAATCAGCTAACGATGTTCCTTAATCTTTCTAATTAGGGAAAAAAATAATAAGTAGTGAGTTACAAGAATAATATTATTTCTATAAGATTTAATACATCCAAGAAAATATCTAGCGTCAAACTTTCTCTCCCTTTTCCTTCCCCAAAAAAGGCGTATTATAATTTTTTATACATTTTATGAGCTTTTATTGGTAAAAGTATTTTTAATTAGTTTTTGAATCTAAATCACTTTTATTTCTGTGCACTTTCTAAAAGAAGTTAGTAAAAAATATTGATCAAAAGTACAATTTAAAAAAAATTAGCCATAACATATTGTATATATTTGATCGATAATTAGTCCAGTTCTGTCTGCAAAAATTCAGTTATGTTTACAGGACAATAGGCATTGCAACAAACACTAACAGTTATTTTTGACTTGCCCCACTTGTGCTCGAAACTATTCAACTGTTTATTCAAACATTTGGGATCGGTCAGGCGATTTACAGTTGGCGTGATATGTTCTATTTCATCCAATAGCAACCACCATACCACTCCATTAACATCATCTATTTCCCCTCTCTCGTGCACAAGCAACAATCCAAAAAATCGAATAAGTCCTTCCCTTTAATTTATCCATTGGCGTAATAGCTCAATGGTTTTATGAACAGTCGAAAATGTGAGGTGAAACGAATGTTTTCTCATGTTCTCATGGTCAATTCATCATTCTGAAAGTGGCCCATCAAAAGGCTTGTGTTGTATTTCCGCAAAAATTACCAAAAAAAAAGCATTCTTTTTCTCTCCAATGAAAAAAAAAATCGTCTGTCGTGTTCGCTGGCACTAATGATGCATTATATGCGTGTACAAGTTCATTGTACATCTGATTTAAGCATCTGTTTACCGACCACTCAGACTATTGAAAGGTTTTAGAATACTCCAATAGAAAACGTGATTGCGATGTTACATTTGACGATTCAGTGTCTCAATAGAGCTGAATGTTGTGACGAATAGTTGTCACATTATGAAAGTTTGCGAAACAAGGTTGCGTTTATTGGATGACAACTAGCCATTATACTTTCGGTCAGTGATTTAGCTCTCACGAATATCGAACAATCACGCAGTTTATTAACTGAAATAATAGATAAATATGTGATTTTATGAGATTGTTCTTTTGAAATCGGAATTTTTCTCCTATAAATTCAGTCAGCAAGAAAAAAAAAGCATTTAATAATACCGTTTTAAAATAATGCCTATGATTTTAAGCAACATTAAACATGCGAATGTTTTAGAAGTAGATATTCCTAAGAGAATGTTTGATAAAAATCAACATTCCATATTTATTGAGTGCTTCACATCTCGAAAATGTTTAATAATCACGCAGTTTTATCAAAAAGAATGATAAAATTTCTGAAGAAATTCCCTTTAAATGTAAGTTATTCAAAGAATAAGGTCAGATAAATAGGTAAAATTACCTAGAGAGACTTCATTTTGTGAAAATCCTCTTAAAATAATAGAAAAAGTGTAAGCATATCTGAATAAGCATAAAGCAATCATATACAAAATATTTTTAATTTTATTAATTCTTAATTCGAGAAATATTAGTTTAATGAAACGGAAAAAGTTATTCCGTAATTATACAAAATAACAAATTAGTCGCTTTGGACTAAATGATAAGAATTCTTGCACAAACAAACACTTTATTTCTTACATTCAAGATGAGGACGTCACATAAATAAAAATACAGAAATGCAGTGTGGCCATGCAAAACCAAATTAATTCTAAACAACATTGCCATTCACAAAGAAACCGACTTGATGGCATCAAAACTAAAACCAATTGCTACTCAAAATATAGTAAAAGTAACTATACACAAAAAATATAATAAAAGTAAATACATGCAGAAAATAAAAAGTACACACAAAGCAAATATAAAAATAAGCATATAAAGTATATAAAAAATATTGTTTAAATACAAATATTTGTCGAAATAAATACATCCAAACACTATTCTTTAATATTTTTTTCTTGAAACAACAATTTTAAACAAAAAGTGAAAGATAACAACATAGTGAATCAGCAATTTCAAATTCTTTTATCATAAAATTATGGCTAAAATATTAATATTAAAATAAAAAATTCTGAAGAGGAAATATCTATCTCATTAGGAAAATCATAGAATCTTTTTCTTTTGAAAGGGCTATTAAAAGAAATTATCTGGCTTTTTTAAACGTTGTTAATTTCAGATTATAGGCTGCTAAATTCCAAATTATATTTCTACAGTATTATAAAAATAGGAAACCTTTTCCTTAAAATTTAATCTCCACAAGTTATTTTTTAAGTCACTTACAACAATTTTTTAAAAAAATCTTTTGGTTTTGATATTAACAATAGATGTCGGCAACATACAATAGGACAAAGGATTCTAACTCGTTTTTAAGTGAATAGTTAAAAAACAATTTAGTTCTGACAAGGAAGTAGTGACAAGTAATTTAGTGGTGCAGAATCTGTATAAACTCATACAGTTAGAAGAAATTCATGAAAGCTAGGTTGAAAAAACCAATGAAGTAAAAAACATTTATCTGCAAGAAGGGAATATTCTATTAATATTGTTATAGGAAGCTGTAATTTTGCTTTCCAGCGCGAATAATGTCATCAGAACAAAGACCATTTTACACTCATCTGTAATGGATCTTCCCGGATTTTGCATTAGTAATCCCAAAGCCTGGCGACAGACTTGGCAACTATTTGGCGACTTGGCAATGAATTTGGTGGCTTTTACAACAAAATGGATAATTCTCGCAGTTTTAAGTATTTTGTTGCCCCGTCCATTAAGAACCGAGATACGTCCAGGTAAGCTCCGATTGGCACAGATGTTTCTAGCCCCGTCACCAGGGAACTATAAAAAGCAAGCACTCTCAAGTTGCTAGTAGTCCTAAACTGAAGAGTAGTCTTGAATTAAAAAGGTGAGTTGACAGCTAATGTGAGAAGAGATAGAAGAAATTTCAGCCACCTGGAGAGACCGTAGAGCGAAACTCCGAGGATCGCCTCTCCTCCTGAATCCTGTCTGGCCGCTTTGTTGCGGTGGACCTTGTTACTACTTGTAGATTACATGCGATGCTGTGTAAACATCTCTTCTGCAAATATTTATCATCTTTCTGCTGTAAATATTCATGTACTGTCCTGTCTTCGTGTAAATAAACGTCATCGTTGTTTTCTACTAAAGGATTGCTGATTGTGTGTATCCCAAGGCATACACAAAACGAACCCGGTAATCCTTAACAATACTAATAGATAATAGGAAACCTTTTCTTTAATATTTAATCTCTAAAAGTTATGATTTTTTAAAAATCATTTACATCAATTTTTGAAAAAATATCTTGCGTTTTGACATTAACAATAAATTTTGACAACATACAATGATATAGAAGAATCGAACTCTCTTCTAAATAAATAGTTAACAAGCAATTTAGTTCGGACAAGGGAGTAAGTAATAAGTAATTTAATGCCCAAAAAAATTCAAGAAAGCTAGAGGGGGGAAAAACAATGAAGTAATAAAATACTTTCACGAAGGGAATATTCTATTAATATAATAACTGCCAAAACCATTATAACTATGAAACCTATTATTGATATAGGATCCGTAAGTCTTATATTAATAGGAAATATATTACTGAAACAACCTCGGTAAAAACTCGTATGCCGAAAGAAAATTTTATCTTTACAGACGTACAATTTGTGCGTTTAGAAAAAAAATTCTGTTGTTATGGTAGCAAACAATATAATTAATAGAAATAACGATTTCCTATCGCACAGTCATTTCAATTATGTGATCAATTTTCGCAAAATGATTAAAAAAATAAGAAAAAAATAGACACATGATTGAATCAGACCACTTCTCCAAATTTTCAAAAAATACTGATAAGTGAACATTTGAGCTCGGAGAATTGAACGGCACTAACATGATGCAAAACTGGTGAACATTTGAACTCAATTTATTGAAGTAAACTAACATAAATCATTAATTGGTAAACATTTGAACTCTTCGAATTGAAGTACATTAATTGCGCATGCACGGTAGATTACTGAAAAGGTTGTGTTTCGAAGTTATCACACTTCACCTCGAAGCTGATAATCTTTCTCACAGTCCAATCATGTAGAAAACATGCACAGTCCAACCATGAAAAAGCTTACAAATTCAAGAATTTAATAAGATTTTAAAAAATTGCTTTCTTAAATGTAATGTTTAAAAACATTTTGGAATCCTAAAAATTTATACAAACATATAACTTTACAATATACAATATTTCTTTATAATTAAATTGCTATAAACCTTACTTACATTTAAGATATTAAATTTATTTGTAAGATAATAATAGCAAAAGATAATTCACTCAGAAACTTCGCTTTTTTGAAAGCTTTTCTGGCATCGATGCATTTTTTTTTTTTTTCCTTTCGAAAAACAAAACAAAACCAAACGATTTTTTTTATTCGGTTCATAACAAAACTGACGGATTTATTAAAATAAAAAAAATATTAAAAAAACTGTTTGTGCTTTCTCCAAGTTTCCGATTTGCTTTCTTCGCATTCCATTTAAAGAACGAAGATTTTATTTCATTTTTAATAACAATTTTTTTCTTCCAAAAAACGAAACGCATTCAGAAGTAATCAACAGAATCAATACTACTGAAATCTCTTTTCATGGTATGTATTAGATATTTCAAAATGCATTTTGTGTATTAATGAATACACTGTTTACTTCATTTTTTCCATTAGTCTGATATCTTCTATTTAGATATCAAATAAATTCTATTTTATCTAAGATATTCCATTGCGCTTTAACTAAGTTTCAGACGTCGCTTGGTAAAAAGTTTAAAATGGCTGATGGATTTTTTTTTCTTCCTTTTACTCCATATTTTTAAAGTATTTTATTTCTTTTTTCTTTAAAGCTTATGGCAACTCTAAGTTTTAAATTTCACATATTTTGATTCTTTCTGAATATTCTGTAAACATTATAGATGAGTTAAAATATTCTCTTTCAAGATTTAGAACGTGATATATTATACATAAATATAGGTAATTTTAAATGACTTGCACTAATAAGCTTGTCAAAGATATTTTTAAAGTAAGAGTCTTACATAATTCTTAACAACTGTATAATTGGTATCTGTCTCTATTAAAAAAATCATATGATTTAATTAAATTTTCTGGTATTATTTTCTAATAGGTGTTATTATTTCTATTCACTATGTAATGTTTTTGTCTTATTTCATCTTACTCTACTTATTGTAATGTCTCTAAAAATAATGCTTTATAATATTGATTTATTTTTAATGTAATTTATCTTAATAGTTTTGTTCCGCCATATTTTTCATTCTGAATATAATGTATTATTTATTGCTTCCAACAGTTGCCTTTTCGTACTCTTTCTAATTATAAATGTAACGTTTCTAACAGTTTTGTTTGCTCTTATTTTTCTTATTGCAATGTGCCAGCTATTCTTGTTTCGCAGTGTTCTTGTTACATTCTTTTTTTAATTCTTAAATAGTCATCTTCGACGAAAAACTCTTCATCAATGTTTTTCATATCAATAGCATTAACACAGCCATGTTAAGTAACTTGGCTATTCCTAACAAAGGGAAGTTTTATTTAAAATTCTATTTATGTCATTAACACAGATCATTCCAATTGGCAAAATGATGAATAAATAGGTTCATTTTACAGTAGAAGTTCCAAAAAAGTCTAACTTAGTAACAATTCATTTGTATTAGGCTGGTGCGTATGAAATGTCGGATTCTTAAGTGATTGTATAAAACTGCATATCTTTCTTCAAAAGCTGTTTATTCAATCAAAGTATGCTCCATTCGCTTCAATACACTTCTCCCAACGAGATTTTAAAGCGTAGATGCCTGTCTTAAAAAAATTTTGGTCTTTAGAATTAATAAACTCTGATATCGAGTTTTTTAGACTGTCTTCATTTTCATAGTGTTTTCCCCTTAAAAACAGCTCTAAATGCTTGAAAAAATGAAAATCGGTCGGCGAGAGATCCGGTGAATAGGGTGGATGCTGCAAAACTTCATATTCCAGTTCGTTCCAGCTTATTTCGCTCTGTCAGTGCGTGCGGTACCCACTTGTCCATCTTCTTAACCTTGCCAATCTCAGAAAGGTGTCTCAATATCGTTGTATGGTCAACTTTCATCCTGATAGCAAGTTCCCTTGTGGATACGGCTGGATCCGCTTCCACTAGAGCCTTCAGGTCATCATTCTTCACAGACGTTTTGGGTCTTCCGCGCGGCTCATTTTACAGTGAAAAATCGCCAGTCCGAAATTTTTCGAACCAACGCTGCACTTTCCGATCGTTAACCGTATTCTCCCCAAACGCTTGGTTTATGTTGCGTGCAGCTTTTGCAGCACTATTACCAAGTTTGTACTCATATAAGAAAATGACGCGAATGTCGGCAGAATTCATATCGGCAATAAACTCAAAAGAAATAACAAAAGGGAAGACCTTCGAGAAAACCTATTTTGCTGAAATGAGTCTCTGGCAATGGACAATACGACTATGAATGAGGTTATGCCAAAGACAAAAGTATAACGAAAACAGGGAGACAAACGTCCGCATGTAAAGAGAATCCGACATTTCATACGCACCAACCTAATATATAGGTAATATAAAGAACTTCATCCACAAGAAAAAACTAAAATAGAATCTTTAACTTTTTATATTTAATATTTATATGTTTTGATGGATAAATGAACGAATTTATTGAAGAAATCAATTTCAATGAAATTGATTTCACTGAAGATAAATTTTGATTTTATCGGAAGTGAATAATTTCAAACAATTTTATTGAAATAGATGTCTGTACATATAAATGGTAAAAATTTGCCTTATGTGAATAATTAGAAACGATTTGAACTGAAATGTATTATGTGAAAACATATTATTTTTGATTAGGAAGTTGTCAAACTCTTGCAGGCAATGAATAATAGAAGCTCGAAATCGCGTAAGCAATGAAGAAAGCATAAATGGCAATATTCATCGAGATCTTTAAATCGCATATATTTTTTTACCTGTTTATACTAGTATTGCATTAGTATTATGTATGTTTCTTATAATATGTTCTAAAATATTTCACTCGTGTTTACTAACAGTTTTGATAAAATGTATTTTCTCTTTCCTAAAGTAGGGAAATAACACTTGGTTCATTCATAAGTGGGGCCCATTGAAGGATTTGATTCCTATTCTAAGATGAATCTATTATTAAACTGTGTTATGATCTCAGAAATTAGAAAATAGCAGTTTGTGTTCACAAAAATATTGTTTTCATAAAAATTCATTAATTAAAACAAATACTGACTTAAAAAATAATGTTCTCACATGCTAAATTGAAATTTGTGATTGCAGATTTCATTTTTACTTTTTGTTAAACTTTAATTCATAATGATCTTATTTAATTTTTTTTATCTCATTAATTTAATTTTCCTATTTAAGGAAAGCTTTAAATTCCCTTTATTTATTTGAGACTCTATTTTTTTCATTTATATTGAGGCAACAGTAAGGCATACTATTTGCAGATAAACTACATTTAAAACCCTTTGAACAGTTCAATCAGTTTGCTCATCAATGGTGTATTTCACAACCGTTTTCTGCAATTATAAATTCATATTTATTATCGATGAATACAATTTGAAATACATTAATACTAATAAAGTAAAATACTTTTAATTAATTTTTAAAATAAGAATACTTATAATAAAATTAACAATTTCTAAAAATATTGTAATTTGGTATAAATATACTTATAATTGTCTTAATAATTTTCTAGAAACTTTGTAACGTTTATTTATAAAAACTTTTAACATTCTTGAAACTCAAACTTCAAAATAAGAAATAGCAACCCAATTCTTAAAATAATTCTAAATGCTGTATTGTTTAAACAAATAAAAATTAGAAAACCTCAACAAAAATTCTCGTCAAACCGAAAGATATTTTATCAATGGAAGACGTGTGCAGTTTCCTGCCTAAAACTGAATGAATCCGTTGTAAAAAGGAAAATCTACTACAGACCTAGGTCCTTATCACGAAAGTTCCGTGTGTGTGTTCTGTTAATGATTTTTTGATTGCAAATAATGGAATATTGTGGCTCTTAACAAGATCTGACGTGTTTAACATCATTAGAACCATTCCGTTTGAAGCCAATTTTGTTAATGGAACCACCAAGGGACATTGCTTTAACGCCACATCAGCCAAATCTAATTTTTCTTGTTTTCTATTGCCATCGGCTAAAACAAATGATGTCACTTCATGAATATTCCGAGATTCTTCATTTTTTTCTCCCCAAAATGATGTTTACTTCTGATAAGACAGGAAGGAATTCCATACTTCAGATTAAAAGTAGCTCCGCCATTTTTAAGGCCAGAGATAACTGTTGCCAAAATGCAGTTAAAAATTCACCGAAAATGCGATTGCGCAACGGAAATGATAGTTAAGCTCTCGCTAATTGTTCTTTTCCAACAGTGAAGTGATTAATGATGCATTATCTACAGAAATAATATATTATTCTTTCCACATAATAATGAGTCAATGTCAACTATTGAAAATTAATGATTTTACAAACGTTTAAGATTACATTTTTATTTTTTACTCATCCTAATAGTGTTGAAATGAAAACTATTGTTTTGGAAAAGTTTTGAAGCTGGCAGAGCACTGATATATTTCTTATTAAATATCATTTACATAATCAAGAATGATACCATCAAAAAATTAGATCAATATTTCATCATACTCAATTGATAGAAAAATTCTCCAATTTTGATTCTCTGTTAAAAAATCTTATTTAAATTTGTGCTGCAAGAATTAATTTTTTTACTGAGTTTTCAGAGTTTTAGCAAAATATTTATAAGATTGAATTTATTTGTGATTTATTACAGGCTAAACATTCCTTATCCTGCTGATTAATGGTTTTTTTTGTAGATATGACGAAAATATTGAATTTTTGTAGAATTATTTCAACGCATTTATATTCAATAATAAATATTGTCAAATGAGCTTAAAATTTCTCTCTCAAAAGCTTGCAATTACCAAAACAAGTTCCCCAATTTTCTCTATTAAGTGATCATATTTATTTATGTTTATAGGAATTTTTTTTTGAGTCATCTGAGTTGTAGCATAAGATTTATGCGATTGAATAAATTTGTAATTTATTACAGGCTAAAGATTCTTTAATCTGCTCATTAATGTGCATGTTTTTGCGTATGTGTATATGTGATTAGATATGTCAAAAATGTTAAATTTTTGTAGCTCCCTGCATTAACATTCAATAATAAATCTTGTAAAATGAGCTTAAAGCTACCATCTCAAGAGCTTTTGATTGACAGAAAAAAATGATTCGATTCTAACTCTCCATTAAATGATCATATTTAAATTCATATTTGTCGGTACTATTTTTTTTACAGGTTTACAGTTGTAGCAAAAGATTTATGTCATTGAATTGATTTGTGATTTATTACAGATTCTCTGTAATCTGCCAATTTATGTTTTTTTTTCTCGTTTATATGTGTGTGATTAGATAAGAAGAAAATATTAAATTTTTGTAGGATTAGCTCCAAATATTAGTATTCAATATTAAATGTTGAAAAATCAGCTTAAAGTTTTTCTCTCAAAAAGCTTTGTTGCATGACATGAGAATGCGTTTTGATTTGTTTGTTTTATTAGCATTACATTTTGAAGTTATACTCTCGCTTTTTGAGGTGGATTACATAATTTTAAACCCTACTAAGATAATGAAGATGACATCTGAAATATTCTTCAAATTTCCATATGACATCAGCATTACATTGTTTGGTTCAAAATGTAAATTAAAGACACATAAGGCCCTCATATAGATATATCTTCAATAAAATGAAGTGTTGAAATTGTGATTCTTTGGACATTATGTTAAGAGTACAAAAGTTTTTTAACTGTGGGATTAAGCATAACTGCAAGTTTTGTACGCGTCTTCTTTCTGGAAACTTTCATAAATATATAAAACATGTCCCATAATCCAAATTAGGATTATTTTTTGGCATCTCAAAGAAGTTAGATAAAAAATAAAAAATACGTCTTTTATAGAGATTATTTTATCCATACGTTAAAAAGTGTTCAGTAAAATATGTTGATTAAAGTAGTTTTCAAGAATTTCATCCAGCAAGCATTATCAACAAATTAAAAGTTATTTTGAAAATATATAAGAAACAAATCATTCTCATATCATACTAGAAAAAAAAGTATTTTTGCTTTTTGCTTACAGCAATAGGAATAATATTAAAACAATAGGAATTACAATCCTTTTCTTTATACGAATTTAAGAAATATATCTGCATTTACTTAAAGCAACAGATTTCGGTCATTTTATCAGTTAGCATATAGTACAAAATATCTACGGCATGAAACGTTTATTAATGATTTTTAGTGTATATACACAAAAATATTTATAAATCTAAACACCTTACATAGCATATTTATTGTATAAAATGTCTTTTGTTTTCTTTTTGAGCACTTTACTGGCCTTCCCCTTACTGATATTTTAATGAGCTTCTGCAAATAAAAAATAATTAATCATACTTTAACTGTAAAGTTGATTTTGAAAATTTGTCGTCTATCAATGAATTTTAACTCAGGAAAGCATGGATTCAAGAATATCTAGTGAAGTAATGTAAAAACAGAATGAAATCTGATTTGAAGAATCATCAGCTCATCCTTAATCATAGGGTTTGTCAGAAATTGGCACTTTTCCAATCTGTGCAGATCCTACTCTTTTTTTTTGTCGCATTCTAAATTATTTATTTTCGGTTTATTTTTTAAGTATTTTTCTTTAATATGTGCTTCAACCATCATTGAAGAAAATAGAAAATATTCCATGCGGAAATTTCTTATCATTTTTCTTATTTTGCTTTTTATAAAGAAGCTGTTCGACGAAACGGTAGTCGTCTTTCGGAAAAGAATATGAACACATTCAAAAAAGGTGTTTTACAAGTGAATTTTTCTTCATTCAATATCAATCAATCTAACTCGTGATTATAAGAATTTTGATTTAGTAAAATTAAAACGCACTTTTCCTAAATGTTTCTTGTTTCTAAATTGAAGAACCACTACTACTGCATTCCAGCATATTATTGAGAAATCTTTCTTTAATTAGTTTAAGAATTACTTTTTCAGTTCTTATTTATTATTCTTGAAAGAAAATAAACTTTAATCCCAATTTAATGTAGAATAGCAAAACATAATAGATATTCCCAATCTAACCTTCAATTTTCTTTTTATCTTTGTAAGATAGTTATATTCAGTATTTTTGAGTAAAATCAATTCTTCATCAAAATTTTATTACAGAGAAATACAAATGTTCCGATGGCAAAAAGGACATCTACACAATTGAGTTTATCTTCCAACTTTTTTATATCTGTTCATTTAAGACATTGCCATAGGCCATTCTAATGATTGTAAGGATTTTAAAACTATACCATCATCTCAATTTGAAAAAATGAATGTTTAACAATAGGAATAAAATCTAATTGTCTAGTCAAGATATTGAATGTGTATAGTTATTTCGAACTATTGCTAAATTCCCCGACAGATGCTTTCAGCTTTTCCGCCAGGACTGATATCAGGATAATATTCCATATATAATTGATAATTCCTTTTTTAAACCTATTTAATACGAAATTTTAAAAATAGTATTAGTTATTGTTTCACAATGAAAGCCAAATGCAGTTGGTTTATGTTAAGAAACCTAACATGTTTTATGTGGAACCTTATTACCAAACAAAGAATAAAAGAATATTCGAGAGCACAGAATATCCAATTTAACTTCTAAACGGGCGTTTGTCTGTAAAGAATTTATTATAATTCTCTATCCTAGAAGACAAAAACAGACATCTTAATCCATGAAACCTTCCAATCAAACTAAAATTTAAAGCATCGAAAGCATCTTAAAGATAGGAGTATCAATTTAAACCTCTTTTACTTACATTTTTGCAAACAGAATCTATGGTAAAAGAAATGAGATATCCTACTTAAAATAAGTTATCCTAAGCACAAAATAATAAACAGAGGGAGAATAGAATTGAAAAAAATAAGAAGGAAAAAAAGTCCCTACCTAAACCCCGAAGTTCAATTTACATGCTTTTCGATTTATTTGGGTTTCAAATCAACTATGTAGGTCATACATACTCTATACCTACCGTCCTTTGTTCTTTTTCTTATAAGCAAAAAGAAACAATTTGTATGTTTGATCAAGTAGCGAATGGTATATCTAAAACAAGATCTCTTGTCTGTTTAGAGCAGATTTAAAGTACGTGCTACAATCCCGCAATGTATGCATGTATGTGTATGTATGCGCGCTGTTTCGCTGTATTAAAGGGGAGTCATCACAACAATTGAGAAGCATTTAGAACGATAGCGTTTTGTTGGTAACTCCATATATTACAGCAGAATCCAAGATGGGGCGGCGCGCTTTTCACTGCATTCCCCCCTTTTGCATTGCACAGTTAAGAGCGCACTCCTTACATATATACATACATTCGTGAGAAGGTAGAGTTTAGATGGTAGATAGATTACATTGCCATTCTCTAAGAGCAAAATGGTGTGAGTCGGAGCAAAAGATTGAAATACAATTTTTTTTCCTCTCTTCTCTTTCAAACGATGTAAGTTTCTTCACAAGAAAAAAAAAGGAACATTATTTGACTTGCAGTGCAATGTTATGGATTCAGATTTTCTAACATCATAGTCAGTATCAAAAATATTCTTATACAAACAGGTTTAAGCATACATTCATACATTAAAAAACAATCAAGTTTAAGAAACAAGGGGGGAAAATAGTAGAAATAACGGACTAAAATTTTCTAACGACGTATTCAGTATCAAAAATATTCTTATATAAAAAGATTTAAGCATACATTCATGCGTAAAAATCAATACAATTTTAAAAGAAAGGTCTAACAATTATAAAAATAATAGATTGAAATTTTCTAACATAAAAAAAAGATAAAAATAATGAAAAAAAAAAGATTTTTAAAAAGTTACAAAAAGGATAAAAATAATGAAAAAAATTACTGTACAAAAAGCATTTCGCTTTATTTAAATAAAAAAATAAATAACAAAAAATATATTAATAGCCATTTTTATATATTATTAAAATCATGTATATAGTTTTCATCAATGTTGTAAAAATAAAACTTTCATTTTATGTATGGAGACCAAGATATAATAATAAAATCATACATAAGCAATAATGCTACTTTGAAAAAAAAGAAATAAAAGTAAATAAAATAATTTAAATTTTTAAAGAAAAAAATGTTTCTATTAATTTTTTAAAAATAGAATATACATATTTAATTAAAAACATAAAAGCGGAATTAAAATAATAAGAATTAGAGGCGCAAATGTTCACTGGAATAAATGTTGATCATGGTTTAATTTCTTCTGATAGTATTTACAGAAAATCTCGCATTGAACAGTTTGTTTTAATATTCCTAATTTTTATTAAAATTATTTTCTACCTCATTGACCATCAATAAAATGGTGTTTTAAAATCTCATTTTTTTCTATTTGTTAGTTCTTAATGTTACTAAAAATAAGAGATCATATCGAAATCTTAAATTCTTTATCTTGATATCTGTTTAATTCACTAAAAAAAGACATCGTCTAAAATCAAAATTTAAACCAATCTACGAACCTATAATAAATATCTGAAAAAGTTATATACTTTAGTATTCACAGAAATTCACCAAATTATGAATTTTGTACAAAATTTGTACCAGTTGTATAACATTAATAATTCAACTATATCAAGAAAGCAAGGGAAAAAATTGTTGTTTCAAAAATATATCTTTATCAAACGTCAAACATAGTTAGAGAAATTTGTTTTTTGCACTAAAGACGATTTGTAACGTACAAATTTGTTTAAATTTCGAGCTCTAATTTTTTGACGGTTATAATACTTTCTCTCTGTATGATTCTCATAAGTAAAAGTAAAAACAGTAAGAATTTATTTCCATCGATTTTTCTGGTATACTTAATTACTAAATATTTTGTTTTTAGATTCGTTCTATATAAAAGATAATAAGATATTCAATTAATCTATTTTCTTTATTACTTGAATTCAAAATTTGGTACAAATCTACGGTTTAGGTCTTCATATCATATATCAAAGCTCATTTTTTAGCTTGTTGCTTTTTTATTACATTTATATAAATATAAAACATGTAATAAACTATTTGGTTAATTTGGTCCAAAATTTGATACATATTTGCAATTCTAAGAATAGGATATTTAAATATCATTCATCATGATCCATTCTCATTTTTTGATTATCTATTGTACTGACAGAATGAAAAAGTCGACACATAACTTTTTGATGGGGTTAATCCCTGATTTAGATACACAAATTTTGTGTTAAGTCCATATATCAGATTTCATTCATCTAGTAATTCTCTTTCTGTTTAATTTTATTTAAGAATAATAAAATAAACATAATTTTGAAAATAATATTGGGGTAGAAAACATATCAGATTTCATTCATCTAGAAGTTCTCTTTCTGATTAATTTTTTCAAGTATAATCAAATAAACAGACAATTTTAGAATTGATTTTGTGTTAAGACCATACATCAGATTTCATTCATCTAATTGATCTACTTTTTGTTTAATTTTATTCGAGGATAGCTTAAAATACATAGTTTATTCTAAAAATGATTCTTCATATTAAAAAGGATCAAAAACTTTAAATTTGAAGTTTAATCAAAACCGGAGATTGTATACTTTCACGTTTATAATATTTCCCCATTTTATACGTGAAAGTAAAAAGGACACAAAAAGCTACATTATATTACTTTTTCCATTTTAAAGAAGTGTATAAAAAATTAATTTTTAAACCTTCTTGTTATCAACATTTGCTAAAGCCAAAGAGTACTTGCATAATTGTCCATTTAATGAAACTTTGTAATTGAAAATTTATATCTAAGTAGAATATTTAAGAAAAATAAAGCTTGTTCCTTTTTTTTAGTACAGCTATGTTGCCTTAGTTGAAAAAATTTGTTAAAGAAAGGAATTCAACATTTTTCAGACTAATTACTACATTTTTGTTATTGTCGCAATATTTACCGGAAAAGCATTCCCTAATGAAATATTAATGATGTCAAATTCTTTTGGTGAGTAGGAATTACAAACATTCTTAGAAGAAATTATATGGTAGATATATATCGAAATTATTGAGAGATCTAGAAGATATTTTTTCAAGGACTGCATTTAGATTGCTTTGGTTACTTCGTATATTACCCCCAAAATCTAGACATAGTAATTAGTTTCCGATTTCTTAATTATGTCCAACTATTTCTGATATTTAATAATTTCGTAAAAATCCCAAAGGCTATAAAATACAATTGGAATTAGGTTCCCAAATTATGCCCAGTTAATATATATCTACAAGACAAACTGCTCAAATGTTGCTACAATGCTATAAGTATGCAATATTTCTCATTCCTCAATGAAATATAATTGACGTAGAAGCCCTTTAAGAAAAAAAATTCTGAGAGTATTATTATAATTTTGGAGGATAGGATAAATTAGCCATCAGGTAAGTACAGAAACAACATTTTCATGAATTTCATTTAGAATTCTTTCTGTCACTTGTATAATCTTTATTGGATGCAAGGAAACAAAGAAAATTGTAAACAAATTTTTTTCCTTATACTCAACCCAATAATATGGGAAAGAGAGTTTTTACATTTTGAAAAACTCGTCAGAACTTTAAAAAATATGCTTTACGAAAAATATTTGTGGAAGAAAATTTATCTAGCACAAATAATATGTCTCTAGAAATAAAGAACTTTAAATGAGGAGTGGTCAATAATTTTTCCTAAGCCGAGATAGGCATCATAATTTATAATCATTAAAATCATACCGTTTGATGACTGATGCTATCTAATATAAAGTACACTGTTTAAACATTTTTGATTTACTCTAATTTAAAATTAATCAATTATTTTGTAATAATCAAACGTGAACTATTTCGTGAGTGCTACTATTTAATTTATATAAGGCACTAATTGAACTCTTTTGAGCCCTTCTGCTTTTAAATCTATTTATTTATTTTTGAAATGCTGAAAGCCTTCAAAAAGTTGTTTTATATTGGATAGCAGCATTCGACAACTACTACTACCTAATATAAGAAATATCCACTTGATTTTTTAAAATCTGTTAATGTGTTCGGACTTATGGAGCTTTACAAGCTCGCTGATAGCTATTTGTCTGCAATTTAAGCTGAATCAACGTATCTTTTTTTTCTTCTTTTTTTCAGTAATGTCAATTAGCGTCAAGCATAAGACTTAACAACTTATGCGTCACATTCTCCTTTACAGAAAAGAGTGGGCATTCACACATCTCACAGATAGAACAAAGAACAACCAAGCTCGAATAGGACTCAAACACGAGACGCCCAGATCATGGGGGAAAACGCGTTACCCTTATGACAGGACACTTGCTTTTTAAATCTAATTTCATTTAAAACTAATGAATAATTTTTTAGGTATTGAAAGTGAATCACTTGTTAACCTATCTAGTATGAGACACTCTACTTTTCTTTTTTATTCGTTCTGATTTAAAATTAAGGAATTGTTTTAAAATTACTTAAAGCAAACCATTTAACAAATACTATCATTTACTTTCTCTTTTGCCTTTTTTTCCATCTACCCTGATTTAAGATTAAAAATTCTATAAATTGAAAATTAATCAGGTGACAGATCCATAAAAAAATTCTTGCTAATGCCCATGAACTTTATGGATACCTTGCATTAATTGGTTTATTGTCTATTAATAAATCTATCAGTTTTTTTAGAAATTATTGGCTGGATAACAAGTTTTGAATCAATTTGTAATTAACATTAATTTGATAATGAAATAGTTGAAGCATCCATGGTATTATTGCACCATAGATGTCAATAGCCTTTTCTAAGATTGACTGTAAAGCTAATTCAATGAAAACTGAAAATAATAAAATGACATACTGATTTTAATAATATTGTGAAGATGAAGGTGATATGTTTTCACAAATATATCAACAAAGTTTTCACAAAAACACGAAATATAAGGTTAATTCATAATTTTATAGCTTCTTTTTGAACAGAAATTTTTAAATGAAGAATTAATAAGTAACGTCATTCAACATCTTCAGAATTTCGAAGAAAAAGGAAATTTCCCTTTCATAAAAACAGAATGGTACTAAGAGTTTTCAAAAAAGATAATTAAATGTGTCTGGAAAGCAGAAGGAGAAAAAAGCCAATCAGATTCTGAGAATAATGCAATTAAAGAAAACATCTATCCCAAACAGGCAAAGATTTAACTTATAAAGAAACCCTATCATTCCATAACTATTACTTTTAAAATGTTTTGTGTTGCTTAATGTGTCTGATGTCAATGCAAGTTAAATTATATATTATGTGTATAGTATCCGGTATCGTATAATGTTTTGTAAAAATTCAAAAACTGAAATTGAAGAAGACAGATACGAATCTACAAAAGTGAAAACTTTTTATTTCTGTTCATGTAATTATGGTCTGTAAATAAAAAGAATGCCAGCAAGTTGTCGGCTAGATAACGAGTCTCCTTCAAATGAAAAAAAAAATTAATGATCGATTTTTCATTTTATTAACGTTTGCAGGTTTGTTGGCATTCTTTCAATAAATGTTAGCATCTGCCCTTATGAGTTTTATTGTCATGTGAGAACATGATAGTTTTCATTAGGATTTTTGGAATAATTGAAGGCAACAAATAATTGAAACTCGAAATCAAGTAGGCAAGGAATAAAGCACAAACGATAATAATAATCAACATATTTTAATCGCATATATTTGTTTACTTGCTTTTACCAGTATTGCATTACTATTACGTATGATTCTTTAAAAGCATATGCGTTTTTAAAAGGTTGAACAACATAGCGGTTATTTTCGTGAAATATAGTTTTTTTTGGATGAAATTAAATAATTTAATTTTTATAATATGTTTCAAAAAATTCACTCAAGTTTAATAATAGTTTTGATAAAACTATTTTGATTTTCTTCTAGGAGAGAAATATCACTTCATTCATTCTTAATTGGGAAAAATTGAAAAAAGAAACTGTTATAAATATAATATAACTGTTATATATATATATATATATATATATATATATACAGAGAGAGAGAAAAGGTATAGAAACCGATAAAGAAGTCTGAATGATTGTTTCAAATCGATTTAAACTGAACTGGTCAATGAATTAAATTAATTAAGACGGATAATGACATTAAAATATTGTTCTCACATGATGACTTGAAATTTGCAATCGTAGATTTCATGTTTACTTTTTTTTAATTTCTGATTTACCAATTCTTCCAGTTTTGTTTTTGGATGTTTATGGGAAGAAAAAAAAAGCATCTACTTGTTTACAGAAATAAATTCAATAAATACAATTAAATAAAGCATTTATTCTATGAATTAAGTTTACTTAAACTTACTGATATAATTAATACTGGTACATTATGATGCATACTTGCTAATAATTATTGATTAGCAAATAATTATTAGTAATCTATTATTGTATCATTAGTTAAAATAATATATTATTATATGATAATTACCTTATTATTTAATATTAGCAAGATTGTTTTTGAATTAGTTATAATGATAAAATTATTTACTTGTGTGAAAGATAATTGTTTATACGGTTTTTATAATAATCTCTGTCTTTCTCAAATACATACATAAATATTAAGGCATGAAATTAGTATAGTTGAGGGCTATCGTCTGTATCAAATGAATACTATTAAAAATTAACTGATTCGTTTAGGAATATTTCTATAAAGGTTTGGAAATGTAAGTACAATGTTTAGATACATTTGTGAACGAATCATTACTTTGAAAATAAAATAACTGTTTCAATATTACAAAGCTTAAAATAATTTCAACAAAATTAGTTTTTAAATGGACTAATAACATTATTATAATAAATAATATTAAATAAATGTATTAGCTAATGATAGCAACAACTAACTAAATTACTATAAGTATTTAAATTGATCAATAAAATCAGAATGCATTAAAATATGATATTCTTAATTTTTATTTTACTTTGTCTGGATTTTAATTAACGATTCGTTACCGTTAATACTACGGATTCTTAACTATTTTTCTTGAATTAATCATACCAATTTAACACTAGGTAGCACAATACGCACGAAATAAAAATTGAATTAAAATAATTCATTAATTAATAAATTATGAAAACATTTGAATAGAGTTGTAACAGCGAGAAGACAAATTAATTAGCGGCATAAGAAGAACAAGCAATTTTATTATCATATCCTGTTAAAGAATTCAATTGGAATTAATATACAAATATTTAAACATTTTTCACTTTTTTAATATATAATATATTAGTATATTGTACATTTAATATATATATTTAATTTTTAACTTTAATAATTTTCTGCATTTATGGTTTTCTTTAAGCTGAAGTTTATTCTTAATAATCATTTAGATGCATGGAAACGTGAAATTTTTCATTGTATGAAACTACTTCAAAAATAGCAATCAAGATTAGATGCACATATGATTTTATTCCTTTATATTGTAATCAAACACAAACCAATTTGACAGAGCAAAGAAAACAAAATATTTCAGTACATACTCCTAATGTATTTGAAACTAATTGATATAATAATTGAATATTTTTAAACGCTTGCCTTTGATGTTTGAGATGAGCTATATAAATAAGTCAAATTTTAAAATTCATAGAATTCTTTCCATAATTCTAGAACGTTTACACGTTATTAGATGATGCAGATGGGAATATTGACAACTTTATTGCAATATTAATCAATTAGGCATAGAAGTCGCCTTCGTCAGATTAAGAGGAAAAAATTGAATTATTACAAACTATGTGATGAGAGATATTATAATGGATATATAAATAAAGAACTATCCCCCAAAATTATATATATGGCATGAGGGTGAGATAAAAATTGCAATACACAAGTTTTAGTAGCTTTAAAGTCTCACTTTTTGTTAAAAAGAGGGTGATTTTGAACAGTGATGAGATGCCGGCAGTTCTTCAGACGGTAATTCCTATTCTCACTTCCACTTTACACTAGAGTTTGAACGTTGGCTTCAGATATAATTCAACTATGCCCAAAACATAAAGAAATTTTATTAAAACTAAGTTTCGAACTTTGAATCCTATAGAGACAAGAAACTATGACTTTACTAATAAATTACAACGAAACTCAGCCTCAATCCAACATTTCAAGTTTTTGCAACTCCTACCTTTCATGCTGTTTTTACCTCAAAGATTATTGCCTGGTTTTCTTTATTACTGTTAATATTTCATATTTGTATTTATTTGCTTTGAGGAGTCTTAGATTTATCAAATCCCAAATGATCAGCGCCTATAATCCATACCTGAATCCAACAACCTCAAACTCTGAAACATAGCTAGAGAGAAACAGAGAAAGTTGCTAACTCGGATGCAATCATAATCGATAAAGAACTTAAAAGTGACAAAACACGAGAAGCGGAGCTCACTGTAACCGCATCCTTACGCCATTTCTCCCCATCCTCCCTTTTAAGGGAAAAGGATAGAGAGGCATCCAACAATGCTATTCCACACCCACCCGCACCCCTCTTTTCCCACTGGAGTGCAGCACACTACCCTTTATTGAGGGTTGGTTGGGATTTAAGGGAGGATGCGAAGGCCCGAGGGCTTGGGGGACCGTTTGCCAGATGCACGCGATTCGTTATACTAGGGAGACCCTTATTCGGAAAGGGAGGAGCTTTAGAGTGGGTCCCCCCTTAGGGGGCGGATAGGAAATTCCCGAAAAATGATGCCAATCACTGTTTAACGAAATTCGGTGCCTCAAGTTGCATAAAAGGATTAATCTTTGGAATCAATCGGAAATATTGGGTGCAAGTCGAAAAATTGGTTAGAGGGAAGGTGAAGGTGAGGACTTTCACTGAGTGGCGTTAGCAGTGGTGCAAACACGATGAGACATAAAATATCGATGTTTTCCCAGTTTTAAATACTTAGTGAAGAATTTTGATTCGCAGTGCCAATCAAATCTCTGTTCTTCTGGAGAATGTCTTATTAATCTAGGTCTACCAAAATATTTCAGTTGTTGGAGTTTGAAGACAAACTACTTTTTAACTGATACTAAATTTTATTTAATGATGTATCAGACATGTGCATCGAATGATGGAATAGTCTTTTTAACCTTGAAATGAAAAATTAATTCTAAGTTAATTTATAAGATCAAAATCCTTTATTATTTTTTACTAAAGGAAGTGTCAAATCTCTATTCCTTTTTGATATGGACTGAAATGACAACAAGAAATGTTCTAAATAAACTATTTTATCTAATTAGAACATGAACCCCTTAACTGTAGTGGCCGAATTTGATTCGTGCATAAAATTACCGTAATTTTAACACATTGACTGCCTTTTCTCACATTCACGTGACAGCAAAAATTCTCAGTCAACGTAGAATTTAACGCGAGTAGAGCAAACCTATGTTCAGTTTATATCCCTGTTTTAAAATGTTGCTCCGTGAATAACCGTGAATAACCATCTTATCTAATTAGATATACTCTTTTTCTAACACAATTAAAAGAAGGTAAATAAGTAAGTGTCTTATTAGATAGTTGCCCGAATCACAGACATCAATCATGGCAACGAATGTGTTAAGTTTATAATCTAAAATGTAATTATTCATAAATGCTATAATTCTATAGGAAAATAATAGGTTATCCCTAAACATCTCAGGTATCCTGCAAACATTTAGTTGAATAAAAACTACAATATAATTTTGGAATAGAAAGCCTCGTATAATAAGACAGTAGAGAACTGGAAATAATGCAGGAAGGGGTTGAAATAAAGTTTTATTTCAAAGCAATTCAAACTCAAAATTGGCCTCTTTCTCTCTTTCATTCTAAAACCGTCAGCATTAATGACCATACTGTCTAGACAATTACTTCAAATTACTCAAAATTATCCTCAGTACTTTCAAAATAGAAACTCTCGGTTGATAAAATAATGCACAACAGAAAATAACACAAGATTGGAGGGAAATATTATAAAGTAATTCAAATTCAAAATTAACCTATTTCTCTCTCATTCTAAAAGCTTCAATTTTGACGCACAAACTTTTGCATCGGTCACTAGAGCATTATACGCTCTTAAAACTATCTTAGCATATTTGAAGAAGGGATTGTCCCGTTTGATTAAATAATACATAGAAAATAAATGGGAATGGTGTGAAATAAATTCTTGTTTCAAGGTAATTCAAATTCGATAATGACCTTTTTCTCTCTGATAATAAAACCTTCAACGTTAACATACATGCTTTGAGTCAATTATTAACAAATTACCCATTCTGAAAATTATCTATTTTCAGGATAGAGAGTCTCGTTTATTAGACAACCTGGAACAGAAAATAATACAGGAAGGGAGTGGAACAAATTCTTACTTCATAGCAATTCAAATTCAAAATCACCTCTTTCTTTCTTAATCTAAGAGCGTCAATGCTAACGCACATGCTATTGAGACAATTACTACCAAATTACTCACGTCGAAATTTAGTCTTTTTCAGGATCATTTAATTAAACAGTAAAGAACAGAAAAAAATACAGAAATGGTGGGAAATAAATCATTATTTCAAAGCAATTCAAACTCAAAATCGATTTCTTTTTCTCTCAATCTAAAACTTTTAATATCAACGCACATGGTATTGAGACAATTTCTTACTCTAATTAGATTCAAATTTGGAATTTCTAATCACAAGTTCTTCTTCTAGTAATTAAAAGAATTATTTTAATTCCTAGAATCATTATTATCTTTGTTACTTTGAAAATGTTCTCGGGAATTGGATACAAGATGATATAATTTTTTTAAAATAATTAAATCTAAGTTAGGCCGAGTTTATTGTTATAATACATTTTAGCATTTGGAATATTCCTTTTAGTACAGTCAATCATTCAAGCCATACAATTTCTTTTTGTATCAATAATACTGTTATAGGATATTAATATATTATATACTTGCTAATGATGATGAGACTTCAACATTTTATAGAATGCTGAGGTATTTTTATACAAAGTAGGGAATATAAATATTTTAATATGCAATATACTTTCCTTCCTTTTTCATTGTTTTTTTAAATTAATTCCTGGGAATACTGTGAGGAATTTCCGACATTATTGGTTAAAAAATTACATTTATGAATTTCGGGAGTAGTTTTAATTTATAGAATTCCTAATTCAGGGTAAGCTTGTAACTAATTATTGCATAGAGCTTTCATTAAGCAACTGTTACTATCATTTCCATTGCAAATATCGCAACTAAAAAATCTTATATCAAATATTCTGACTCCCATGCAATCCTTCAACTACATTTTCCTGATCCAGAAATAAAGTATGACATTTCCCTTCCCAAGTCCAGTCCGGCATCATCTGACCACTTCTCCGTTTCCCCCCCATCTCATCATCTACCAGAACCAGAGTGGTCATTCCTCCAGCGTGTCATCGAATGATACGAAGAACTCTAACCCCCACACACACATGCTGAAGGAGAGAGAGAGGGAGAAAGAGAAAAAACGGAAATATAAGGTCGGAGGAAACAAAAGGGAAAAGAAATAAAATTCGCAATAGACACAAAGGCGAAGGAAGGAGAAGGCAGTCAAGGAGACAGCCGGATTTTTCGGAGTTTTCCAGAGAGAAACAGGGAGAGGGATGGAGAGAGAGAGAGAGCAAAATCCCAAGAGAGGGAGCGCGCCTGTAAGTAGATTAACTCACAAGCAGGAACCTTCCCCAAAGGACCCCCCACTGCTCCAGCTCTCTGCCTTTCCACAACCATACCCCCACCAAATCTGTCAAGTCTTATAAATCCCTTCTCCGGGTCCGTTGAAGAATTTAATCAGGTTCCTCTCCTGCAAGAAGACGTCCCCGCGGACGCTGGGACCTACACTCGCGCAAAAATTGTCGCTGGAGTGTAGGAATCCCTGAGGAAAGACGTGGAAGCTGAAACCCAATTAAACAAGGATGTTCCGGCGGTTTAAGTCCTCCCCCATTTTTACTTTTTTTTTCTGTACCCTCGTGTTGTTTGTCCTCGTGTGCTTGCTGCTGGTTAGTGTGCACTTGGTTGGTCTCGCCCGAGACTTGTGTGTTGATGTTTAAGCTTTGATTGGGAATGGATTAGTGGAGGAACGGAGGCGGAGGGAAGAGTTTTACGGCAAATAATGAAGAGAGCAAGTGTGGTGGTCTTAACTGTCTCTGCAAGCAAGAGGAGATTCGGCAAAGCCTTTAGTCATTAATCGTGACTTTTTTCTTTCTTTTTTCTTTTATTTCGTTGGCTCCAGGAAATATTCTTTGGCACTCCTTGTTTGATGCTGAAGTATTAAACGAGACACTGTGTGCCAATAAAACTTAAACAGAGTTTTCCTCTTCTTTTGTTCTTTACAGCAGAGAGAGTAATGCTAGAGCAATAAGAAAGCACAATTCAAGGGAATAAGTTATGTACTTATCCTGAAGATATACAGATTTTTATATTATAAACCACCGAATATGAAATGAAGATAAAAAAAACACATAAATTTGTAGGTTATATGCAGAGTATTCATTCTGGTTGGTTTCAGATAGCTAATTTCTAAATAGTTCCAAATAAGCCTGTATTTCAAAAGAAAAATACTTTAAATGGAATAAAAAATGATATTTTATCTTATTGGAACCTACAAATCGAACACGGGAATTTTTTTTCGAAATCTATTATTCTGTTTCGTAATCATATTATTCATTTTTAGTAAAATAGTTTCTGTGTAACAAAATTTTAAAAACAGGAGCACAATTTTCCTGCGAAGAAAATTGATTAGGATAAGAAGATTTGAATATCCATTGCTCACGAGTTTAAACTATTCCAATGACTTCCTTGAGAAAAATTTGCTAATCTACTAAAGGAGATCGCACGAGACAACCAATAATTGGTTTAAAATTAAGGAAATTCATGATTCTTCACAATTAAGTCAAAGTTAATTGCAGAGGAGGAATTTTTTGTTTTGTTTACAATATTAAAATGCTCAGAATATTTTACTACAATACGATATGAAAACATAAAAGTTTAAACTTCAAAATGTTTCCAGAAATATTCTTTTAGCAGTTTCTAGTTACTTTGTAGCTTACAGTCAATAATCAAAAAAATTATTTTTAAATCCTTTCTTATGCATATCGTACATCTCTTGAATGATATAACTCAATATGTCGTTACTCAACTATATTTAAGAGAATCTATTGATTTAAACGACATAAAATGTAATTGCTTAGATTATTTAAAACATTTTTTTAACAATAAAGAATAGACATTTTTAAGAATTTAGAAATTAAATGTAGGGCCACAATTAAAATATCATAGCATAAAATTTATATATAATATAAATTGTAATAAGGTGAAATTCTACAATAACAAGCAAAATTGTAAAATTTAATATATACAGGAAATTATATTGTTGTTTATTGTAGCTTCGTAGCTTATAATCTATTCTTATAAAAATTATTCCTAGATGCATTTCTTATACACATTGCATATCTTATAAATGTTATATATAGCTCAGTATGTCGTAGCTGAACTAAATTTAACAGAGTCTAATTAGAATAATTTAAACTTCCGGGTTACTTCCACTCCCATGAGGTAAATATCTTCTATGAAAAAGACTGTAATCTTATTATATTAAATTTCAACTTCACCCACCTCCATTTCTGTTAACCAAAGATTAGGGACTATCATTCAGCTTAGGCAGAATTCCAAAGTAAGGTAGGAATGATTGCATGTACTTATTATAAGTGTCACCGGCTTTATTATAATTACAATGCTGAATCTTGTTTTAGCTGGATTGGATTGCAATGTGGAATTCGATTTTATTGAAGAGGCATCATGCGAATGCAATTCCAAGTTACATTATATTTGGTTTTAAAAATTTTGGCATTTTACTCCGGTCCCAAAGTGAAGGTATCATGTAATATTGGCAATGAAGAAATTTTTTAAGTTAATTTTTCGCATGCTAGTAAATTAAATTATCTGCTGTAAGAATATCACACCGTTTTTTTCCGTTTATTTATAAGGGTGTATTTATTGCAACTGAGTAACATTTCTATCTTCACGAGTTTCATATTCACTTTTTCTTCTCAAAGCATTGTCATCCTAGGACTAGATAATCACTTGAAACTAAAAATATAGAAGAAAGCCTATATGACCAGTAATAAAAAATACGCAAAACCTTTTCTATTAGAAATTGTTGTCACATCTTTATCGTGTCAGTTTCTTTTTTGTACTACTACAACAACAAAAAAAGCTGTTTTCTCGATAGTAATTAGAATCATCTTCACATGACACATCCATTATCACGTTGTAATGACGTCAAAACTTTCTTCAAACCTCTCTTCTTAAAGCTCTTTAAAGTATCCAAGAATTCAATTATCTCCCTTCATTGTCGTATGGCATGGATGTTTAAACTGATACTATCTTGAATTTTCTAGAATTTATGCTAGAAGAGTACAATTTTTTCTTAAATTGCGAAATACGTAATCCTCCTTTAAGCATGTAATAAATATTGTCTGGAATCTTCTGTACTCTCCTCTCCAAGACAGAAGATTAACAACACAATCCTTCGCTTCACTACTTTAAAACTTTATTACGCGGCAAAGCTACATAAAGCTTTTATAAGCTCTGATGAACTTCTAGAATATTATCTCTAAGTTGTTTTTAAATACCTTAAAATAGAATATCATAATACAGAGTTGAAATTATTACGCATTTTTTAATTAAGATAATGTCAGTCTTTAAATGTCAGTCTTTAAACGTTAAATTCTCATGATCACACCATTTTATTTACGGACTCAACGTATGAATCAGGATAAATTGTTTAGGTTTTGTTTATTATGCCCGATTTCCAGCGTAAAACAGCACGGCTGCTGTAACTTAAGTCTCAGTACAAGACAGGAGGATTATCCTGCTGTCCTCCTTAAAAAGTTTCATTGCATTAAAGATCCATCATGTATGTAGGCCTGTTTTTGTATTAATTTTAGCTTAGTAAATCGTATATCTCCTTGTTAATGTTACTTGGAAAAGGACAGATCATGCGTTTACCTGACAGGGGTACCAAATTCCACATAAAACTAAAAATTTCGATTTTTCGGACCTAAAATAAACTTCGGGCTTCTACCGCTAGAATGTTAATTTAATTCAACTAAACTGAAATAAGATGACTTTGAATTATGACTAGATAATGAAGGTCGTATTTGAACCTGGATCTCCCATCCTGCTTTTCCCACCGTTTCAATAAATCAGTATTTCACCCATAACGTTAAGTGTAATTTGAAAAATAACTATATACATAGTGGTCAACTGAATACATTCCCAATCTTCCTCAAAACACCTTCAAAAGTTACAAGCCTGGTAGTTTTTGGACTTTTAAATCAGTCGCCCTAATCTCTAGAAAATGAATATTTATATGATGTGGAAGTAGGTAGGCAAATGAATATAGGTTGTAATTTTAGTTATCTGACTACATTCAAGATATATGAGCCCATCATTCTGACTGTTGTATTTAAACAAATATGCATCCATTAATGTAATCTTGATAACGATGATAGATATTCACGTTTTTTCAGTTCATCTGAATATTTTAAAATTATATTAGCTTGGAAACGGGTATCCGTTATGGTGAGCATGGCATGTGCAGCTCTATGTGCAATGAGTGTAGTTTCAGATGTAATCTCTGCAAGATGACCACTCTCAAAATAAATATAAATTAAATAGTTTGCAAGTAGCTTTGTACTCCTCATCTGATCATGCTCAAAGCATGCGAAACTGCCAGTTTGTCTGACATTGAATTCGTTGTCTTGAGTCAAACATGTGCACATTACTAAAGTATTGAAATTTGTAAGTGATTAGGGAAATTAAAATCGATTCTATTCATCAGAATTATGTGAACATTAAAATTATGTGAAAGAAGAAATTAATCTGCTCCCGGATTCCATTGACCTATATATCTAATTGATAATTTCTGTCTATAATTTGATCTAATATTAAGTGTGTGAGTGTTATTTAATAGTTATACAACTTCAGCCAAATGAACATGTCTAAAATATGTAATCTTCTAAATTAGTCTGTAGCCAAATCTCATGGAAATTGGACTTCTTCATTTTCATGTTGTGTAGAACTTTGAAGATTCACTAAACAAATTTAGTTATTGTTCTCTTCCTATGTTTTACAGAACAAAAACAGGAAGATTTAATCATAATAGCTTTCATAGCAGAAAAAAGGAAACAAATATGCTTGATGAAATCTAAATACCATTTTACTATAAACTTCTTAAAATCCAGCACTTGAATCATTTTTCTGGACAATGCTTTCACTGTAGAAGGCAGCAGCATCCTTCCCAATCCGATGTTGCTTCAAGAAAACACGTATATCGAGGGAAAATATTCACAAAAATTATGAAAAAGAATGGGCATGTTCGTGAAAAGTTTACCATAAAGCTGAGCGTGAGTAAAATTCTTTTATAATCGGATGAAGCGAGGGTAAAGCCCCTGCCGGGGCTGAAACTTCAAAGCCTCGGCGAAAGAGAGCGAAGGATCGGACCGATTAAAATATAAATTTGTTGACAGTCGCCTAGAGTCGGAGGCGACCAAAATGGCGCTTCGAACTTGTGGACGGCATCGCCTTTGCAAGGCGCAAGAAGAAGCGGCAGCGGAGGGGGCCAGAAGTGAAGTGAAGTGGTGGTTGGTTTCCATGGCAACCGTATCGGGCACGTAGGGCGAAGGCGTGTCTTTCGACAAGTCGAGCCGTCAAACGAAATATGGGCTCTTTGGAAAAGCTGAATAATTCACGACCTGGAGAAAACATTCCAGGCTTCAACTCATTATGATTTTTGCGCCGATGGAACGGGGCTCTCCCCAAAATTCCGAGGGGCTTGTTTTCAGAAGAAAAAGTTCGCAATTCGAAACTTCTTGCACTTTTTTTGTTGTAATACATTGAAAACATAATGTTTAAGTACAAAAATAGAAATGGTAGGAGATTGTCTATTGGATTCAATTCAAAAATCCTTTGTCTCTCTCTATCTGTACGAATAATAAAGATGTATGCGTGTTTGTTCGTGTTAACATTATACAGGCCAAACCCTTTCATCTAGAGCCATTAAACTTGGCACATATTTACTTTAGAGTGAGAACGGGCTTAAGCAGGAAGAAACATCCAACAATTTTCATGAATTAGATCTTATCTCAACAAAGAAAGTACCATTTTAAATTATACTTGCATAGAGAACACGAATTGGGTAGCTAAGCATGTATAGTAGTGATGCTTCTTCGCGAATGAAAATGGCAAAATTTTTGAGACTAAGGTCTGTGTCAATATTTAGTTTTGCATTTTCTTTCTAAAGATAGAGGGAGAAGGCGTCGATTGACGTCATATCTAAAGGTGATTAGCTCTCAAAATAATTAAAAAATTGGCAAAGTCAATACAGTCAATGGGCTGGAGTACTCTTCGATTAAGAATGTACAATGAAGTCATTTTTTCTTTATTTATCTGGAAAATGGAAGGAAGTGTAGGACAGAAACAAAAAAACGTTTAGTAGTCATAAACATTCAAATGAAATAAAAATTAGCGAAATCAGACTAGTGGTTGAGTTGGTGGATTGGTTCTTTGATTTTAAATATATAAAAGGGCGAAAAATTTTGCACGATTGTTTTTATATTCTACATAGGATGATTGGGCATCATACATTGTGTTGCGAACTTCTTTGTGGAATCACATGTTACATTTTGTTCTGTTTCGGAAATATTTTTGGAGCAGCATGTTATCAACGAGATATTTACTTTTGTTTAATGTTTTACAAAATTACAATGCTTTTATAATATTTTAAATTACAATATTTTAATCCTATTTCAACATGATTGTGTTTATTTGTAAGCTTTCATATAATCTATAAATAATGCAACAATGCAGCAAGGTTGATAAAACAACCATTCAAAGATTTCTAAAGGGTGGAATGCTATTCTAAAGTTTCAAAATTTAGCATGTATTTAGTTGTAAATTGTGTATAAATACTCATTAAAAAGATGTCTAACAATTTGAAATAAAAATTAATCAAGATACCAGCTGATTTTCTTTTCCTCAATAGCATCGAAATGCATAATTTCACAAAAATATTTTTATATCACTATTAAAAACACAAATCTTTTCAATGATATTAGTTTCATCTATGTAAATAAAAATGAATGTTTGTATGTATGTCTCTTATGTCTTCCTAAACCGGTCATTAGATTGCGATGAAACTTGGTCAGCTTATTGCTTACATCTACGGAATGGTTATAGTACAATTATCTAAAATAAAAAATACAAACCCGGATCAGAACCGCATCTATTTATTAAGGATAAATCTCCAAACAGCTCGCCGAGGGGACACAATAAATTCAGTAAAAATGCTAAATCCAAGTTAAAGGTTAATATTGTATAGCTATTGAACACAAATGTAATGCTAAATCCAAGTTAAAGGTTAATATTGTATAGCTATTGAACACAAATGTCATGAAAAGCATTCTAAAAAGTAACAACTTTATGACAGATAATGGGAGAAAATTTTGGGGAGACCGATCCTCGAGGGGTTTTACATTTTAATTAAGTGTTAACATTTTTAACAATAACTTCCAAAAATATTGGAGTACAAATAATTTTGCATTATCTAAATTTAAAAAAAAAATCTTTTCAACTACATTAACAGTTTTATAGTATTTATATATTTCCTATGTTTAATGAGTTTTGAAAGAAAATATACTAATCACATTTTCTAAAATTAAACTTGAAAATTCCGAAAGAGTATTAAACGTATCACGAGATACAATAAATGGTTTTTTTCACTACCATTCTGAAATAACACTAACTCTACAATTCTAAAAGTATACACAAATCTAATGTATACAAAAGGATATTTGTTCGTATTTTATGTACATACCTTACATCGCATTTCGATAAAACATAGCCAAATTATTGACTGATTGCACTTAATATTCTTTTTTCGGCGGGAGCAAAGCGCCGGATACCAGCTAGTTGTTACATAATATTTTCTTTAATTTTAATAATTGATAATTTTAAATTATAAAAATATACAATATTTTTAAGCACATTTTGGCAATGAATAATAAAATATTTCATTGAAATTTAACAGTTTTCCTTTTTTTTTTAAATCAAATTATTAAACGTGTGATTTTCTTCAGTGTCTGAAAACTAAAGACAAAATATACAGCAGATCAAGTAATTAGTCCACATGATGAACTAGAAAGTTAAACTACATTACCTCAGAAGACACATGGAATTTTAAACAGTACCTAGATACTGAAAAAACCTTTAACAATGTTAATTCTTACAGATTTTTATTTTCGACCATATGCTTTTGTTTATGTTCATAAATTTAAATCTTGATTATTATAAGAAATAACATCTTTACGAATTAAGGTTATGATAAAAAAAATATAGAATTTTGAAATTATATTTTGTAAATTCAACGTACCCATAATAAACCGCATACAAATCTATAGAGTATTTCGAAACTCTTATTAAAAATCAAGTATTTTGAAATACTTTAGGAGCATAGGACATACATACATATGCACAAATCATTAAGCAATACATAATCGTAAATAACTCGAGAAGTGAATTGTTGGAGGGAATATCTCATTTTGGGAGTGGTAAAAGATCTCATCGAGTGACCAGCATGATTATGCAATTTATTCTTCGTGAAGTTTTTTCTTGAAAGCTAATGCGAATAGGCAAAAATTATTATAGTTTCATCAATTAAGATTTTACTATCCAGAAATTAGCCATAGGATAAATAGGTTACGTGTTCACCAAAATATGCACATCATAACGTCTTCAGTGTGAATCCTCTGTCAGGTTGACGACTGTACTTTTAAAGTGTTGTTGCGATTCATTCGAATATCTAGAGCTCAGTTTTTTCTTTCAGGAGAAAATATTTAGATTTGAATGAAAATTTTTTAATCTTGCCTACATATGAACTGGTAATTTAAATTTCAAAAAATCATCATGAATGTATTTAGTTTAACATATTATTCGAAATAATCTGCTTTATTACAGTATCTATTTTACAATTTACATACCTATCATTACTTATATTTTTGAATTTACTCTCCATTTCACTATTTACCATGGGGAAATTGGATCAAAGGTGCAGCTATATTACATTGTCAGCATGAGAGCAGATAGAAAAATATGTAGCTATAATCAATTTTTCTTTGTGTGTGAAATCGCACTTTTTTAGGAAAGACACCATATAGATAAAATTAAAAAATAATAATATAATAAAAAAATAATATAAAATAATAATAACTCTTGCCTAGATACATTCGACAATCCTTAAAGTTTGTACTATACGTCAAGAGATAATCTGTTACAAAACTTCTTACGCTGAAGGAGCAATGTAGAGAAAATTAAATCATGCATAATAATACTGAGTTCCGAAAACATTTGAAGTACTTTATACTTCTAATTTCATTAGCGTACATAAACAGCCAGCTGAAGTGAGCTCCTTTCTTGTATACTTAGATAATGTAACACTTTCTTTTCTGTTCATTTTCATCCCTCTTCCGTATCAACCAAACATAATGAGTGGGTGTATGGAAAACGGCAAACTCTCAAAGGTTATGGCAATTTGCAAACATGAGTGGTCTCTGCTTACCTTTCGAATGAAAGTAAAGTATACTAGTATGAGTTTTATGTTATTTAATACAATGAAGATAACTGAGTCCGCCTTTGTTTCCAAAGATTAGATAGGAAATTTGACATAAAACTACAGTTTTTTAAAATAAAATCACATGCCAAAATTTATTTTTTCAAAGTCATTGCGTTTTTGAGTTATCACCATAAACACGCTTCCCCCCTCTACGTGATAAATTTGATCCAAGATTTTATGCACGTAAATAATTACATTTATAAATCTAAACACTAAATTCCATCCATTAAGCTGCAGAAATTTGTGAGTTACTGTATTCACTGAGAAACAAATTAATTTCCCTTCAACAATTTCGTCTCCGATAACTCCATTGAAGAAGATTTCAATATTCGTGTGATTTACGTATACACAAATAGAAAGAGATATGGGCAAACTCCAGGTATTTTCTTCATTATATTTTTGGGTTTCCGCACTCATATGCAAAAAGAGGAAGACATGCAACATTATTTCAGCCAAATGTTGCTGAAAAAACTTCCTCCATTTAGCTTGCAACGCTTCTGAGTTATCATAATTATAGACAAACGTGATTCAAAACATCTGAAATATTTAAATAATCAAAGTTATTACAAGGAATTTTTTGACGATTACAAACATCTCGTCTTGAACGCTTCTTATATAAGAAAACTAAAATAAATTTAAATCAAAACTATTTTGTTAAATTAGACTAATTGCTTCAAATTTTCTTTATCATAACCATATACCATTTTCAGAGTTTTTGTTTTTAATGTAGAGGCTAGTTTTTATACAAATATTATTTGTCCAAATAGAAGCATAATTAAAAAAAAAATTATGTAATATTAAATATCATAACTTTTTAAAATTTAATGTGTATATAGCTGCCTTCAGCGACCAAATATAATCATCTACTATAATAATTTAATAATTTCAAAGAACATTTAGGAGATACGTTGCAACACACAAGATGAAAATATTATTTTAAAATATAACTGAGCTCTAAACATCGAACATTTTGATTGCTTATATAAGCCAAAATTTATCTCATTCTTAAGTTTAGAGATTTTGTCTGTTAGGTATTTTGAAAGGAAAAAAAAAAAGAGAAGGAGCAACAATCATTGATGACAAAATTAAAAGTCAAACTTTCATTTGAAATAAAAATCGGAATGGGAATCAGATTCATATTTTGTTTTTCTAATTATTTGAATAGTAAATTTTGTGCAATATCATTCAATTACCTGACAAATTTTTCATTTTTAGGTATTGGCATCATTTTTACACCCCCCAAAAATTTTGTTATCAATTTTTTCCACGGTTATTTTTTTCTATCAATTTTTTCCCCATATATTTTACAAAGGAGATACAGCTCTGAAAATCAGTAAAATTGTAATCTCCTTATCACAAAACAATATAATATTCTTAATTTGATTAATAATTTATTCTTTAATTTTATTTAGTTTCGATTGGGCAAGAAAAGTTAAATCTGGTCGAAAATAAATTTTAAAAATATTAGTGGATTCTAAACTAATTATAATAGAAAATTATGAAATGTATTAAAATAAGAAAAGTTTTAAGAAAGACATCTTTATTAATGTATTAAAGATCAGAAAATTATTTTTTTAATTAAAAATATAGAAATATAAATAAAAAGTATGAAGGGAGAACTGATGAAGCTTAAAAAAAGATTTTAAACCCCAGTGAATGTTAAAAGAAAGGAAATCCATTAATATTCCCATAAAAAAAATCAGATGTATTATGAATGAGATAAAAATTCCACTTTATTTAGAATATTTATACCGTTTCCCATTCTACTATCTTAGATTTCTACAGAGCTTCTTTTCCCAAGAATTTTTTTTTCTACTATTGAATGAAAGCACTGATGATTTTTTGCTGTACATTATTTGATTAAAATATACTTTCGAAAAAGTGTGTTATTATTGGCAGAACTTTATATTTTAGTATGTTTAATTATACCCTGACTCCCGTTCATGTCCCTCTTAGAGTTCTGACATTCTTAATATAATGACGTTTTATTCCCCGATATGTCGTGATGTAAATTTTATATTCATTTTGAACATATTTCTTTCAGCAGAGAGAGTCAAATATTTGGTTTAATTTACAACTTCGGTGTTAAAACTTTATATAAAATTTCATTCAATTACTGATTAAAAAAAGTATTCACTTAAAAATATTTAAAATTCATTTAATTTAATTTAGAGAAATTGAGCGGAAATAAAAATTTGTATCAGAGGAAAATTTAAAATTGAGAATTTTAAAATGGAATAAAAATTACTTTTGAGTTTAACCACTTAACTGTTTTATTTTCTTTACCATCTAATAAGATGGCACCTTCTATTTTGGGATTTTTTTCTTATGTTGATTAAAATGGAAATATGTCGAGTACTTGACTAATCTATGCATTCGAAGTGACTTTAATATTGAATTATAATCGTTATGAAGGGTTTATTTTTTGCTTGCAACTATAAAAAATTTGATAAATCGATGCAAGTATGGCACTCGGGCAAAACAATTAAGGGGTTAAAATGCTTTGAAACGATTGTGTATAAAGTTATTAATTCAGTTAGTTTTTAATTAAAGTGTTCAATATCCTAAGTTGATGTATATTTTCCATTCCTAAAATAAATAAATTTCTCAAATTTGTAGTACTATGTCCAACAACTACTCTTATAGGTCCTTTTAAAGAAGTTTTACATGATACCTGACGAATGTCGAATTTCACAGTCTACAGTGTTTATAAAGATCTTCATGCTAAAACAAGTATTTTTTAAAAGTGGAAGTGGCCTCCCTTGAATTTTACCGTATATTCACTAATAAAAATCTTATTCCCCTAATTGCATATAAAACTAAGTTTGAGTATGCCCACGTTGATGAACGATAGTTAAGAAATATAGATCTTTGGTGTTAATCTAGTATTTTTGCAGAAGCAATGCATGAATTTTGAATATGCATTAAAAACTCATTTCAGAAGGTAAGTTAACACCAAAACGAAACTACTGTGTTGTTGACAAGTGAACACACCAAATTTCAATTATCTAAATCATTCCTTTCATAAAATACTGCGTTCACGTTCATGCAGAAGTGCAGAAAGGCACACGATTGGCAGTTAGACAGATTTGGTTTAAAATTTACATTATTATAAATATTATTATTTTTATATATTTTTTATATTAACTTTTTATTTTACAATTTATTTTATGAACTTTATTATTTTATATTAAATTTTATTCATTTAGCTGTTTGCGTTTCATAGTTGACAGACAGACTTTATGTGAAAGATTTAGTCTGATTCAAAATCTGTGAAAAATGTGATAGAAATCTATATCAAATTGAAAATTTGTAAAAACATCTATAAATTTTTTCGTAATTTCTGATACTAATTTTCCTTCCTCTAACTCAAAGCTCAACAGAATTATAGTGGCATAGTGCCAGATAGACAAAATGTTAAAAATGTGTTTCACAGACTCGGGGGAAGTTAAAAATTTGAAAAAATAAAAAATATCGAGTTTGAGTTTTTTGGTGTTTACAATATTTTCTCTATGCTTTGTACAGTGCAGATTTACAGTGCATCAAACCAACATAGCCTTTAAATTCGCGATGCATAATCGACTTATAGATATAAATATAATTATAATTTGTGATTTTAAAATTAATTACAATCTTAATAATAATATTAGCAATTAAGTGCTAATTAATATACTATTCAATGCAAATTTTAATATTAATGCTATTATTTATATATATTAAACAATAACCATGGATACCCTATACCAACTAGTAAAATGGAAAAAATGGGTAAAATAGACCATAGTTTCAATTTGAAGGCCAAATTGTGAGTATCCAAGATATCTGAATTTTTTACTTACTTTTATTTTTATAAAGTTAAGAAACATCGGAATAAGTAAATTATAATAATTGTATTAGCATCTCTTTATGAAATGAAGTCTATTTGTGAGACAGAGCTTAATATTATGTGCAAAAACGAAACTTAAACAAACTAAACATCTTGAGAGAGACCGTGTTTCATTCTTATCAATAAACAATACATAAAGATCCTTTATTCCAAAGCTCCCTCACCCTTCAAAATAGGAATATTACACACAAGAATTAGATATTAATAAGTTTCCAGATTTTAATATATAGGATGTAACGTTCTCCTTTTCCATTCTTGATAAGCTGCATTTCCAGCCAGCTGTATCACCACCTATTAAAGCCCTCAATTTTTAAATTCCTCCAGATTGTCAGATGGGGGATCTTCTTATCACCCGAGTGCCATCGATTCTGGTTATTAGTGTTATCAGCTGAAGGACCACACGTGGGGTTCATCGTTTAAGAGAAACTTATTACGCCTTCAAGGGAAAGGAGTGTCAAACCATCTGGATGTCAAATGTTTCCCATTGTGAAGGGACTATCATTAACAAATGTTCCTGAACGGTCAGTTACAAGGGTGAATCATTCATGGACATTACCCCGATCGGTTGATGACCAGGAGAGGGGCGTTTTGCTGAACAACTATTGGGTGATAGAGAGCTCAAGGAACCAATGGGAAGTGAGAGCCGGAGATTAGATAGAGATAAAATGAGGATTTTTTTTCTTAGCAAAAAAAGAGACTTCTTGGATTGCGGACTGTTGCATTAAGATCCACCCTCGAATAGCCATGTTTATTAATAATCTGTTAGTTCTTGGTGTTATTTCTTCGAATTCATGGCGAACTTTTTTCACGATAACCCTTAGACTTTTGTGTAAATATCATCATTTTCCAAATGGTAAATCAAATATTTTAATCTAAATTAGAACAAGTTGTTCTTATGTAAATATATGCTGTAAATAAAAGAATTGTCTGAAATTCTACTCTCTTATTTGATCGGTTTAGGATCAAGACATTACAAGAAGTACTTGATTCTCTTTAATTAAAACTTGATAAACTATTAAATCTATAATCTATGAAAAGCTATAAAATCCTTTTATTGAGAAAATTCTCTCTCCAATTCAGTATTTATTTTTAAAAAGAAAAAAATTGGTGGCAAATGTACGAATTAATTCAAGAACGTACATATCCATTGCTGCATGCATTCTTGAAATATTGCCAATTTCTATGATATCACAATATCGCCTACAACTTAACTACAAGTTATATCCAATATCATAACGTGACAATGTTTATAAGTTGTTATGCTAACAGTAAACTGATTCAAATAAAGAAAACTTCGATGAAAACTACTGGCATTTAATTAATTGCTCTTTGGATAATAATAGGTATACACTAAGAAATGATTTTACAAAATCTCTAATTGAAAATTAATGAAAATGTAACCATTTCTACTAATTTACTTAGCTTATCAGTTCATTATAAATCTTATGACTACATCACTTTAAACTCTTATTAAGTCAAATATTTATGCACGTATGTTTACATTGTTTTAAAAATGTTAAATGTTTGAGTTATTATGTTCATATCCATACGTGTTCTCATGGCATTAAATATATTTTTATGAATTATTTCTATATAATTTAGAGTATATTTTAAAACATATAATAGATAAAGAAAAAAAAGATTTAAACTTCAAATTTTACCATGTAGCAATCTTACGGATTAGAAAATCAAATCATTTTTAATTTGTTTTCTACTTTTTTCAAGCTTTCAGAATTTTTTCAGATAAATATAAACTAAATAATACTATTATCTTGGTATAATGTGTACTTACACACACAGTTAAAGAAATTAAAAATTCTTTGATTAATCTTAAAGTATTGCTTAAAAATGAATCTTAAGCATACTTCAACAGATTGACTTTACCATCAGTTCATGCAGCTGTCGCCATCTATTAATCAATCTTAGAACTACTCTGAAAGTTATACTTTTTATAGCGTTACCTTTGATTTTTTTAAAAAAAATAAGGATCCGTTTGATTGAATTATTTATTTAAAAAATATGTTAGAGAAATTGTAATTTGTACAATTCTTGATTTTGAATTTTTAGAAAACTATATAAATGTTTGACTGTTAAATTGTCATAGATGACAAACTTTATTCTGCTGCCATCTATCGGCCATTCAACCTACAATATTATTTTCAGTTATTACGTACAAAACAAATTTTTATTTTATTTGATGGAATTTTATAAGCATAATTGAAATACACAAGAGAATAATAGAGAAATTGAATAATCTAGAACAGAATTCATAATCTTCTGGCAGTTTTTAAACTCTTATCTAAAAATATAAACTCACACACACACACACACACACACAAAGATTGCTGATAAGCATACTGTTAAAATTAAAACGTCATCTTATTCGAGCACACTTTGAAAGAATAGTGTGAAAACAGCCTGAAATATAAATATACTTTAAAAATATTTAGGGTCATTTATAATATAATAACGAATATTTTTATATATGACCCTAAACATTTTTAAAAGTAGATTTATATTTCAGGCTGTCTTTTATATTAATGTCTTATAATATAATAAAGAATATTTTTATATAAGACATTAATATAAAAGACAGCCTGAAATATAAATTTACTTAAAAAAATGTTTGGGATCATATATAAAAATATTCTTTATTATATTATAAAAGAGCAAGTGAAATTAGAATTGTTATTTTCAGATATAATTTGCGAGATTTGAAGAAAATATTTGCATAATATTTTTTATTCAGTCTTTTGAAATGCCTAAATATGCATTATTGTAATGCATTATATTGAAGTTCATTAAAAGTATACATCAGTCATACTTCATTCTGCTTGTTTAGAATTTCTTAGATTTTAATTTTATCAAACCAACAGTCTGAACCTTTAAACATACCAAAAAAAATTTAATGAGTATATTTTTGCAAAATGATTTTAATTCTGTCAGTATTCATAAATAAATTATAGGAACTAATTCGACCCAAATTTTATTGATGATATAAAATACACATGGATAAATTAAATTACTGAAAATATACATTTGTCCGAATATGAAATCCAAAAGATTGGTGTTCATCACTACACTGAATCTTAGTGAACTGCACTTCAAAACATTGAAAAAAGAACACTAAAAAAGGGAAAAAGAAAACAGAAAGCAAAATGATGACAATCTGGAATTTGAATCGCCATGACTCACAATTTAGAGCATAAGAAAATGAGTAACTAACTAAGAAGCTAAGATAGAAGAAACGGAAAATTTTGCAATTTTATGAACATTGAATCAGAACGATTTGCAAATTAGAACATAAATAAGAAGAAAAAGACGAAAAGGTTTTTAAAAAAGAACCGAAGAAATGTTTAGTTATCGAAATGCTGAATCTAAAAGAACTGCACTTCATAATGTCGGTAAACACATGAACACTAACGGGCATAACCAATAAGTAGAAATTAGTGATTATAAAAATATTAAGTCGATTATCTGCATTTCAATACTTAGGAAAGAAAGGAGTGGAAATGACAATAAGTTAGGAAATTCCCTAATAAAAATATTAAGAAAGACAGGTGCTTTTCCCAAATATTAAAAAATATTAGGTAAAATATTAATATCTTCCCTAATAACTTCCTTATAATTTAGGGAAATAAAATGGTGTTAGGTGCATATTAACTTCTATAGCAAAGCATTCATTTAATCTCTTGATTAAATAACACATTATTTTGTGACAGCCACATTTCTTACAATTTATAAAACATAAAAGGAGTTCGAGATATTTTTTAAATTTTTGCAATAAAAATAATTACTATTTTGATTTAAATTACAAATTCAAGTTTATAAAATTTTGTAATTAGATTCTTAAGTCAGAAATATTAGTGAATTAAAAGGGTTTAATTAAAAATATTAACACTATCAGAATATTAAAAGTTTTTGTAATTACCATAAATAACTAGATATCAATTTTATTAATGAATATAAACTAAATTAAGAATAAAATAAATTTTTCAAATGTTATAAATTCTTATTTCCAAAACCCAATTTCCTATAATCTGACACCTACAATTCTCATATAACAATTAAGATTTGATTTTCATTTTGAGTTTTCTGGATTCTAAAAGTGATGAACTAAACATCTAAGAATGGTGATCTGAAATTGAAATGTTTTTAATTTGTATAAGTTGAAGTACTCTGCATTCTTAAACCTCTATCTATACTTATAATAAAGCTCAATGTGTGTGTGTGTGTGTGTGTGTGTGTGTGTGTGTGTGTGTGTGTGTGTGTGTGTGTGTG
>JAPMOQ010022913.1:742633-756642 GCA_026543055.1 Argiope trifasciata | reverse complement strand
GTGTGTGTGTGTGTGTGTGTGTGTGTGTGTGTGTGTGTGTGTGTGTGCGCGTGTGCGTGTGTGTGTGTTGGCGCTCTACAGGCCAGACCGTTGGACATACAGCTACCAAATTTGGTACATGTATGTCTTGGAGGTCCGGAATGTGCACCTTGGAGCCCTTTTTTCGAATTTTTAATTAGAATTTGAATTAAAATTTAAGCGAAATTTCGACGTTTTTCCGCTATAACTTCCGAAAATATGATCGCATAAACATGATTTTTACATCAATTTAAAGATTAAAAAGTTAGCCTTCTAATGGTATCAGTGTTTTAATGTGTAATTTAAGCTTCTATTTTTAACGAATTTTTAAAGAAATATTTTAACCATGTTTTTTTAGCACGTGACTAGATAAAATAAAAGAATGCTGGAAGTTCAAAAAAAAATTATCATCGCAAAATAAATCTACAGAAATGCAACTTTCAGCACGTGACTGGATAAAATAAAATAAATATAAAATGTGATATTTTCTTTAAAAAATAAATGCAAAGCAAAGGTTTCTACAATCGTTTGCAATATCTATATCATTAACTCAATAAATCTTCTTTATTTACGGTAAACCTGATTGAATTTAGACAGGATATGTATTGAAATCCCGACTTAATGGCATATTTATGTAATCGTTTGCAATATCTGTATCATTAATTCAATACTTTTTTTCCCTTTCTCGCTTTCTTTAAAAAAAACATATTTAATATTTTGGCAACATCATCGAATTTTTTTTTTAATATTTTGGAAGCATAACCGATGGTTAAAACTGACTGATTATAAAATTAAAGAATATTATTAGGCAAAGGTGTACTTTTAGAACTTTCTGTCCATCATCTTAAAGAAAATATTAATTTCAGGTCAATCAATGCCCGGAATTACTTCAAGACTAATGAATATGGGATTTAATTGAACATTTTAGAACGCTTTACCCATGGCGAACCAGCTGGTCGCCAAAGGCGGCTAGTTAATAATAAAGATGAATATGTGTTAATGGCATTGAACTGCCCAGATGGTTAAATATACATATACCAACTTTGGAGCATAGTAATGTTTATCTCGATGCGAATTTTTCGAAATTTTAAACTAGAAAATAATAAAAAGTTAAACAGAATTTTAGTGCTTTCCAGCGGTAACTCCTGAAAATGTTATTACTTTAAAAGGAATAAAATTCCTTTTCAAAACATAAAATATTGTCTTTTTAATTATAACTAATTAATAATAGCGTAATGTTGACAAATGTTTAAAAATATTTTTCGTGCCGAATTTCCAACTACTGATTACATTAATGCCCTAAAATTCAAATCATTTTCATTGTTTCTTCAAATATCTAGTCGAATGACTCTTTTAATGTAGAAAACTAAAGAAGGGTTCTATTTAATATTTGTGTAGTTTGCACGAGAAATTAAGAAATGAATTTAAAAAAATTTCAAAGAAGGGTAAACCTTTCACTTATTTTTCTTTTAAAACTTTCATCACGAGGGACGAGGTAAATCGTCTTCTAGGAATATTCTCTATGTGTGTGGGATGAGATATTGTTGGACAACAAATTAAAACCCTCTGCACTTATGAACATGCATTAAGATGTGTTTAATCCATCAAAATAGAGGCAATATTAAAAGAGGAGATGTTTACATTTAATAAACTCATAAAAATAAACTCGGATTATTCGCAGACTGAATTAAAATAATACTGACAGAAGCGACATGATATTCACATACACGTGAAATAAAAATTGAACAAAAAAGTATCTAAGACAAAAATCAAGGTCAAAGAATGACGAAGGCACTCCGAAAATGCACTCGTCCTTCTGTGTCTCTCTTCTTAACCCATTCCAGTAAGATTTAAGAAAGAAAAATTATGTGTGAAATAGCTATTTAATTTTTATTTAAGAAGCCTTAGTTTGTTTCATAATACTAACTAATTTATGATTATTAATTAAAAATATATCATTGGAATGAATGTAATTGTAATTTGCAAATTCATATTCAACATTTCTTCAAAAATCTCTAGTGATTTCGGATTAGCCCCTAGTTTTCGCGTTTACTCTAGGCACTCCGGTATTTTTTTTTTTTATAATTTTAGGCACATAATGTGGGTACGACTCCAGAGTATTCACAAAATTCATTTATTAGTCACTATGCGCGTTTTCGTCCTCTTGGTAATATTTCACTATCACTAGTTTCAATATCAGTATCAGTTAAATATATGCTTATTTTTTATTTTTCTGCATTACTTTGATTCTTCTTAATTTACATTACTCTTATTCATTAAGGTGTTTATTTCACTGCATGTTCAGCATTTAGTAAGTCAGATGCTCAGGCTAAATTTTTATTATAATGAATAAACGAATTTATTAGAATGACTACTAATAGTTTAGCCGTAACTTGTACCAAGACAATCAAACGATATATGGTAGTGATCTATGATATCAACATAAGTAATAAAAGTGCATCCACATTCAATCCACTAGAAATTTTAAATTAAATTAATTATTATATTCAACAGTAACTTAGTCGCATGAGGACTATAGCTCGTCACGCTATATAGCGCAACGACGAATACAGCTCGTCATTGTGCTATATGGCATGAAAAATCAATGACGAACTATACTCGTCATTTTACGGGAAAGGGTTAATGAGATGGAATCGTCGAAAAGTGGTCGTCTCTGAATTCTGAAATGGACAGTTACTCGTCCTCTACTCAAGGTTTTTCTGTATTATTGTAGCATATTATGCTTTATATATATAATTATTATATATAAGAGAGAGTGGTTAGACACTTAACGAAATAGCAAAGACGAAAGTTAATTTTATAATGCCGTCATTAGAATAATTCATGTACATAATGAATAAGTCATATGCAAAACAATTACAATACCATGGTTTTAATATCTGGCAATTAGACGGAATTATGGATATGTAGTTATAAGTGAACAATTTTACTGAAAAATATAACGAATATCCCAATGAAATCAGTTTTTCGTGTAAGATGACTAGATAGTAATAAATGAAAGCATAAAACAAAAAGACAATAATTTAAAGGACTTTCAATTATTATTTAATTAATAATCTCATATTACTATTATTTCTTAAAAGATATAAGCAAAAAAATTGAAAATGCGTTTTATTCTTAATACCTTAAATAAAAGATACATTCTGAATTATCAAAATTATATTTGTCATACAATAATATACGAGCAACTTTTTTTTTATCTCTATGATTCAGTCAACATCTCTTTCGTCAATATTCCTATCGCCCCAATCCCAGGCATGGAATAAAAGAAAAATCCTGAACTCTTAAATCAAGTCGTACAAGCGTCGAACACACCGAGGGTAGCATAAACAAGAGGGTCGTGGCGACAATTGACAACTTCCCGCCGACAATAGCCAGAGCTCCGGCCATAATTTTCGCCATGAGAGCCCATAAACCGATCCACCCCATCTCATCCGGGATGCACACTTTTCTAAGGAGTAAAGTGGTCTATTACATCTGCACACACGTGAAATTAATTTTTACATCACTCAGAAATAGGTCTAAGTATTTGTTGGAATAATAAGAATTTTGACCTATTTATCATATTTTAAAAGTTTTTATTCCAACTTTCTTATATATCCGGCATTCAGAATGAATAATAATGATTAATACATTAATAGGAATCAATGAATTACATAAAATTATTTCTTACATAATTACATCAGAGAAAATAATCCACAAAAAGTTTAATCACAAAACCCAAGTGTTGTAATTGTAACTGAGAATTAAATGAATATGTTTGCGTCTCCATTTATTTCAATTCATCCATCCTACTACATCCATATAAGAAGAGATCTGAGGGCGTACTACAGGGAGAGGGAGGCAGCAGAAGAGGTATAGGTGCCCAGGAGCCTTAAAGGATGCTATATTGCATCCTTTTTTGAAACAATACAAGTTTGGTTTAGTTTAGCTATATTAACGTCCCATTTTAAAGTAAAACACTACGGCTATTTTGGGACAGACCTCATAGTTTTGAGCCACAGTTAGATGATGAGGATAACAAAAGAGCTAGCACACCTCTCTCTAAACTTCTGCACCACACCAGTGAAAACGAAGGGCTCCGGCGGCTTTAACATGCACCAGACCAACTTATACGTCGGTTCTTGGATGAAGGTTCGACATTAGAACTTGAAGCCCTTCGGTTCCAAAGCTGAGACCTTACCCGGCCCCATGAAAACAATACAAATGTTCGAAAAAAATATATGCACCATCCATCTTTGACTGCTATTTTACTCGAGGCGATTATGAAAATCTTAGAATTTATCCTGGAGGTATTTACCCTTGCTAAACCAAAGTACCTAAAAATGCTTAGATGAGAAATTTTGGAAATAATAGTATAGACGCGATATAATCTAGTAAACATTGATCATAGTAAGTAAATAGAGAATGCATCTCGAAGTTTGGAAAACTCTCTGAAATGGAAGCAAAAAATACCATAAGTAAGAAAATTTTCAGAAAAATTTATTGAAAAACGCATAGAGATGAACTAGTTTGGACAGAACAGTATACATGCAATATAATCTATCTGACATTGATCATAAATGGCAAATAGATAAAGCCTCATGAAATTTCGAAGGACCTCGGAAATGGAAACAAAATAAATATCACAAGAAAAAATTTAGAAAAATTAAATAAAAAACGCGTACAGAATCGAACGACTTTGATCAAAACAGTATATATGCGACATATTGCTCAATCATACATGGCATATAGAAAATGCATTTCAAATTTTGGAAAACTTAGAAATTGAAGCAAAATAAATATCATAAGTAAGAAATTTTTAAGAAAAATTAATTATCGAGTAAATTATAATTTGATTACGATTAAAATCCCATTTTGTTTAGAATATTTCTTTCAAAGTCAAACTTTATTTCATAATTTTTAATTTTATCTCCATATTTTTTGTAAAATGTAAATAGATCGCTCAGATTCCGAGCCATTCCACGATTCAGCAGATCAGTCCAAAGTTGTACGCACACAACTTATGGAATGTAAATACAACTGGTTTAATTGTACGTGATATTTGATAAGCAATTACAACCTGATGTAATATACAAAATAATTATTATCAATTTCTAAAATGTAACATAAATCAATAACATATATTTGTAGTCTAATCATCATACTACGGGCTATCAGTCCGTAAGTTGTAGGCGCGTCGTACAATGCGTTATGCCCGTAGTTGTAGGTTAAGGGGTTAATAATAAATATAAATGCTCAATTAATTTTAAAAAATTCATGACTATATTTTTCTGTTTTAGACTTATTGTATTCCTTAACAAAATTAATCGCAGGTTTATACAACTTTTTATACACATAAAATAATGCCCGCATAGCGTTAACAATATCTATTTCGTCTCTCAACTACTCCAGATGTGTTAGTGATATCCATTCATTCAAAAGTACTGTGTTGTTCAACTATACCAGAACCTTCGCGTCACTGTTCCTCAGAACGGTTTATCACTTCTGACCTGAAGAGCCGACTTCTCTTCATAATTTCATTACTCCCTCGCCCCCTTGGGGACGATGCACGTCAGGGGCGTGCAGAGAACGTTTTATGGACGACCTCATTACCCCATTTATCTGGAAATGAATTTCCACTTTTGCATCCCCTCCCCGGAAAATTAGTGTCCTCCTTCCCCCGCCAAACGATGATCCCGTTACCCGATCGGGAGTCTTGAATAGGCGCTTTATTCAATCCTAACAGACGCGGGAATTGCCTAATTGTTTCTGGGTAAGGTTGCTTTTTGAGGACGCACTGCGATCCTCGATAGCATCTTTATGGCTAATGGAAAGGCTGGCGTCAACAAAACATGGTGAAATATGCAGGGTAAATGGAATTAAACTAGCACTGGAGGGCGATCCACTCTAGCACTTCACGTGCATTTTTCACAAAGTGAGGGAATTAGCATTATCTGTGGTGGCCACGTGTTTCGCCGAGAAACGGCTTTTGGAGCCATCAAGCTCTCGACTCGAGGATTACTTTTTAATCATGAAATGCGTGTCGTCGCGCTAAATGGTTTAACCCGATGCAAAGAGAAACATTCCAATCGAGTCTCAATGACTTCATACAATTTTGCGGGTTATGTTGTTATAAAATGAATTTGTCCATTATCGCTTTGGTTTATACGGTTATCAAGAGCTGCATTTTTTTTTTTTTATCATTGAAAATGTATTTGGATCTATTGATACTCGTATTTAAATAGAGATTACAAATAGATAATTTGTTAGAGTGTTGAACTGTTATTAGAAACTTATAGTACAAAGCGGTATACAGTTATGCCTTTTAAACATGAATATTTTAAATGTAGTTGCCAAGGCAGGTTGAAAAGAAAATTATAAAAGTTGAACGTTTTAATTTTTTTTTTAGAAAAAGAAATTGGTTATGAAAAAAATTGTTATAACTGGCTTGTTTTTTTTCCTCCATTAAAAATGTTAATCAGGCTCCGTTTATGTAATATCAATCAATTGCATAATAAACGGGGGGGGGGAGGAGATTTAGAAGGTAGAATAATTTGTTATATTTGCATTACTGGTTGAGAAACTAACATTTTTTTTTTCTTCCTTAGTGGTTCTTTGGGGATTATACTCCAACTCCATGGTGCTCTTCTGTTTAATGATTAAGTCGCCTATTACAAACATCCAAAAAAATTTTTGCCGCTAGATAAATAAATTTGAATTTTGTTACATTTTGAAAGCATTGCTGTATTTAAATATGGTTGAGTCGTGTTACAAATTTGATATCCTGAAGCCCTCCGATATAGAATTCTTGTGTATTTTAGTACCACATCAAAAAGGTGACTAATCTTGGATATCTTAGACAAATTCGGTACACATTCCAGGCCTACACATGCTGCATTTGTTTGTACAACTGGTCTTGTGAACAAGATCTTAAAGTGCGAAGCTTCTTTAAAAGGTTAGCCCTCTAATTTTCGTGGAAGGCGCGGGGGGAGGCTGTCGACATACTATAGTCGCCGTGCTTGAGTATAAAATTTCTCTCCTTGTTTAGGGTATTAAAGCTCGTGAGACGCAAAGAAAAGCCAATTTTCGTAGATTGTTAGCAACTGCAGTTTTTTGTCTGAAGTATCATTACTACAGAGTGAACACCCTTAAACTTAGCTATGGGCATAGTATGATAATCCGTCCAAACATAAATCTTAGTCATCGATTATGGTACGATGGTCGTGGGTTGTCATTTGTTCCACCACAAATCATGTATACTTCATACCATGAAGACAAATCTTATGGATTTTGTTTATGATCAAAAATACGATATAAAAGTGAATTATCAATCTCTAAAGTATATGTAAATCAATAACATTTGTAGTTTCAGGATAAATTTATTTAGGAGCCAATTACATTTATTCATTTCTATATCTACCACAATTACTACATTAACGTAATAACCCAAATACCCCACAAAATTAAATCGGTTGTGTTTTATGCACAACATTTACATTCCTTAAGCCGTGCGTGTACATATTGGAATCCCCATCATCGACAGCTTAATTTTTAGATTCAGAGAATTATTCGACTACAAATGATATTTTGGAGATTATAATCCGACTTTAGAATTATGCCTTTATGATCCTGAAAATAATGAAATCTCAAAACAAGACATTCACCAAGATTACCATGTTCCATGATATATCCCAAGATCAAAAGATAGGTTGACTAACTAACAAAAATACTCCTTTCAAGAGAAGATCTAGAACGAAAATTGAAGAGTTACTTGTCCTATAATCTTCAAGCCCCTGTCAAAAACAACTAGCTTAAATGATCTTTGAAATTTCCTCGCATGTTTTATAGCATTGTTCTTATACCTTTCTTCGCATAAAATTTAATCTTCGGTTATGCGGAGAATGTCTTGAGCAGCATTGGCGAAAGATAGTTCAATTCACACCAAGAATTATATGTCCCTTCTCAAAAATATGGGTTTTGGCAATTTCTTTTTATCAATCAATTGGTACAGGACTATAATTTCAGTCAGAAGACAATTTACTATTAAGTTAATGCATTTACGAAATGTCGCCATGCTAATGTTAACGAGTACAGGCCAACGGCTGAATGGATTTAGTTTAAAATTACCAATATTTCAAATCCTTAGTGAACCAACGTTTTATCGACATTTTGAAGAAAATCAAGTACGCTTGCATTGTAACGATTAAATTTAATGAAAGCATTTCTTTGAAAATTAGAAGTCTGCAAATTGTCGCAAGTCCATATACCAAATTTCAACCATCGATCTATAGACGATGCAAAATGTAATATTGCAATTAGTGTTCATTTTCTTAATAAGCAATAGATTAAATCCTTCCAATTAAAAGACCATATTAAGCAATAAACTCTACGAAGAAAAGACGAAATTAAAGGAATGACTTCAAGCTGTACGCATACAACTTGAATCTGTAGGCAACTTTACAGATATCCGAAGTTTAGGCATTAATCAATTACCTCCATGTTTAGTTCCCCATCCTAAACCTCGCTTACTCTTTAAATGTTCATTAGTTTAGTATCTGACAAAGGCTTTATTCTTAACACGAAGCATTTAACATTTGCTGAACGAGAAAATTGAAAGCAAGTACCTTGTAAAAATGTATTGCATTACCGCAAGTGCATAAAGTAAAATAAAGGCATTGAAGACGAGATTACGTTTAGCAAGAGAATATTTAATACACCGTTAAAATACATTGAGCTTCAAGCTCCATTTAAAAATCAAGTTTTACATCTAGATGCATTGATATAAGGTTACAAATTCTAGTTCTGCACAGCAGAATAGCGTCAAACATATCAATAGTTAATATTTACCAACGTATAGGGGCTTGAAGTCATTAAAATCCTCTTGACTTTTGAGCTATAGAGAACTCCGCATAGTCAATGAACCCATCGAGATTCTTATCATCCGTAGACAGGATAGGGTCAATCATCACAGCAAATTCTTCATGTCCGAAAATCCTCGTGGTCCCTTCAATAGCGAGATCTGGAACCATGTCATTATGCTCCTCGACGTGCCAATGAAGAAGAGATTTTACCAACTCGCAGCCGTCCAGCTTGTCGTTATTGTCACTATCGTGCATCTTGAAGTATTGAAATTGTAGCTCATCATCAGTCATTTGGTTTACATCTCGATCGGTCACACCATTCAGATGATGTTCGATGTGATGTCGTTCATCCAAGTGAGACTTAGAAGTCATTAAAGTCGGTTCATGGTGAGAGTGATTTTCATGACACATTACATAACTGAAAAAACACAGAGCCAAGATTGGTACAATTTGGATGCACATGATGAAGCAATATTTTAAAATAAACTGCGGCAGTAAGAATTATTTGAAAAGTAGAGTTGAATAAACAGGCACTTGAAAAGATGAATCATTCGCTGATCTTAAAGTTTTTATACTTGTTACCAGTGCCGAATTATAATTGACGTAGCATTTTAATAATTAAAAAATATTTGACATATGGTTTAGGTAGTCCTTATTTGCAATGTGAAATTATTTCAAATTTATTTAGAGCTTATGTGTAGTTATTTTAGTCTATGTATATTTTTGATAATCGAAAATACTAATTTGAATAAATCTGAAACATTTATTATTTTAACATGCCACCAACTTGGCATAGTGAGAGGTAAAATCATATGTGGAACACTGGAAATAAAAGAAAGCTTTTATGAACAATAGTGATTGTTATTAAATGGATATTAGTTTATTTTATTAGATTAAGATCCCTTACGGATGCAAATTTTGCAATTTTTCGCTGAGTGTCCTAATTTTTATACTGCATAATCAGATTAAAAAATTGATATCTTTAATTTAATATGCCCAGATTTGAGCGCCAATCTGGTTTTTATTGAGGATCGGTTCTTGACTTAAGACCCACCAGTAATGAATCTGAAACTCTCCCGTCAAATCACCACTTCCTCAATGTGATGTTCCTACAAAAGATTTAAAAAAAATAAGATTTATTTAATTTTCTATTAATGAAAACTGAACTTCGATGAAGAACTGTCAATCAATAGCACTTATCACGCTCACGCATCGAATAACAGAACGTTTGATATTTAAATATGAAAAGTAAAATATCAATCCATTTAAAGCTAAAAAATTATTTGGATATATTAAAGAATCGAATCTTTTCTAAAACATAAACATTGTTAACATTAGTCATTATTATTAATTCAATTCTAATAAATGAATGGAATTAACAATAGACCAAATAAAATATAGTTTCTAATAAGAAGTTAAAACGAATTCGTAGTTCAAAGGGTTGACCTTTTCCATTATAATGGGTAGATCTGTTCTGGCATTGGGGTAGCGAGTATTGTACGCAATCTGGGCGTACTGGGTTCGAGTCCCATTTCGGACATCTTCCTGTAATATATATTGTTAAAATTTCCAAACGTTAATAAAATACTTTTTATTCATCCACGAACCAATCGAGTTTAAATACATTTTTTAAAACTTGTAGTGAATGTCACTTCATGTTAATACAGTTTTTTTTTAATATTAATTCGTTAATATAATTAATTTTCACTACTTTAAATAGAGTTTTAGCAGATTGCAATGAAAATTGAAATCAACATGCAGTAACTCAATCGGTAAAATGCAAGCGTTTCAGTATTCTTAAAGTGACAATGAAGAATGCGATTTCACTTCTTAAGAAAATCAATAATTTTTTGTTAATTATTTAATAAAAAGTAATTGAAATTTTTTCTTTCTTGATTTAAATAGAAATTGATTTATTATTATTTCTTATATTACTTGTTAACATTTAGTTTATCCGGTGAGCTGATAAATGTTGAAAATATTTTATTTTCTTAATTTCTATTATTAATAAAGAAGAATTTCTGAATATTTCTTTCTCTGTGTTTGGAGACTGAGGATGCTTTCTAAAATTTTAATTGATCAAAATTAACAAATTTTCACCACTTTTTCCTTACAATTTCTAAAAATTATTAAAGAAAATTTTTATTTTACCTCATTTTTTATATTTAATATAATTAAAAAGAAATTATCTTTTTAATTATATTAATTTTTGCGCATAATTGTTTCTATTTTTAATTAATTTTTAAAAATTTGTTTGAATGTTTTATGTCAATATATTTGTTTTGAAACTCATATCGTTTCCATTGCTAATACTAATACTTCATCTTGGGATTTTTTTCCATTGTCTATTATCGAAATTTGAGGATTCAGTTTATTTTTCCTTATTTCCTTATGTTTGGGACAAGTGTTTTAAGAAGGCTGATTTTTAAATTTTAATTTGTGTTTTCTAGTTTAAAGGTATAAAAGATTTATGTAACTGTCCGATTTCTTAAAAATGACTAATTTCATACAAATTTTAGCAAAATTTAACCAAAACGTTTAACACTCCACAAAAAATTCTAATCCATCAATTAAAATTTTCTTTACACATATCATTCATAACATAGTTATCTTCAAAAGGAACTAAAATCTAACAAATTAATTAAAATGCAAAAATGTTGTGAAGGTTTTTATGTAGCAATGTAGACATTATTCTTAAGTTTACAACTATTTTCTAAAAAGAAAGGTTATAATTAAAAAGTATTTATTATGTATCAAAACTTTTAGTTAATCGTTTATAAATTCTATCGGAAAAGATTTTGACAAAAATAAATTTAAAGTTCGCATATAAGGGAAACAAGTTTTCTTCATAAAACAGTCTAAAATTCCCTATATTTGTAAGTTAAACCTTCTTTTTCTTCATGCATTCCACGTTTATTCTTTTGATGTGCTCTGATTTTTTTTTCTGCGAACTTTTGCAGGTGGCAATGAATGCCTTTTTGAACAACAAATTTATTCATAGTCAGAAAGCTTTAGTACTTAATGAGTGTGTCTACCAACTTCTATTTGTAATTGATTTAACACTCTTTTTATATCATTGCCACCTTCATGGACAGCAATACAGGACCCGAATGACAGAATTTGGAGCTCACTGAAATGTTGTTTCGGGACTATATTCCAGGGCATTTTCAGTGGTCTGGGGGTGCGAGTTCCGATTCCATCAAAGAACCGTCGTGTAAGTTAGGTGTGATTTTGGCCCGGACCAAACGTCCCTCCGCTGGTGTGGTATAGAGCCGTGAGGAGAAGAGTTATGTGTGGTTTTCGTCACCTGATCACTGTTCAGAATTAATGTGAAAAAAGTTAAATGGGATTTACTATCATAATAAAACCTAGAAAAAATATAATTCAGTGAAAAACTCGCAAAGATATATAAGAAGCGGAAAGAGAATTACAATGTAAATAGATGCTCGAGAGAGGGAGAATGTTGTCAGATAGTATCCATAAATTCAAAAAAAGTGGATGCTCAAAAGCTTTGACCATGAACTAGCAACATCATAAAATTATTATTTGCGTTTTAAAAGGCAAAAAAAAAAAATGCTAAAAGTAACATTTTACAACGACTTCCGTTCGCAAACTGAGACTTCCAGCTAATTTTCAAGTACACTGCTCTTATACACTTAAAATATATGATTGCTATTTTCAATAGCTATTAATTCCAATTAACCAGCCAGTCGCCAAAGGCTATTAGTAAACATTGATATTTCTTTACTTGAGGTATCCAATGCTCAGATCATTTGCTTATAACTCTGTATTACTTCCAACGATCCCAAACCTGTTTTATATTTATTTAAATAGGTTTTTCCCCTCACTGTTATTAATTCTTCTGCAGCGCAAATCGCATACGTAGATGATGCAGCTGCACCAACATGACATTTTCATAACCTAGTCACCCAAACACCGTGTCCGATCGCCAACAAAACGCCTACTAAAAGCAAATCTCCCCCCACCACATGTTTTATGAGGACGATAAATCATCATCTATTCCTGTGGGTGGAATCTGCCAATATTCGGGAAAGGGAGGATGGTATGTAAAATAGAATGGAATGCGACTCAAATTAGCTTGGAAGGGAAAGAAAAAAAAAGTGCAGATATTAAGAATTGTTTATAGTGCAATCTGTCTGCCCTAAATAACACCTATTAGTCAAAATGATTACAAAAGAGGAAGGGAAGTTGGAAAGGGACTGACGCAAGCAAAGCATAGGGGGTAAAAACGTTATTAATTGATAGATAAACTCAGCTGTATCGGGTTTTGGCAGATGAAATTTTGGCGATGAAAGCTACATCATGTAATATGTGATTAAATGTTATAAGTGGAAATTCTTATGGCTTAAGGTAACAACCAAATTTGCATTTTAATCAAAAATTAGCAATTTTATTAGGACGGAAGTTTTCCTAAAGAATTTTATAATTAATCATAATTTTATTAATTAATGGAATTAATTTTTTGATATTAATCAAAGATGTTTTTATCAAAAGTGTATGTATCTTGTAATACAATCTATTCATAAACGTATTACATAAGACTAACAATCAGAAAAACATCTGAATGATAAAGATTATAGAAATGGCAGATTCATGATCACGTTATACGCGCATATTCCATATTATCAACTGAAATTTTAAATCTACTTCTCATCTAGCAATTACTGCTCATAATATTAATCAAATAATTATTACCTGCAATTTGAGTTATTTGGAAACTTATTTTACGATGTAATTAATTCAATGTTATTATTTTACTTTCCATATTAGAGCTTTAATCATTTTTTAAATTAAATTTTGTCTAATTTTTTGACATTGTTTTTTGTAGACAATAAATTAAAGAAAGTAGAATAAATGTAAGTTAAATAATATCGACGGTTTTTTATTTTATATTGTCATTACACTTAATAAAAAATTATCACTTTATTTCTTTTATAGCTTAGTAAGTTTGTTCATAAATATGTACAATAATAAGTTGCCTTATAACACAGAAAAAAAAGTTATAAAGTTGATGAACCTTTACCTAAAAGTTGGCTTTGGAAAATGTTTAAATGTTTAATTGGGAAAATGTTTAAAACTTTATGTCGAATTGCTATTATATGTGTT
>JAPMOQ010022913.1:714699-742623 GCA_026543055.1 Argiope trifasciata | reverse complement strand
GGCAGAAAAAAATATCTAGAATAATAAATCTGTTAAATAAACTCATACTGCGGCATCGAATAAAAATTGTTTTTTTTTTCAAAGCAATTTTGTGTGGCAAAATTTTAATATAAACCAAAAAATAATATTTGATACAAAAAAAAACAGACATGAATTTAAAAAAACTATTACAAAATGAATATAAGATAAATTTGGATGGTAAAATTAACCAATGAAAGAATAAAACTAAATAAAAGAGAAAAAAATCCTACTAATTTGATCATGCTTATTAAAATAACAATGAGCATTAAAAAGCAACTTTAAAGCATTTGCGTAACAATAAATTTTAAATGTCTGTTCATCCCTTTTAAATTTTTACCTTGTTTATAAAAAAAATTCCATTAAAACAAGTTTTTAATTACAAATTCTTAATATTAGTTCTTGAACCATAACTGGTCGAGAATAATGAGTTAATTCATTCGAGTTAAATTTCATAGGATTTCATGAGCAATGTTATTTTTTCAAAAAATATTCACAAAATATTTTATAACAATTTTAATTTTGTTTTCCTTTAATGTAATAAATAAACAAAGCCTCAAAACAAATATTTTATTTCATTTCTATATACACTAACATTTTTTGAACATATTGATTCCATTGTCTTTAAGTCCAAAGTAGAAATCAAAGTAATAGTTATTCAATATACACATACTAAATAATATCTAAAGATTTGGCAATAAAAACATACATTGTGCATAATGTGAAAGTTGTTAAATTATAAAGGCAGCCTGCTGCCAATAAGTACCAATAAAACATTGCATTGCTTTCAACAAAAGTACTTTATAGTAATTAGGAAGTATTTATTTTAATTTATTTATCGAACACTAGAATTAGGATGTGAGCGGGAAACCCTGTACAAAGGTTCCAAATTCCCATTAAAAGTTCTCGACAGCAAAGATAAATGAGCTGTCTTATTCCCAAGTCTCCAACTATGTTCGTAGAATATAAGAGAAGCTATTAAAGCACACAAGGTGAGAATGAGAATGAAACCTACACCAGCACTCATGCTTGCTGGAGACATGCAAATTCCATAAATGATTTCTTCTCTTCTACCTCTAAAAACAGTCGTACTGTCTCTGGTGAAATTCAAATCAAAAGCCAAATCAGACAAAGCGATTGCCTGGAATTTCTGCTTAACGCCAAACACTGGTTCTGATGATCGTTTCTTGCGATTCAAAGCTCTGGGATTATGAGCAGATCGATCCTTGGACTCGGGCTTGTTCAGCTCATCGATATCTAAAGCTGGGCGCACAAAACCAGAAATGGGTGGGCGAATAGCTCCATCATTAGAAGAACCCAGACTTCCACTCATATGTGACTTCACTGCTGTTTGACCTTCTGTGACCTGTGCTGATTCAGTGTGTTCGCTCAATGTTGCCATTTGTTGATCTGATAGTTCTTCTTTGCTGTTGTCAGCCATTTGAGTTGTTGCAAAATCTTCATTATCAAGTTTTATAGTGCCAGGTTCATCTAAATTCGGCCATTTTTCGCCAATTTTTATTTTTGAAAGTACATCGTCCGTGTTAATATGAGATCTAGGATCCATTTTGAATTGCAAATCATCTTCATCTCCATCCATTCTTCTGTCCGCGATGACACTCATCATCATCTGTTGTCTGTGAGTAAACTGAGGTATCGGATATGGATAATTTCTTTTATCAGTCCTCAAGTGCCTAGCTGTTGTTTTCTGTGGCCATCTTGCTGTTTGGTAGGTGAATGGCAATAATGTAGGCATCGACATCATCATTTTCATCATCATCGGTCCACTCATAGACATATTTGTGGGAGCAGGTGTATATTTTGGAACATAAACAGGAATTGGACTTGGTGGTTTGAGTACATCAGGTTGTACAGATTCTTTGTATGTTGGTAAAGAATGATGGTGATGAGAATGAGATTTGAGTTTATAATTTAAGGAATGTACCTTAAAATCATCTTTAGTTAATGGCTTCACCTGCTCTAAGGTCCATGGACCTGGTTCTGGTTTTGGTTCTTCAACTTTTTGTTGTTGTAAATGCTTGTGAATCACACCTGGTGTATGCATTGGTCCTACTTCCTCGAAGGTCCATGGTGCGGGTTCAGGTTTAGGTTCTTCAACAACTACTACGTGATGTTTATGATCATCAAAGATTTCTTTTGAAACTGCAAGACGACCAAGCTCTTCTTTGAAATGAGCAATGTGATGATCAGAAATATGTGGACGAACTATATCTTGTTTTGTCAATCCTGTAACTTCATCAGCTGTCCATGCTGATGGCTCTGGCTGAGGGGCCACAGGTAACTTTTGCTGTTTGATTTTAAAAGGTATCTGATGATTATTAGGAATATTCGCTCCTGGATAAGGAGGAAACACTTCGTCTTTGGTTAATACTTTGACTTCATCAGCAGACCATGAGGCAGGTTCTGGTTGAGGACCCCGAGGTAGTTTTTCTGGTTCTTTCTTAAAAGGAATATTATGATTATTAGGGATTTTCGATCCTGGATGAGGATGGAGAACTTTTTCATTTGTTAGAATTTTTATTTCTTCACCAGACCATACAGATGGATGTTGTTGTCCCACAGGTAATATTTCTGGCTCTTTCTGAAAGGGATTATGATGATTATTGGGAATTTTTGATCCTGGGTAAGGATGGAGAACTTTCTCATTTATTAAAGTTTTTTCTCCGTCAGCAAACCATGCTGTATTCCCTGGTTGCGGTACTGCTTGCAGAGATTCTTTCAAAGGTGGTATGAAATGTTTTAGATTTTGCTCATCTAATAATTTCACTTCTTCAGAGTTCCAATGGGCATCATGACCAATTATCCTATGATAATGTCCTATTGGTACAGGTTTCACATCTGAGTGACCATGATGAATATGACTATATTCTTCTTCAGATAACTCATGAATATTACTCGCGGAACTCTTTATTTCGGATTTGGTTTGCTTATTATGGCTTTCGTTGTCTATTTGCCCACGTAAATTCGTTCCAATTGCAATGTGTTTTGTATGGGGAGTATCTTTATTATGAAATGTGGCTGAATTATTCTTTGAAAATGTTTGTTGGGCTTTCTGTTCTGCTGATAGTAAAGTATCCAAAGATATTTCAACGCCAGATTTCGATTGCTGTAAAATATGTGCTGGTATTTGAGTTAGATACTGAGGACGTCCCCGTTGATGTGCAGTCTCAGGTTTCTGTAGAGGGACAGTCTTTGCTGGATGTTGTGGCTGTGGAATCGGTGGTTGTGGCTGTGGATGGGGAATGGATGGTTTTGACTTCGTTAATTCAACTAATTTTTGATGTTTCTTTGATTCCAAAGTATGCAAGCTTTCTCTAAGGTGAGGATGGTAATCTGTGAGTAACCTTCCACCACAAGATTCAGGACAGCCATGTCTACAGACCTCAACAAGACAGTGTACGAATACATCCAAGTTATCAGGAAATTTGAAAGCAAAAAGGTGAGAATAGGCGACAAGTGTTGCTTTTCCACCAAAGTCTCTAATCTTGGCGAAAGGAGTAAGCAATGACGGTCGAAGAACACAACCACTTGGATCAGTGAGCTGGATTTCAGAGCCAGATCCATCACTAGCTGTACATTGTTTCACTCGCATATCGAACTCACGGCTGTTGTCGTTAATAGCTATGACAAGTGTCAAAGGACTGCCAATCGGCACAATTCCTCCAACAGGTCGTGCCCATGGTCCTTTACCTTCTTGTACTTCCATCCAACAATCGATATCATCACCTAAAATAAAAATAGCATTATACATTCTTTTAAAAACTTCAACATTTTGCATATAAACATAAGGTTTTTTTAATATTTAATTTTTTAAAGACCCTTTATTGTGTTTGGTGCCGGCGTCCCGGTGTAGGGGTAGCGCGTCTTCCCCGTGATATGAACGTCCTGGTTCGGGCGTGGTTGTTCTTTTCCTGTGTTCTATCTGTGAGGTGTGTTAAAGAACCCCTGTAAAATTGAGTTGTACAAGCGAATGTGAAGCTCATCTTCATTTGAGATTGAAGTCAGACTTCTGCTCTCAAATACTCAGGGGACTTTATCCTCAGAAGCTACTGCACCAGCTTTCCATGATAATGTGGACACGATATCATTACCATTGTTTGTTAAAATTCTATTCAAATTTTATGCGACTTTAATAAAACTTTTCTACAGTTTTAAAACAATATTGCGATATAAATTACGAATTAAAATTTCAAATTTCAAGAACTTCTTATCTATAGACGATGAATTTGGTTTTATATATTGCTTAATTTTAACTGATTTCAGCCATAAGGTATAATTTCGTTTTTGTTTTACATTCAAACTGGCTTACAAATCCATTTTGAAATTGAACTGAGATATTCTCTGATTCAATAAGAATCCTCAAACACTCTTGAATTTATTTAAATCTATAAACAACTATTATCTTTTTATTTAACTACATAACAATTCTAATATAACAGATTATGAAGAGATGGAATATCCAAATTATATGTGTTTCTAAAAAAATCCATTATATTTCTAATTTAATCTTCTAAATTATGAATGACACTCAAAGAAATTTTTTCCGGTTATAGTCAGTGTTAGTATCTTCTACTGCGTTTGAAGAAAATAGCATTCTATTGCTATCGATATGACCATTTTTAAGATTTTTCACAAACAATCTCATAGTTAATTTTAAAGTGAATAACATAAATTTAAACTCAGGTGAGAATTTTTTTAAAAAAATCCGAAAGTCATACGAGGATATTTGGGGGTTTATAAGCTGAATGCTAAGATGTTTGAAAATTGTATGTATTATCATTAATAGATTAAAAAAAAACAAAGAACAAAAAACAGTGACAAAACAACGAAAGCACATAAAAAGAATTATCATCTTTATAATTGGAATCTAAGTAAGGCATCAAATGAAGAATTGTATTAAAAAAGCTTTTCGTAAATTTTTATCCTGAAAATTCAAGGGTAAGTCTATATCCAGGTGTAAAAAATCCTTAAACAGGATTGAAAAAAAATCGAAAAATGAAATTTTATACATAAAAAACAATCTAAAAGAAACAGTTTCTGAAAATGTAATTGAACTTTTAATGCAAAGATCAGGCGATCATTTAAGATCCACTTTTAATAAAGTCGGTTCTTTTGTTGAAGAAAATGACATCAGATGTTCCAGTGATTTTTTCCTTTTATAAGGTTCCTAGAGTAAGAAATATCAATTTTCTGAATTTTTACTATGACGATTAATTGGTTTCAACTATTTCGATTTTGTGAAATTTATTTACATGATTGTCAGATTTTGTTGGATTATCTCTTAAACAGCTGTTACAGGTATAATATTTACTTTGAAAATATAATACTCAAAATGCAAAGCCCCCCTTTTTTGTTGCTGTTGAGAAGTTGCAGTTTTTATACAAATGGCACCATTTAATGAAATCTTTTGAAAATACTTATGCATCATAAAAAGATTGGCAATATTTGAAATTGTCTTATTTATATTCCATAGTAATTTTTTGATATTACATGGAATCACAATGACCTCCGAATTTTTTATGAATGTCATTTCTCTATTTAAACTTCTTTCTATTATTTATCGTTGATTTTTAACGTTAGTAAACTGAAGTATTTACAATTGCTCTTACCTTGGAAATTCAGTTCAACTACCTCAATATCCGAAATCGCAAGATTTTGTTTCGAAGATTCTTTATTGAAGGATTCCAGCCATTCACATCTGAGTCGCTTCGCTTCGTCCCAAGCTTCCAGAATATCTTCTCCGTACTGTATGATGATGGTATTTTCGTGAAACTGACCGCTTAAATCTTCGACAGTTCCACAACTATCATACCTGCAGGAGGAAGAACACTTTAAAAAATACAAACGGAAAATGGGCAGTGAAGACTAATTTTTAGTACACAAAAGCACCTGCAAATGTTTGATAAGAGTACTTAGGATGAGAAGAATTAAATTAATTTCATTAAATCACACTATAATGTATATTTTTGAATTCTTTTAACTGTGGCTTTTATGTAACTTCATTTTTCTTCTTATCTAATAATATTTAAGATGCTAAATTCCATCTATGTGCCTTTTATTGCATCAAAATAAATAAATAAAAAATAATTATAATTAAATCTAAGATTGCAAATTTCATGTTACCATGTGAGAATATTATTATTTTTTGTCATTATTTGTCTTAATTAATTTAAGTCATTAACCAGTTTAAATTGTTTTGAAAAAATCACGAGACTTTATATATATATGTGTGTGTGTCTGTGTGCATATATTCACACGTTACGCAACAAACCAAAATAATATCATGTTTCCTATGATAAAAAATGCCTCCATCTTTTGGAAAGAAAAAGAAACTCATTTTTTTACTTTGTTTTAAACGATTTCTGCAGAAAATTCAAATAATTTAGCAATTACCTATATCATATTATCAACAGAAATTAATTATAAAAGAGTAGAAAACACTTTTTCAAGATGATAAATGCCTCCAGAATTGCAAAACTATGATATATTTCCTTGATATTAAATTTGAACTTTAATATTAACAGTGACGGATATAGCAAGAAAGGTTGCATATTCCTCTTGAATCTTGAATGTAAATATTATGGGATATGGAGCGACAAAGGCTATAATCCCCTGCATATTCCTCGCTTTTGATATCTCACCCTGTTTATTTTGACGAATCCAGTCGACATAGTGTGTCGTATCATGCCATGTTGTGGCGCCATCTGTACATCAAACTAGAAAATACTTTTCCATGATTTGAAAGTTTCTCCCACTCTTTCAAATAATGGAAAATAACTTGCTGATTGAAGTAAATTATAATACAAATTTTTATTGCATTGTATCATTATGATTTAATTTTAAAATACAAATAAACAGTAGTTTCAGAACAATTTTGGTTTAAAGTTGTTATTGTTGTTGCTGCTTTTATACTTTCTCTTTATGTGTGTTTCTGGGTCTATGATGAACTTATTTATAAAAATTTTAATAAATACCTTAAATTTTTTTTCTTTTTTTGTCAAAAGAAAACGAATTATAACTTAGTATCAGCCATAATTAGTCGATTTTTTTGCTATCAGCTAATGAAGGATCAATTAGTTCGAATAATAGTGGTTCTATTGCATTTTTCAAGAATTCTAATTATTATAAGAATCGTACGTTTCTGCTGCCATCTGGTAAGAGAAATATAAATTATTGAAATCCTTCTAATTCCTGTGTTTATAGCAAGCACGTTTGATTGTGCAAAGTCATAAAAATAACTTATTACAAGAAGAAAAAAGAGAGTTCCAAATAAAAATTCTACATATTACTTTCTTCAAAAGATATTTTATAAAAATATAGCTCGGCAATAATCCAAATTTAATAAATTTTTATACATATTATATATTAAATAATATGTTATTAATAATGCTATAATTAAATATTATATATTAATTTCAAATAAATTAATAGTTACCATTAATTACTGACTAGGGTCATACGGACTGATTAATTACTGACTAGGCATATTTTTAAAAGCGAATATATATATATATAAGAATGATCTATCTTATGACAAAAGTTTACAGGAGTAACTATAACAAAAATTCTAATACAGTAAAAAAAGACGTAAGTTAATGCCATTGCTAGAGGATGAGACAAAATTTCCGATGACCACCATATATCATTAGTTTTATTGACTTCAGAGATTCATTTCGTTCATAACGGAAAACGAATAGAAATTGGTCGTGTAGTTCTACCAAAACGACTCTTGGAATTTGCAAGTATTTATTCAATGCGCAAAAATTTCCCAATTTTACCTGATTTGGAATGATGTATCCTTCACCCCTTCTCTAGGACCAACATGTGTGCACCGTTCATGATGGGAACTAGAATGAGAGAAAACAACTCCATAAAAGGGCTCATCGAAGGACATATGAACGGTCATGTGATCTTTACTACACACCACATCCAGGCGACTCACGTGGGACTTAGGAGCCCTCTCTTCCACAAAGTTATCGTGAAGGTGATGTTCCTAGAAACATAAAATATGGAGAAACTGGATAAATATCTTAAAGAATTAAAATTCCTTTTTTAAAAACCTATTTTCTTAAGTTACCGTTATAAATCAGTGTCAACTAGAGTTTAAAAAAAGGGGAGCAACTAAATGAGTGTCATTACTTTTATTTGAATGGTCAGAATATGATTCTACTTTATTTAAGAGAACAGAGGGCTTCAAATGCCCCGAGAAAATTTGAAAGTAGTCAATCCGCAAAATAAAATATATGAAAGAAAACCTTTCATGCAGGAAGAATGGATAACAAACAGAGTTTTTTTTTATACTTAAAACTAAAACTGATTTCAAATATAAATTAAATTCGAAACTGCTAATGCTTCAGAAGATGTTAGTTAGATGCGTTACTTAAGTAATATGTGGATCCAAAAAACGGATACAAATATTCATGATACCATCCTCCATAATTCAACTATTAGGCATTCCAGCACTTTTCCCGATCTTAAGAACTAGTTCTAATGATGCGAACAAGCGAAACGTTCATTTTATCTAACAAGTTATAGAAAAGAGTTAGTTTTTATTTAATAGTTCTGCTCTAATATGGAGAATAATAAATTGAACAAATATAGCAGCTATTCTACTAGTTGTTTTAACCTATAACCTATATAATGTATTATTACCTCAACTACAAAAGCGTCTTAGGGTTTCAGTTGCAAATTATATAATCAATAAAATCTGTTTTTAGGCCAAAAAAATGACAATTTATATCCATTCTTTCTGCGCAAACTACTTTCTCAAATCTTCAGAGATTTGCTCATTATCGACTTTTAAATTTCTTCACACTTTTAAATCCCGCTTTAGTTTATACACAATGAAACTTTATTTATGATTCGTAAATTAATAAAGATTACACAATGACAATACATATTCGAAATGATCATATTTAATTTCCGGAAGTTTTTTCTACAGTTATTTGATCGTAGAAATATGTCATTTCATTTAATATTGATACAATCACACATATTTACTGTAAACTTCAGCAGCCCTTTGCTAAAATTTACAACTCTACCCACCTGATTGTGCCAGTGTTTCCCTGCTGTAACCAATCCTGAAGTCATTGCAAGAAGTAGAAGAATCATCTCCTGGCTAAAGACTGAAAAGATAATACATTACATTACTGAAAAGAAGATACATTAAGTCAATTTATTATTAAAATGATTGCTTTTTACAATTTTTTTTTTCAAAATTAAAATAAAAATTTTCAAACTTTGTATTTTAACTTTTGTCAGTTATTAAATGTATTTCTGTACGCAAAAGCTAATTTCAGGTACTTAAAATTAATACTAAGTTTTCTAATACTTTTAGGTTTTCTTCCTAAAAAAATTTGATGCCTTTGTAACCTACACAGAGTAGAATAATGGATGAATCTATTTCCGGTATTTCAGAACCACGTGAGCTGAGTTTATGCGGGTGGTGAAAAATAATTAATCGATTCCAAAAAAAAGGCAATGCGATTTAAATAATTGTCAATAAAATTTTTTTAAGGAAACTTGTGTAAGGTTTTATTGCTCCTGTTGTTACGAATCTATTTAGAACATAATATTAATGCAAGAGCATGCTGAAACAATTGTTGATTGTATAAAAATAAATATACATATATAATCGGGAAGTTTCTATTCTTCTATTTTCTCATTTATATTTCACTCTTTTTCATAGAAATGGAATATATGGAACATTTCTGGAAGTTTACTAGAAATTTTTTCTTTGTGGAATATATCATAAAATTAATAAATCTTTTCATTATGAAATAAAATTAAAAATACTTTCTTATTTCAACTATTTTCTACCTTTAAAGTTTTGATTTTATTATTCATTATATTAACTCTTTGCACTCGGAAAAATAATTAGATTCATGGTTATTCACTTAGTCTAAAGATTTAATAAAAAAGAATTGAAAAATAAATAAATAAAACAGCAAAATTATGCTTAGGTGAGGGAGAGACATCATCCGAGTACAAAGAGTTAAAAATATTTTGAAACCTTATTTTAAGGTTTCAAATATTCAAATAAATTTCAAATAAGTTTTCTATAATATATTTCACAAATTCCAATAATGTAGCAGGTGATTCCAATAATGTAGAATCAAAATTTAAATACATTCGTTTTCCAATTCGCTTTAAAAGATTATCACATTTGATGAATTATTGTATAATAGATTAACTGTTAATTATGACCTAAAAATTTCATTTCAGGTTATAAGATGAATAAAAGTATTTTTTTAAATATGCTATTTTATATTTTATGATTTTACCTTCCTATTAAAATTTTCTTCATTTATTTTTTATGTTTTCATTTAACTTAGTTTATCACTGACTTATAAGTGAAAGTTCATTTTAAACCTCTATATTTGGCTAAATAATGATGTCAAAGCTTTTTTTAATTGAAAGAGTCTCTTGGTAAATTCATATAACCATCATTTAGGTAATTACATTTTTTTAAAGCTTTGAGTACATTTTTTGAAATAAATTTGTTTAAATGGAAACATTAAAATGCATATTCTATTTGTGATATCCTCTTTTAAAATTTTTGTTAAATACTTTTATTTAACTTGATTTGCTTTATATTTGTAAATATAAAACTTTGTATTCAATTTTTTATCACTTCCTGATGTGTTAGAGTTTCGAAATTTTGTATATTCATGTATTCGTTAGATACTCAGCTTTAATATTTTTAGAACTTATTAAGAGTTAATCACTAACTAAACTAAATTTTGGTTCCGCACTTTTGCTCCACCTGGTTGCTAGTTTAAGAAACAATAAATATTAAATTAAAATGCTAAAAATAATTAGAATAAAAAAAATTCTGCTATTTATTACTCCAATGAATATACATATTTCAAAATTGCTTTTATTTAACTTATTAATAAGTATTGCTAATACTTTTTTAATAAAGATAAAAATCAATTCAAAATATAAATATTTTATTAGATAAATGTATTAAAACATAAGCCTAATTAAAAAAGAAATACTGGTTAAGCCATTTATTCAAGGTAAGAATTGAAAGGTTTTCTTCCAGATTCTTTTTCTTGCAACCTGAAGGCGGTAACATGTACAAAGGAAGCATTGTCAATTTTGGGATTTTCGTGAGTACTCAATGAACTTTCAACTTGCATCATTACAAGCGATTCCGAATGTCATATTCAGATTAACATTGAACTTTCCCTTTCGTGTGAATCCTGTGAGTCGAACCTTGCATCACGTAATAAATTACTCTTTTCATGTTTTCGAAAAACACGAAAGAAAGGTAAGACTTGAAGTGTTTAGGTATGGTAATTTCACTCTCCAAGCATATCAAAATCACTCCAGCAAGTCAAAACCTCACCGAATAATTGTCATCTGCAAAGTGGCGGGGTTACACTTTTAAAATCAATAAAAACAATTGGATGTTGTTGATTAACTCGAAGCTGAAAAGTGGAGATTACGAAAGGAAGTTCTTTGCCAGAAAAAATTACATTAAATGCAATCAGTATAAATATTGTCTGTTTTCAAACATGAAAACCGCCGGCAGCTTGCTGCATACGCAAGTTCATCAAAATACGGCTGAATTGAAAGATCGAAGGGTAAGAGATGTTTATATTAGTTGATACATAGAGTCTCATGAATCTAATTTTTACTATCTACCATGTGAGTTTTGGAGATTAATTCATGGAATGTGGTTTATTAACAAGTTCCCGGAAATTGAAATAGTATTTTGGAAGTCTTTCCTCTGGCCTATATAAACCAAAATTTGAAGTGGAATTATAATTTGGTGACAGGATCTCATACCAAATTTCGTTTATTTAATTTTTTATAGTGTTTATGAGCTGTTGGCACATTTGCATGCGAAAAAACAAGCCGGCAGATGGCCGAACCCTTGAAGGATTTGATTCCGGATGTGATAGGTACTTACACCTTAAATGGTAAATCAGTATACCACATTTTATTTATCAAGCTCTTTCCATCATGAAGTTCTCGAATTCCCATGCAACTAGCTACCAGACAGACAGCATTCCTTTGAGTGGATTTTATTCATAATTTGATTCTAAGACTTTAGTATTAGGACCATTTACTAAATTTCACTTGTATAGCTTAAGTTGTTTGAGTTTTAGTGTTAACTGACAGACATATTTCTAAAAATTCCCTTTTTGGATTCGTTTTTAAATTTCTAAAATACGAGTCTAAGTTTTGAGTTCGATTTTTTTTTCGAAGATTGCATTATTTTTTATAAATGCATTTCGTTTGAGAACAAGTAAAAAGTATTTTCTATTAAAATTGGTCTATAATTTAGAAAGGACAGGATTTTATGTATAAAATTTTACGACGCGTTTCCTAATACGAATGAATATTTCATCACATTTTGAGCATTATTTAATTGATATTTATTATTCGTGTCGTACTGATCTGAAAAATAAACATTCTTCCATATTTATATCGATAGTTTTAAGATACAAAGATATAGTTCTTCAAATCTAAGGCCTTCAAAGAATATACCACCAAAAATGTTTTAAATTTTATAATATTTGAAAGAAGATAACGAAATGTCACAAATATATTGATAATAAATAACAATACAATATATATTTTTAAAAAGCCGAGAAGGAAAAAATTTCCGTATAAATGTTTTCTCCGTTAAATTTTTAAAATGCCCTCATTATATAGTCAGTAAATTAATATTTAACTAAGATCAGTTATAGGCATGGTGCCTAAAACTTAACAAGCCGGTACAGATTAAAACCACGTTAAAAAGATAGACAAATTATAATGGTTTTATGTTTAGTTATTTGCAAAAGAACTGATTTTTCAGTGTTATCTAAAAATAAAAAATTTCCTGTGCGAACATTTGATATCGAAAAGTAGAGTGAGAATTTTAACGCCATACTTTGTGGGAAACGAATGACCTACAATGATAACACTTTGTTCAGTCGCAATTTAATCGTAAAATTTTTTCAAAAATTGCATTCCTCTATAAAATTCTTTATGGAGTATTATTTCGAAAACATGCAGAAATGCATCCTCTTCTAAATACTTACGTATGCTTCCCTATTACGGCTTGTTCGGTTTTAGCTTCTTCTAATGAAGATGGAAAATAATTAACATCGTAAGGATCTTCCCGTTCACCAATAAATAAGAAAATCTGACAAAGTTTTTTAAAAAAATTATTTTGTTCAATTCCGTTTTAAATTTCATTTGTCTGTTTTGTTCCGTTTTTAAGGTATCGAAATACACAAATAGATATTTAGATAGTCAGAGATCAAGCTCGTAAATAATGATCTGATTATTATTAGATGTAATTCTAAATTAGAAAACTCTCTTATAAAAATCACATGTTTAAACTCATTTAAGTAATTTAGTTTTCAATTGCTTTTATATCTGGATATTGTGGAAATTTTTTTTTATTGCAATTGTCTATTTTTATATATACTTAATATACTGCAAGAAACCGAAAATCAACAAAATTACTACAGAAAATTTATTTTCAGTATCAAGTATTAAGTAACATCCAAATAAAAAATAAATTCAAGCATAATAATATTACTAGTCGCCCCAAAAACTGAAAATTTAATTAGGTAATAATTTTAATTGTCGGTTTATATTAATATGAAATGAACTGCATAACTATGAATTGTGCCAAGCTTAATTACAATGCATTATCTCCCAACTTCCACAAACAGCATGTGAAAGTTTGATATACAACAGTTAATTTACTGTAAGCAAGACACATATATGCAAAATATCTTTGGATACGGAAGTCATGAAGAATTACCATTTCTTTCAATTTATATATTTTATATTAATTAATTTTTGCACAAATTATTTAGTGTTATCCATAATCTAAAGAAATTATACTTTTGAAACTGTTAGTCTCGAAAATTATAGGAGGCAGAAAATAACCTAAAAGGACAGCCTTTTAATCAAGTTTCAATTTCTTACTGAAGTATAAGCAAAATAATAAAAAGCATAAGGTGTTTTTTTTAACTTACACGGTTTGAAGGGAAGAAGATACTGTAGGAAGGATATTAGAAATGAATCATCAGATATTTTTCTACTCTGGTTGAATATTTTTAGAAAATGAAAAAATATTTAATAGAAAATTTAAGTGAAATTGTGTGTTCCCAAAGTTTTTTATAATTATTTTATATTTTTTTTTATTGAAAATAACATTTTTACAAATGTTTTTATTCTGACCTCAGGATTCGCGATCTCTTTTGCTCAACTGCATTTCGCAAATTTTAAATAAAGAGGAAAAGACTGCAGAAAAAATAACTGAAAAAATATGTCGAATTTAAATTTTTTATTCAGTTTTATTAAACTTAATAACTATTCAATTATGTTTTCTTATGACTTAAAAATATATTTATGACTTCTTTATGACTTAAAAATACATTTATATAAACAAAAAAAATCTATTTATTATACTTTTAATAGATAATCATTCAAAGTTCATTTAGGAAAAGCAAACCTCTACTGCTTTTCTATGCATTGTAGTTTATAAAGATATTTTCGCTGTTATAATACCCATGTCACCACTTTTCTTTGGTGAATTTGTATCCCGAAAGCGTGATGTCAAAGTAAAAAATTTACCTCAATCTTCTATAATAGTAATAAAAAAGAATATGATGTAATTATAATTAAAGAATTTTGATAATTTCAAGAAATAATAAATACTTTTGATAAAAAAAGCCTATAATATTTTTATTCTAATAATTTTGTTATAAATAAAATTCATTCGGAATCTGTGGCATTTTTTCACCATTTCTTAAACTCCTGGACAGATTTTAATAAAATTATTGAAATTTAAATAAGATTAATAAAGTTATTTGGATAATTACTTAAAAATTTATATCATTTAAATTTTTTTAAAAAAATATTACATTTCAGTGTTATTAATTCCACTTTCTTTCCTCCGTCTTAAAAATTTCAAAATTAATTTTAAGTTCAAAATTGATTTTCGGAATTGTTATTTTTTAATTTGTAACATTTTTTAAATTAAAATGAAAATCTATTCCTTTTGAATATAAGTTACCAAAATCGAACTTTCAACTTGAGTTTATTGAAATGTTTTGTTTTTCTTCACCTGATAATTTTTATAAATTATTACCATAAATAATTTTTAGTTTAAACTTTGAATGTACAACAAAGTGGAAATATGCTACATAAATTATCTTTAAACGAGCTTGGTGCGAATTAGCAGTTACTTAAGAAGCATAATAAATAAATTAGTTGAAACGTGAGCTGCAACGGTTACAGACAATATTAAGAAATAATATATTGATATTACATGAACCAATAATGACCAAGACGATAAATAATGAATTATATCAATGAAAATAATCAATAATATGAATAATTATATGAATTGTACGATTTAATAAAGAATAAAGTATAAAATTAGTAATAAGTTTTGCTAAATAAAATTTTAGATCTGAGAAAAAAATTGAACAACACTAGGTATATAAATTGATTTTACAATAAAATTCAAAATAAACAGTAAAAATTCGCAACTTAAGTGCTCAGAGTTTTTTTTTAATAGATGAATTTTATTTGGGATTTCTCTTTAAAAGAAGTATTGCAAATCGGTGAAAATTTTGAGTACATTTAGAGATAGAAAAAAAAGTGTTTACAGTCCTTGAGGACACAAATTACGGACAAATTTAATCATCAAATACAACTCAAAAGTTTTCAAAAAAATGCTACTATTCTTAATTTCCTCTTAAAAGAAATTCAAATTTTTTAAAATTAATTTTGCTTTAATATATTTTAACAGTTAATAAGGAAAAAGGAAGGAATAAAATGATTTGATTTAAAAATTTGCAAATTCATTATAATAAGACACTTATTATATAAAATATAGAAATACTCTGATTCAGTTTAAATTGTGTAAATTTGCCTGAAGCCACTATTAGGTGATGAATGTTGCAAAGCATATCATCTAAAGTCGAATTACACAGTGTCTTACGCACTTCATCATACAAAATGCTAATTGGATTATAAAATTAAATTAAGTGGTTCATTTAAGAAATAAGACAAGCATAATTTTGTTTTATTAAAGATGCCCAATTCTTTTCAAAATTCCACCGAATGGTTTTGCAAATTCACAAAATAGTTATATAGTAACATTCCAAAATGTTTTAAAAATGTGACAAGATATGACCATCGAAAATTCTACAAAAATTCTTTATATAGCCATTTTATACTAAAAATATGAGCATAGGAAATTCGATAGAAATGCTATTATATATACATTTTTTACTAAAAATGGAGCACTGGAAATTCTACTGAAATGCTATTGTATATCCATTTTAGTAACTATTTAAATTAGCCAAACATCATAAAACATACCTTTGACATCACTCATATTGGTTTAACAGTTATCCCATTACCCGCAGCTGCACACCTCACCGACTCGACCACTGTGTCAACACTAACAGCATCTAGAGAACTCAAACCCATTCTCATCCCATATCCAAACCCAAATATTGAGTAAAAGGAACCGCCAATAATATTTTAACGGATGTTTCCAAAATTCACACCTACAAGTGCATACCCGAGAGACCTGTTGAACGATTTCTTTTCTTTCTTTTTTTTTTAAATTTCCTCAAGTGTCACTTGCACCAACGCGAATGTTCCCCATTTAAGTGTTTACCGGAGTTACTCGGATGAAGAGGTTCGGAACCCCACGCAGAAAATGCGTTATCCTTCTGACCCAGACATTGACTCTTCGCTCCAAGAGTAGGCCTTTTTCAACCACCTTGTTGCTAATGAAAACCGCCCGGTGGTTGAATTCGAGAGACCGCTGGGAAAGAGTGCATACAATTGTTAATTACTTGGAATATATTAGTTTGAGGAAGACGAATGGTTAGTTAGGTGTAGGAGGACATGGAGTAAAGGATTTTTATTAGTATTCAAAATGTCAAGAGCAGTGTCATTAGAGACTAACAGTTCTGTAACATCTAGATGTAACTAACAATTATTAAAATTGAACAGTTTTAATTAATTATACCTGCTGATGATTATGATGAGAAATGTAGTCAATGAGATGTATAGTTAAATTTGAGATATATAATTAAATTCGAAAGATCGTTGGAAAAGCTTCGCTACAATCTTTTGTTTCTGATAGAATATATTATTTTAAGAAAGAGAGAAGTTCATAGCGATTAAAAGTCGATTCTACGATTATGACTATCATGATGAGAAACAAAAGGAAAATAAGTATTAAAAAATACATTTACATTTAAAGTTGAAAAAACTGTTGGTTAAGTGTCTCTAAAATTATTTCTTGCTTATCGAATATATAATTCTGATAAAGAGAGAAATTCATAGCGGTTGAAAGGGTGATAAGGAATATGATGATGGAAAAAAGGAAAATAAGTTTAAAAAAACATATTTATGGTTAAAGGCAAAAAAATCGTTGAGAAAGAATAGCTACAATTGTTTCTTGTTTATTGAAAATATTATTTTGATTAGAAGACGCGTTCATAGCAGTTAAAAGTGTGATCATGAATATGAAGATGAGAAAAATAAGTAAAAAAATGCGTATATAGCTAAATTCGAGAATATCAATTGGCAAAGAGTCATTGCAATTCTTTGTTGCTTATCGAATATATAATTTTGAGAAAGAGAGATATTCATAGAGTTTTAAAGGAGTAAATTCTTGATTAGGAATATCATATCATGATTAGAAACAATTGTTAAAAAAATGCCTATTAAGTTAAAGTCTAGAAAACCGGTTTGAAAGGGACACTACAATTGTTTTTTGCTTATTGAATACATGATTTTGAGAAAGACAGGAGTTCATAGCGATTAAATGAATGGTTTCTGTGATTATGAATATTATGCTAAGAAATAAAATGAAAATATATGCATATATAATTAAATTCGAGAATATTATTGGAAAAGAGTCACTTCAGTTGTCTGTTGCTTATTCATTATTTTGAGAAAGAGAGAAATTTAAGCGGCTAAAAGTATGATTATGAATATCATGATGAGCAATAAAATTAAGATACTTAAAACAAAAATGAGTTTACAATTAAATTCAAGAGCCTGTTTGGGAAAAAGTAGATATAATTGTTTTTTACTTATCGAATATATTATTTTGGGAATGATAGAAATTCATAACGATTTAAGAGGATTCTTTGAGTATAAATATAATTATGAGAAATAAAGTTAAAATAAGTTTTAAAAGGCATAGATAGTTAAATTATCGAGTATCGTTGGGAAAAAGTCTCTACAATTGCTTGTTGCTTATAGAATTCATTATTTTAGAAATGATAAAAATTCCAAATTATTAAAAATTGTAATTTCTGCGCTAATGAATATCATTATGAACGATAAAATTAAAATGTTAAAAAAATGCATATGTAGTTAAATTCGAAAATATCGTCGAAAAAGAATAGCTGCAATCGTCTCTTACTTATTGAATAAATTATTTTGACAAAGAGATAAATTCACAATGATTAAAAGAGCGGATTCTGTGATAATGAATAACATGATGAGAAATAACATGAAAATAAGTGAAAAATGCATATATTGTTAAATAAGAGAGAACTGTTGGCAGAGAATTATTTCAACTGTTAATTACTTTTCAAATATATCATTTGGAGAAAGAGAATTGTCAAGAATTATAAAGATAGTGGATTCCGTGGTTATGATTGCCACGGTGAAAAATGGAATGAAAATAAATAATAAAAGGAACATGCACATAAATAAAAAGAAAAACATGAATGAAAATTTAATATTATTCTTCATGGAATGAAAATTTAATATTATTCTTCATGGAATGAAAATTAAAGGACGTTGCTTGATTTGCGCCATATTAGAAATCATTTCAGAGAAGTACGATGGAAATTATATGTATGGATATATTTCAAAATACGTATATTGTTTAAAATTGAATTTAATCATTTCTCATTAAATTTGATGATTGCCATGATGAAAAATGGAATGCAGATAAGTAAAGAAAGAATGCATACATAATTAAAAAGAAAAGCGTGAATGAAAATATTATATTATTCTTTACGGATTTAAAATCTTGTATGAGGAATGTTGCCTGATTTACGTCATATTAGAATCCAATTCAGTGAAATAAATATAAACTATATTCATGGATATTTTCAAAGATGAATATCTTATTTAAAATTGTGTTTGATAATTTCTCATTCCAAGGTTATGATCACCATGATGAAAAATGAAATGAAAATAAATAAAAAAACAACTCATACACAATTAAGGGAGTGCATGAATGAAAATTTTATATTATTCTTCATGGAATGAAAATGTTGTATGAAGAACCATGTTGATTTACGCTACGTTAGATTACATTTTGGACTAATATGATAGAAGATACTTTAATGGATCTTTTTAAAGATAATATTTAAAATTGAATTTAATAACTAATTCTCAATACCACATTAGTTGTTTTTTTAGTGAAATTAAAGAATTATTTGTAGAATTATAGAATTATCCTTCGAGATATTTGTCTAATTTTATGACTTTTTTAGATATATTTTCAGAATATTTCTTACAAATATTGTGGTATTTACCTGTTTTTTCTTTTCTATAATAACTGTATTTATCCTGATTTTAAATATACTGATTCTGTCTTGTTGTTGAGTAATAGAATAAGAATATTGCACCTCGAAAAAACCAAACATGGCGAATCTTTAATGCATTGTTTATTTACATACATAGTTTTTTTATTTAAATAATATTTTAAAAAGTGTATAATAATTCGAAATTGAAGTAAATCATTGATGAAAATTAAAACGATTGCAAACTGAAGGATTCCTTAAATTTTGCATTAAAAGTTAAAGAAAAATTTAATCAAATAATCTTCTGAAATATTCTTCATCAATTAAAATTATTCAGAATTAAATTTAATAAACAATTGATGAAGTAAATTAATAATTGGTATGATTACCAAGACAGGAAATATTTATTCATAAAGTAAATTTTTAAAAATATATATTTCTTTTCTGTAATTTTTCTAAAGAAAGTTGCTGATACATTTTTAGTTTATTGAGTCTAAAATTGATATGACAATTTAAATGTAAAACATTCTTTCATTCTTTCTTACATTATAAATAATTTATCTGTTGCTTAATTTTTTTAGAAAATTCATAATAAATTACGTTTTAGTCTCCATTTAAAATTAGTATATACGTTTATATATATATATATATTGACAACGCATTTGATATTATCTGTAGAAATTTTTTATTTAACTACTTTTACCTTCATTTGACATAGAAAATAATAAATTATTAATGACTTCAGTTTTTAAAATGTCAAACTGTTAGAATTCTCAAAAGAATACTTTGCTCCTAAAACTAAAGTTTCAAAAATTACTAACTGAAAATATAACCCTTAAATAAGTATAGAACACACATACTTAATTCACATTTAGCACTCATAAAGATAATTTTCAGGGATCACCTTAAAGAGTGAATAAGGTGTAGATTCTCACTTGAACAAAAAAAAAATACTTCTTTTTACCTAGTTCTTAATTTTCCATTAAAAAAATTGAATTCGATGTATTCTGAAATATCCTCATATTTTTATATATTGGGACGTTGAATAAGTTATTGCTTTTTCTTGAAAATTAATGCTTCATTTAAAAAAATCATTAAAAAACTTGTTACTGAAACATTGCCTATCGCTATCTATTACTTTCCCCCATTTTTCTGGCAACATATTAATTCCACGTCGAAAAAACAACACGTCTTTTGAGGCTATCCAAGAGTCGAACCAACTTTTGGCATCTTTATAAAATCGGATTTGCTTGGCATCCTTATAAAACAGAAGGCCTTGCTGCCCAGCAAGGCCTTGTGTCATCGAGATGAACAAGTTGGAAGGGACAATGTCCAGTGAATACGGCGGGTAAGTTATGTGTTAAGACTTTTCACTTAAGCGTTTCCAAGTAGTTTTTTACATCATGTGGCCGAGAGTTGTCATGCTGCAAAATGGCTTTTTGTTTGTTTGTTTTTTAGTTTCAGTTATATTAACATCCCGTTGTAAAGCAACACTAGGGTTATTTTGGAATGGACCTCGTAATTTTGAGCTATGGTCAAATGACGAGCACAACACCTGAGCTGCAAAATGGCCTTATCGTGTCTATAGCTGCCATTTTTCATTCAATTCTCGGCTTAATAGCTCCAATTACAGTCTGTAGCGATATCCTGTGACGATTTCATTTGATTCATCAGCTCATAATAAGCTATAACCAGCTGATCCCACCAAATGAAGAGCAGAAGCTTGGAATCATGGATATTTGGCTTTGCTGAAGACGTTGATGCATGGCTAGGCTTACCCCACGAATTTCTACTTCTAGGGTTTTCGTAGTGTATGCATTTTTCATCGCCAGTTACGATACGAGGCAAAAATCCTTTCCTTTCCTGTCGTTGAAGCAGTTGTTTACACCTGAAAAGACACCGTTCGACGTCTCTCGGCTTCAACTGATAGGGCAACCAATGACCTTTGCTTTTGAATTATTATTCCTATTCCATTGAAATGTATCAAAACTGTTGTGTGATCAACTTGTAACGATTCTGCAAGTTCAGCTATCGTTTAACATGAGTCTTCATGAAGTAATGCTTCCAATTGTTCGTATTCACACTTCTGCAGTGCGCCAGGGCGTTTTTTTTTTTATCTTAGTCATCTTCTTCAATGATTTATCTTCAATTTTTATCTTCAATGTTTTTCCTCTTCAACGGTTTTTATCAAAATATAATGATCGGAATCATTATTTTTAAAGCATCTAAACCAATCTTTACAAGTTGTTTCAGACAGAACATGGTCGCCGTAAGTCTCAACAAGAACTTTGTGAGTTTTAACTGAAGATTTTTTAAAAATAAAACAGTGTAATTAAATTTTCCGCATATACTCTTTTTTTAGCAGGAAATTCGTCATATTTAACACAAAGAAAAATAATGTTGTTATCACTTCAGCGAAATAGCATACTCTGAATTTCAAGCTTGATTTTAGTACTTGTAAACAGTTTTAAACTACCATAAACAAACGAAATTGGTTCCAGTAACACCATCTGTTAGAAAATAGCGAAAACTTATTCAACTACCCAATAAAATTTACAGATCAAAAGATCGTCTGAAACAATGGTTTTTAAATCAGTTATTACAGTTATAGTAACACTTCCATTTTGAAGCTACGCAAAAAGTATTTCTGTGTGGATCTCCTGAATTTGATCTATTATTGGATGACATCTGAATTTGCTATTTTCTTCTAAATATTCCTCATCCTACTAACAGAAAGATGTTTGATCTTCGGAAAATTTGATATGAATGAAAGTCGAATGAAGTTCGGACTTTCCTCTGGATTGATATTGAATTCTTGACCTTCCAATCTCGAAATTAAACCTCATCCAGTATGGTTAATTGAAATGTATTTGTCATGACAGTTTTTTTTAGATTCAAATCATTATATTTTGGTTATGATTTATAAGTGGTTAGTTTTCGAGTGCTATATCCTACTTTCAGCATGATCGATATTATTTTAGTGAATATAAAAAACAGTATGTTATAAGAAAGCAATTGATAAATAATTTTTTAAATTGCTTGATATACTTAAATCAAGAAAGTATATAAAATGAAGTGAGAAACCAAATAGATTATCTATAAAAACCTATCATAGTAAAAATGTAAATACCAAATTTTTAATTAAAACAGCTTTTTATATATTTTTTTCTTCCTTAGAAATACTAATGGTTCACATTCAATAAAGCAGCAAAACTTTTTTTAAACAGATGCTTTGAGGATTGATAAGAAAGTAAAGTTCATTACATTAAATAAAATCTAAGACTTGAAAATCTCAGGATGTGTTTTTATTTAGAAATAAAAACTATGATCAATGTGAAAATTAAAATATTTTTGATATAAATAACATGAGTCAACCAAATGAGTTCTATTCTTCCAATTCAAAGTTTCTTAAATAGTCATTATTACCTGTAGTGGGAGCTATATACAATTTTCTTTACATTATAAAAAAATACACGCTTCCATGTTTTTAAAAATATCTAAATTCTAACAAACAAAATTTGTTAAGTATACTATCGTAATTCGAAATGTATATTTTAAGGAAATTAGCTTGATAAAGAATTTCATCAAATTTAATTAAAATAACGACAACAAAAATAATTAATTCTGTCATTTATGTTGCTTATTTCCCATTTCCAGGAACATTAAAAAGTATTGCTAATGAAAATGAAACCAGAAAAATATATTCCATTCAGAGGATTTGCGGAAAATTTAATTAATAAGGAATTAAATAAAGAAAAATTAAAGATATGTTAAAAAAGTTTAATAAGGGTTGATCTAGTTTCAAATTTACATTTTTTCTCTTGTATTTTGCCTAACAAAGGTACTGAAAAAATTCTATAAACTAATTGATTCAATATGTAATAAATATGGAATCAGCGAACCATGACATAAATTTTCAGCTAATGACATAAATGTCGACAGATGATGCACTCATCACTATAATGAAAACATCGATGATGAGAATAATAGCAAAAGCAGCTTATAAAAGTCATTTCAAGGCCATGAACGTGAGAATTCAGCTGCGCCCTGAATGGCATGTTCATCTGATTGTTCTCACTACTATAAAGTAGTAATTAAGAAAAACCTAGATTTTGCACAATTTTAATTTCTGAAATAATAAACGATGTAAAAACTTTGAAAGAAGATGAGTTCTAAAGTGGAGTTGGAAATGCTCAAGGCATAAATGAAACGAAATTCTTGCCATTTTGGAAGAAATGATGTTACAGTTTGGAGTTGGTGGTGCGTAACATGTTCTCTTGATTGAACCTTTGATATGCTTTCAGAGGTGCATTTTATACGCATATCCGGTAGAAACATTTTTTGACTTTGAAATTAAAGCCTTCTGACCTGGTTAAACGACTTTGTTTATTTTTTTATTGCCTAGAACAATAAAAGTGGCAAAAACATATTTAAGCATTACCTACTATTTAGAAGTACCTAAAAGTTCAATAAAAGCAATGTATTGCTGTATAACTTTTTTTTAAATTAGAAGCAGTTCAAGCCTTTGTCCAAAACACTTGGACAAAGGCTTTATAGATAATGTCAATATGTTTTATAGATAATGTCAATATGTTTTATAGATAATGATAATGTTTTATAGATAATGATAATGTTTTAGACTTAATTCCTCTATCTTTATTTTATTTTTATAAGTTCCTTTAAACTATAATAATATCCACAAATAAAAATATTTTATATCGTTGCAACGTGGATTTAAATCCAGTAGCCAAAACTATGAAAAATATATACTTAAAAATTTATTAAAAGTAGATTTAAAAAATGTATTGATATAAAATTAGCATCGATGAAAAGTTAATGCTTTGAATTTTGAAGCAGTGTGAAAATAGCTTTTATGCATTATTGAGAGAGAGTGTTAAAATCTCAAAATTTATTTAAATAAGAATACAATTAAAGTTTTTAAACAGAAGAATCACTTTTATCAGGAGAAATATTAGAAGTATGGTATTCATTAACTTTTTTTCTTACTCATATGGAACTTTCTGCATCTATATCTAAGAAGCATTTAAAATGAGAAATTTGTAGCTTTTATTTATTATTGCAATTACATAACATTATGTTTTTTATTTTAATAATAATTTTCCTAATAATACATTAACACAACATATTTATTGAAATTATTGATTAAAAATTTTCCTATGAAATTCTTGAAAATGGTAGGGAACTTATAAGTGAATAAAATTGGCGTATAAAAAATTAATCTAACTGCTTTCCTCCTAAAAAAATCTGTTCTTTTCCTATAAAACGATTTATTTTAATATTTCTGCATGAACTATTGTGGTTATGTGGTTATAAAGAAATATATTGTGATTCAGCATATCAAAGTATAATTATTTTTCAATGTAGGGAAATATTGATTGAATTTTAAAATTACATAAATAATTTCAATATGAATTTTAGATATTTTGTCTGTCAATTTTATATAAATAGAGATTTGAAAATATACTTATGCTGTCTTTTGGACCGAACTAATTAAAACTTTTATGCTGTATTTCAAGATCTTTAGTATATCTATGATATATCTTTCAAGTTCTTTAGAATATGTATCGTTTAAATCTGTATTTGATTTATTTATTGCTGAGAAGAAATTTACACACAAAGCGAGACAGAACAAAAACAGGCATTCAGTTATTTAATTCTATTAACAGATTGCAATATTTGCTAGAATTATTTTCATACTGAAAAAACATTACGATATAGAATTTTTATTTGTTATCATTAAGAAGGAAAATTGTTTTCAATTGTAACAGAATTTTCTTAATCCCAGTTACATATTCTTAATTCTAACAATATATTAATTCTAATAAAATATTCTTAATTCTAGTAACAAATTCTTACTTATTAGAAACACATTCTTCATTTTTTTAAAAATCTTTCGTCCGAAAAAATAAGAGTTTTAAGCAAATTAATGTTTAAGTGTTTAAATTAAAATAATTATAATAGGATTATAATTACAATTATTCAATTATTTATTTATTAATAATTAAATAATAATAAATGATTCTTGAAAGTTAATTAAAATAATTCTTAGAAAAATTGAATTAAAAAATAGTTAAAATAATTCCTAAAAGTTAAGGTTTTCACCTAAAAACCTTAACTTTTAAGAATTATTTCAAACCTTAGAGTGCAAATAAAATACCTTAGGGTTTTAAGGATATTAGGATTTAAGGATATTTTAAAAGATTTCCCTGCGATGTCTACAACAACAAAAATAAATTAGCATCTATATAATATTTCCGAAATTAATTTGAAAATATAAGCAGAAATTAAAATAGGATTTAAAAATTTCAAATTAAATTTAGTTAATAGTAAATTTTATATTTATAAACGGAAAATAATATATTAATTTTTTAGTATAATTTGGTAAACTTTATAATTAATTTAACCACTTTTTCAAAAGTAAAAATATTAAAATATCAATTTTATTAAAAATTTATTTCATGACAAACATTTCTGCCAATCAAATTTTTTTAATATATAATCTATTTCATTAATGAATAGGTAATGGTACGGAGTGACCAAATATACATCTTGCACCATAAAATAGAACTCATTCATTTCTAGACAGAAAGAAATAAAATATTATTATTGGCATCATTTAAATCACTTTGAAAATAAAATTAAAAACTGTATTTTACAATGACTCCGTGAAATTTTTGTTGCATAAATTTTTGAGATATTATAAATTATGAAAATTATTTTGTAGGGCTCTTAAAACTTCAATGCCGAACAATTCTACTTTTTGTTCGCACATTTTTTTAAAGATATGCTTGGTTTTAGTAAAGAAAGTGACTTTATATTAATAAGAGTTTAATCATTTCCATTTTAATTTTAATTTTATTTTATGTGTGCTAATAGAAAATCAGAGAGAGATACATAGTACAATGAATAGACAGCTTAAGGCCTACATAGTCATGTAGGTGAATTATATGGTCATCATAATTTGAAGCATAAAATATGTTATTGAATATTTTAGAGAGTTTTAATACTGGACAACCGACTGGTCTCTAATGGTGACAAGTAATGAATAAAATATGCCATATAGATAAGATTCGACTCGATTCAAAAAGGTAGATAAAAAGAGTAGAGATACAATTTCTACATATTAACATATAAATCGTGTAGCCAGCTTAGGTAACTGAAATTCAATAATCATTTTCTTGTGTTATGCGAACAAGCAATTAATCATATTATTATTATATTCTTAAAAAATATTAGTACCATGGTATTAAATATAGATATTTACTATACAGTTAACTTTTTTTTTGAATCCCAATTTTTCGGCACATGAATGGGCAAATATATAGTTTCATCGAAAATGTTAGATAATGTTATTTTGCAGAATTTTAATTTCTCCATAATATTTACATATTTTTTCAAATAAATGTAAGGAATATTATTATTCTGTTCTACTGTTCCTATAGCAATATAATCTTAACTTATCAATACGTAGATATTTTAAAAATGTTTCTAGAATGTCCTATAAAATTCAAAGTAATCCAATATTTTCATAACAATATTCCACTATTAGATAATTTAAATAATTTCCACTATTAAATAATTTCTCTCAATATTTAAATTAAAACATGGATCAAATAATCTTATAAATATAAAAACAATTCAACATACTTAGCTCAGTTATCCATTTTTTTCAAAAATGACTGTAAAAATCCTGCACATTAAAAACACCGAATCGTCAGCATTCTAAACGCAGAAATCTTCTAAATATTTGTGAAAAATGTTCCATGGCGGCTTACAGTTTAACTAACTTGCGCGCTTGACCAAAGAACCTGCCCCAGATGCTAGAGATAAGTGTTTACAAAAATAGACTTCTTGCTCGAAATAGACAGCCGGCATAACAAAAATCAGTTAATACAGATCCAAAGAGTTTGGAAGCTTCCTTGGTAATCGCATCCTCTCACAATAAATCGTTTGGAACAAACTGATTCGCAGAGCAGTTGTCGAATTTTTCCAGGTGATTTTTGTTTAGTTTCGGAAGAATCCAACAAAGCGGAACTTATGCCTAAGCAACGCATCATCCACCCCGGATGGTAATGAGACCGAAACTTAAGTTAACTCGTTTGTTTAACTGGCGCAACTGAAGTGCTTAAGCTGTTTAAAACTATACAGACGAAGATAAGTGCTGTAACCGTGATTCTTACTTAAATTATTATCCAATAAAAAGTCGATATATATGCAGGAAATAAGTACGTCGGGTAATATGAAACTCGTTTCATATGTCAAATGATATCAGGAATGCAAAGAATATATTTGTGATTCAATTTAACCATAATATGATGAAATTTTT
>JAPMOQ010022913.1:688001-708757 GCA_026543055.1 Argiope trifasciata | reverse complement strand
TGTTGTTAAAGAATGGCGGATACTAGCGAACAGGTCAGGGAACTGATTTTTCTTAATTTTGTCATTAATTATGATCTTTCTTATATGGTTTTACCTTTTGTATATATATTTGTTTCATTTGTTGATGTTTTGCTTTGTTTTTGTCTTTTACTGTTGGAATTGGTATGTCTCTTTTGCTTTCATCTTCGGGGGATTTTTCGGGCTACGAGGCGTCAGTACTTTCGGCCATTGTCCATCGACGCCTCACAGAAAAAATTCCCTGTTTAAGAATCCTAGCTTGAAAGTGGCTCCTGACGAAGTTTTCAGGCCGGATTCCTTTTTTATTGACTATTTTTACTGACTATTTTTTTCTAATGATTTTTCTATTGATTATTTTGATTAAGTTATCTTATTTTGTTAATTAATTTATATTCATTTGCATTTTAGTTGTAGCTGCATTTGCGCTCTCTAAATACAATGATTGATTTAAAAACTTTTAATTCTTATAACTTGTTTAATCAGTAATGATTTTTAGTTCCGGTTCCGGTTTGGTTTCGTTGCCGTTGTTACTTCTGTTTCGTTTAAATACTCTTTGAATATTGTATTGTAGATTTATTTCATTATTGGGTTCTTATTCATTTACTTTTCATTATTTGGTTCTTAAACATTTACCTTTCATTTTGTGAACTTTGGCGTGTAATTCTGAATTGAGTTTTAATTTCGATTTCGACCTAGTTGGTTTCATTTTAATTTTGTTGATCAAGAAATGGATTTTGATTGTTTTAATAATTTTATGATTGTATATATATATATATATATATATAAACAAAATCAGGCTACCATCTGTCTGTCCTTAATGCAAATCTAATCATTTATTCAAGACTAATGCTACGCAAGCATGAACTTAAGGACAGGCATCCATTGGAAAATCAGTCTCAATTAAATTTCTAAAAAGATCCCCATTTCAGACAGACTGATACAGATTTTTTCAAACAATTGGAATTTGAAAATATTTCTGAAAGAAGCCCACCTTGGAATCTTAAGTAAATTTTAATTATGTAAAAAGCGCAGATGTGATCTCTTGTAGTTGCATTGTCAAACGTCGTCGCATTAGCCTCGTATTATTTTATGCAAAGAGGATGCGTTTTATAAAACGAAGTGCAAGTTGCTACTAAATAGTCTCCTAATATGTTAACTTAAAAAGTATCCCGAAATACGTTTTAGGGAATGTTTTAGTGATGAGGCTGAATATATTTCTACCCTGCTCGTAAATCTTAAAACATGCGATGGAGACGAAACTTTAATACATTTTCATCACATTTAAAAGCTAAATATTATAATAAGGTGAAAAAAATACATTATCATTGATAATTCTTTCATTTGGTCAGCCTTGAAAAAGATTGAAACTTTATTATGCCTTAAGTGACACTTACCCTTACAAAGCTACAATTTTTGGACATGTAATAATTAGTCCCGAAGTGAGACTTACCATTAAACTCTTACCTGTTACCATCTTACTACACTATCTGGCTAAAATTATCCATACATCCCTAAAAAAAGTGGTTCTGACGGATGACGCAATATGATGCATAATCAAAAGCTATAAATGCGGTAGTAGTGATTTATCAAATCGCATTGTTGCATTTTTGAGTCAGGGAAGCTTAGTGGATTTGATCGTGGCAGTATAGTGGGATACCACCTTTACGGGAAACCAGTTCGTGAGATTGTGGCTATTCTGCCGAATGCTGTGAAGGATGTAATTGTGAAGTGGAAACATCGAGGCAGTCAAACTTCAGGAAAAAGAACCAAGTAGGCCGATAAAACGTAGTGAACGCAGCCGCAGAGCTCTGAAAAGGGTAATGAAACAAAATCACAAATCCTCGTTGATGGAAATTTCTCAAAAGTTGCAAAGCTCCTCAGGCGTTAGTGCCAGCAATGAGACTGTTCGTCGAGAGTTTAAAAAATTGAGATTCCATGGTCGTGGAGCTCGCACAAGCCGAACATCACTCCACAAAATGCGAAGCATCGATAGCAGTGGTCCAGAACTCACCGTCATTGAACTGTTGACATGTTGAAAACTATTATTTGGAGTGATGACTCTCTGAAAGTAGGAGAGACGCGTTTGGGTCTATCGGAAGCCCGGCGAACGTTTCTTCAGGTACTGTGCCAACTGTTTTGGTGGTGGAAGCGGAATGGTGTGAGAGTGTTTCCCGTGGTTTGTTCTGGGTCCGTTAGTTCCTGTGGCTGGAAACATGAACTCTGAGATATATGTGGACATTCTGAACAGTGATGCACTCCCAACTACATGGCAATATTTTGGGGAAGGCCCATTTCTGTTTCAGCAGATAACTGCTCCATTCACACATCGAGGCTTGCACAAACGTGGTTTGACGAAATGGGTATTCAAAAACTAGACTGATCATCTCAAAGACCCAATCTATATCCCATAGAACACCCTAGGTACGAATTAGAGAGCAGATTACGTAGGCAATCTATTCGACCAATTACGTTGGTCGAATAGACTGATGCAAGCACTGACACTCTATGCAAGCACTGACTTCAGCTCTGATGGACGCCTGGAAGTCATTTTCTATAGCCATCTATCAAAAATTGATGGGGAGTCTTCCCACTAGTGTGCAGGCTGTCATCAATGCAAAAAGAAGACCTAAATCATATTAATAAGTGCCTCAGTACGCTCTAAGTCAATACCGTTGGGAGTTCGTATACTTTTGGATGTTGGGATAATATATATTAGAACTATAAGGGGACAGACCACATCATCCTAAACAAAAGTCAAAGCTTGTGCATCCCACTTTTTCCTTTCACGCAATGTTTCAAAGGGGACATATTTTTTTCATAAAAACTGAGCAAAATTTAAGCTTTGAATATGATTTTCAAAATTAAGTTACATGTCCATGCGGTGCAAAAATTTAGTTTCTTATTTTGACAGTATTTATCATGTTCCAGAATCTTAATATGAGTAATATCTCTTATCATAGATGAAAGTGGTGTTACTTTTTGTCCTACTTTTATGAGGTGTTATTAAAAGAGTATCAAACATTTATTACAGGACAACTTACCCAATTTATTTTCAAACTCCCTTGCAAACTCTCATGCATTCTTTGTAAGTCTTGAAATTGTTTCCATTCGAATCACAGCCTCCGTATATGAAGGGACGACAATCCTTGAGATGTACGTTGTAGTAAAACCTGTCAAAGGCCGCGCGACAACGACCTATCTTTTTCGGCAAGAGACAAACTGCACAATTAAAAGAAGGAGACAATGAATTAGTCAAGGTTTAATACATATATAAAGATAAACTATTGTTTGATATTTATACCATATTTAGAAATTCGTCATGTTCATCATATAGTTTAGTTACATTAACTTCCGGTTTAAAGCAACACGAGGACTATTTGGGGACGGACCTCGTAATTTTGAACCACGGTCAGATGATGAGGACGACACCTGAACTGGCACACACACACCCCTCTCCACACCACACCAGTGGGAGGACGTTTGGCTTGACAGATTTAACGTGCAAGAGAACCCCTCAAACGACGGTTCTTCGGTAGAATCGAGTCTCGAACCTGAAACCCTCCGGTTCAGAAGTTGAGACCTCGCCACCAGGCCTCCGGGGTCCCCGTTCATCATGCAGTATTGTTATTTGTTAAATATAAACTTTATGTGATTGTTTGACAAGCCATGCAAGGCAGTTTTTATTTCTGGCATTACAAAAAAAGAGAAATATTTTTAAGGTTCAAAAACTAGACTTTAACAACAAATCTCCCAGGATATTTGTATTTTATTCTGTCTGTAAACATGTGAACAGACCCGAACTATCCATATTTTAAAGGTAATATGGTACAAGAAAGTGCCCAGTCAAAAAAATATCAAGTTCTATCTTTAATTAAAATCCAAAGGGAAATATTTCCTTTCAAAAAATTAAATTGAACTTTCCATTACATAGGACTACCTGATATAATCTAGGTTGCCGAGGAAGAAAAAAACTATTATATCTAATAAAATGTTAAATTACATTTACATAAATATTGGCGACGTTCCGGCGTAGGAGTGGCGCGTCTTCCCTGATCGGGCATGATTGTTCTTCTGTTTTCTATCTGTTAAGTGTGTGAATGTCTCCCCCCCCCCAGGTATAAAGAGGTTGTGCAAATGAATTTCACCCATGAAATAACCAAGCCGTACCCTTGGTCCTAGTTGACGCTATTGAAAAAACTAGAGACGATGACTCTATTTAAATCGCAAACAGAGAACTGATCAGTGGGCTTGCAAATTACCATACATAACAACAGCATAAAAAAAAAATATTACTTTTAGAAACTTTCCAACTTCGGAATGAATATATTTGAATGAAACTTGTACTATCTTGTTGAGTATGATTGAATGGCTCAGTGGTAAATTGCTATGAACTGAAGCAGTTTGCAAGTTCGTATCTGAACTGCAGACAACTTGTCTAAAAGTTGTTATGTTATTGATTTACTTTCCGTTTGTTCTAGAAAGTTTTTAATAATTTTTTTAACTTTCAAAATCTGGGAGATTAAAGTCGTTTAGTCTTGTGAATAAAAACAGATGTAAGGTTTAGCTCCAAGAATAAAGTCTCGAGTTGAGATTTACGAGTGTTATCTTTGACTTTAATTAACACGGTTTATCTACGCTGATTTCATCAATCCGACAATATCTTTTAATTGATCTCAAGATTATTTTTTTCACATACTTTAAAGTTATTTTCCTTTGTTATATTTTACCCCAACGGTATATGCAAATCTCCGCCCCTCTAGTAATTTTTATCTTTCTAATTTCAGTGGTGGAAAAGAAGGAAAAAATTAATTATCAGAAATCGATTAATTATCAGATGAGATAAATGCAATAATAATTAAAGACTGAACGCTACGCAAAAAATTATCGTTATCATGTTCCATAGGTTCACTATTTTTGCCAAAAATTTGAGGTCAAACCTTTTGGCAATAACAATTCTTTAATCAGTTTGCGCCCGAAAAAACACAAACCGATTGTTCAATTTCATAAGAAATACTGTTCAGATACATTATTAAGCAATAATGAATGTTTTGTTTATTTAAAAATTCCAATTTGAACATCAACTAACCATTTGTGTTATAATATCGTGGGCTGCTTTTTACTACATCAGCGCATAAACACAAAAGAATGCTGGAGAAGAGAAGTGATTTCAAGATCACTGACTTCATCTAAAAAAAATTTAGTATAAAATTTTTTTAAAAACATGATATATAGCTAGTTTTTTTTTATTTCATTCATTTTCAAAAACACGCGAAAAAGGTAGATTCTTTATTGCATATATTTTCAAAAATACACTAAAAGGGGTGTTTTTTATTTCATTTATTTCCAAAAAACACTAAAAGAAAGATTCTTTATTTCAGTTATTTCCAAAAACTAGCTAAAAGGGGGATTTTTTATTTCAGTTATTTCCAAAAACACATTAAAAGGAAGATTCTTTATATCATTTATTTTTTACTTCTGCTATAAATGTAAATAGTTATTAAAAATGTTATGGAATCGTTCAATTAATTTTTTAATAAATATTATTTATTTTTAATTAAATATTTTATTAATCACTGACAGATGTGCCACTTGTTTAGACTAGTATTTAAATACATTAATTACTTTCTTGCACACACACACACACATAAATATATACATATATAAAGACAAATGTAAAAGAAATAGGTAGTAAAATTCTACAAATATGAAAGAAATCTTGTTAAAAAAAAAAGGCATATATAAAGAAAATGCGATACAAACCATTAAAAGCTTCAACAGATACAAGATTTTCCCCAAACAGGTAAAAGAAGTTAATTCAACGGTGGTTTGTATTTTTGAAGAGTACTTTAAATAATACTCCTTGGCGAATTTCTCTTAGGCAAATATAATTAAATTTGCTTTTTTTTTCAACATGAGGAAAAGAAATTGGAAGTAAGGCTGGCTTTGTTCCGTTTGGGATGTGGTAATTATTAAAAATAAATAAAATAAATCAACAAGAAAAACCATTCAAAAGCGAGTAATTAGTCATCAGATTTTCTTCAATAAAATCCGACCAATTAATGACTTTTTAAAATTTTCTCTTTGTCCTAATAATTGATGTGATTAATGATGATTTCTATAAAAAAGGTATAAACAATTATTCAAAAAGAATGATTAATTTTAGAAATCAAATATAGCTTAACAGGAAAAACTATTTTTGAAATTCATTGTACCGGTTTTTGGAAGATTTTAATGATTGATTTTTTTCGCAACAACACGAATGTGACCTGTAGATTACAAAATGATTGCTTCTATTCTCTGCAAAACGAACTTTATGAATTTTGAAATTACTTTATTAACTTAATAATTTTTTTATTACAAAACAAAATTCATGAATTAAGCAAAGCACTCTTATTTTTAAGGCACATGATTTATTTAAATAAAGTTTATTAAAAATATAAGAACTTACGCAATTAGTTTTCTATTTTTAGGCTGGAATTAAATGTTCTTATTTATTAGTATCATGTGTGTATATATATATATATATATATATATATATATATTCAAATTAATTGTAATTATTTTATAAATAACTAAATAAAAAATACTTTGTTGATCTAAGTAGGAATTGAGTTAATTTTTAATTTCTTGTTTACATATTATATTAAATTAATTTAAAAGAAATTTGAGATGCTCAGATTTAAAAAAAAATTAAACAGTTTTATTAACAGATTACTCCCAAACCATGAGACGGACTAATATCAAATTCTATGATTCTATGATTGTAGGAGTCTCTAAAATTTATTTCACAATTAGAATTTATCTAAACTTTTAAATAAATCTGTAATTATCGTAGATTTCTTTTTTAAAGGAGTATTTCAAATTAATTGAAGATATTTTGAATATCCTCGATTAAGTTTATACTTCAATAAGGCATAATATTTCATTAAAGATTTTTTTACGAAGTAAACAAGTCAAACAAAAATCAAAGTTAAGAGAAGCGATTTGCCTCTTTTGCAGTAGCTTTATATAAAATACTTTACTTTATCATATGTAAAAAGTTATTATTTCCTACATTTTTCATATATTTGGTATTGCGAAACACCAAATCTTAGATTTTTTAAACCAGAAATTTAATAGCCTGAATCATTCGAATAAGTAATAATAATTGCTTGAAACATTCGATTATAACAAACTAGAATTATATTTGCTGCAATTACTTTTTTTTTTTTTGCTATAAATTTTTTACGGGTTTTTTTGCAGTGTTTTCATTTTATATTAAAATATTAAGCGCATGTCATTAAATTACAAATGTTCTTTTTTCCCTCTAATAATGTTGCAAATAGCACAAATATTACTTAGCAATCTGTACTCCTACAATTCGCCACCAGGTAGCGACACGACTGCTATTACCTACGCATTTCTAACATGTTTTTGACCATTTCGGAGAGTAAGCAGGAGAAAAGAACTTATCTTTAAACTAACAAATAAAATAAGTAACAAAGATTAAGTCCCGCATGCCATCATATTGTCTTTTTTATACTATATAATTTGCATAATTTATAATGTTTTTTATAATATACATTTTGTTTCATATATTTATAAGCCTCAACTTTAAGTTTCACATTATCTGTAGAAATATACTTTAGCAAATAGTTCAAAATCTATAAAGGAAAAGAAATGCGATAAAAAAAATAAATTAGTATCCTTAAGCATGGATTTTTTCAAAGTTTTCTAACAGCATTAAAATTATTTTTGTTTGATAATATTTTTCGAAGTTATGGCTGAAAAACACCAACAATTTGCTTAATTTTTAGTAAATTAATATTTTAATTAAATTTTTGGCTTTGAAAATTTGACAATTTCTTTGTCTTCAATTGTTTTAAATTGTATCAAGGTAAGATAAAGCTTTGGATTCATAAAAATAAGCCATGAAAATAAACATTCACCATTATGTAGAAATATTTCCCAATTTTAACTATATATCAAACACCAGCTGGAATGGTCTCCCAAAACTCTCTGATATACTCCCTAATAAACTTATGTCAGAGAACGCCTTGAATGATATCATTGGCGTACAATAGTGAGGGAAATATTATCTACTGATGTAAATAGAGCATTTTCACTGAATATATCACCCTGGGCGAATTATTTTATGCTTTTAGACGAGTTTTTCAGAACCGATTGAAACCAAAATCTGACACAAAACTACATTTGTAGTCGCAAAACACATGTATATATTCAAATCATTGTGTGTTTGAATTATCGCCTTTACTTGTTTCGGTAAGTAAAGACAGAATAACAGCCAATCCGCAGCTGGTTTTGGTTCAAATTTGACATGTCTTCACTATAGATATTAAATCCGTGTACCGAATTTTATCTATCTACTTCTCCAAGCTTTGTAATTAATGCGCTAACTTTTAATCGAACAGCTGGACAGACGAATTTACTCTGAACAGATTTTAATCCAAATTACAAATACCTACAAATATTTTAACTGTCCAACTCAAGGATAAGATATCATTGCCACAGAGAGATCGACGGACATTTTCCAAAAATTTGCTTTTTGATCTCAGGAAGGTTATACTTTCTCTACACTATATATTGGGGTTGATGTGGCCTGGTGATAAGGTCTCGGCTTCGGAACCGAAGGATTTCAGGCTGGAGATCCAATTCCATCAAAGAACCGTTGTGCAAGTAGGTATGGTGCACGTCAAATCCGTTGGGGACTAACGTCCTCCCCCTGATGTGATGTGGAAGCTTGGAGAGTAGGATGCCAATTCAGATTTCTTTCTCGTCATCTGACCGTTGCTCAAAATTATGAGATCTTCCCCAAAATAGCCCTAGTGTTGCTTTAAAAAAGGGACGTTAATATATAACAAAAATACACTACATTCTCTAGAAAGTAATAGTAGTTCATCCAAGCTGAAAGTTGAATGTTAAAAACATCCCCTTAATTGATAGAATGACTGAATGATTAAGTTATCCCTAAATTACTTAAAGATGTATATTATTTTATCTGAAAAACTCAGAATAATAATAGAGAGTAATTGTTCCATGCTAAATTACTTACATAATAATTTTGAAACTTGTTAAAGAGATTAAAAAAAACACGAACTGGTTATTGGTATGAATTAATAAAATTTCAATACCAATTTTAGCGACTGAAAAGACTGAATATAAAAATGTGCCTCCCATATCTTTATCTGGCTTTGGGGACTATAAAATCTTCTGCTTTCATCAGAAACTACTTGGTATGAATGAACTACAAAATCCGATTCTTCTTCGAATATCATTGTGCGTGATAGAAGGTTTAACAATTGTAGCGAACGCATTCAAACACGCGATTTGAAACAATATCGATAAGCAGGATAATATTTTATTGATTGGGAGCACAAGGAGGACAGTATTATTTATGGCACCGAATTCCCTTGCCTTAAATCTCTGATAATTGGATAAAATTTTAGGGTGGAAACACGTCAGCTTTGTTCCAAAATAATAAATTGCTCCGTTCTGTTCGCGTGTTCACGACTGAATTTTGTTGAGTGATAAAACATAAAAAGATTTTGAGGCCGTATTTTTTAAATATCCTACACGTGTCGGTTGTGGCCTTTGGAAACTAGCTTTTTTTTCGGAATATGCTAAAAGTTGTTAAACTATTAATACAACTATTTAAAAAATCTATTTTGGATGACTGAAAAATATGAATTTGATAGAAACTTAAATCTGAGAGAAAATGTATAAACTTTTCTTATTCTTGATTTTCAAATGAGATATTTTTAAAAAAAATGACGGACTGTTAACTCAAATATCGTCGCCGACATCTGACCTCAGTTTAAAATTACGAGTCCGTCCCAAAATAGTTCTATTGTTGCATTAAAATAGGCCGTTAATATAACTAAACTGATCACATCATAACAGTGCCACACTTATTGAAGATTTGTGAGTTATTACTTGGAAAATCAAATCTAATGCCAAATTTGGTTTTTTTAAGCAATAGTTTGCAAATTTGGTAGTTATAAAAATGAAGACTTTTTAAATTATGACGAAATTAAATTTTTTTTAAATGTATAAAAAACATAATTAAAAAATACTCGTCGGAATTTTCAAAATAATAAATTTAAGAAATGGAAAAATTTTTACTCCAAGCTTTTGGTCAAAATGAATGGTCTTTTAGCAAGAAGGAAAGGCAAAATAGTAATAGTTGCATGATTGTAGCAAAAATAAGAATTTATCAATAGAAAACAAAGCAAAATATTTGTGCATTATTATATAAAGTTTTAATTTGTAGATGATGTGAGGTAATATTTAATTTATTTATCAAATACAACAATAATATTTCTCAAATAAATTAAAATTTTGCACTGTATGATAAACTTTAAAAACTGTATTACATCAGAATATGGTTTTTCTTGCAAAGTCTACTTTGGAGTTAAATCCATTGATATATAAACGAAAGAAAACTTTTTTTATTTTAATTTTTCTGGGTGTGTAATGTTGTGTGTGTGTTAGTGTGCAATTTTTAGAACAAAAAAAGTTTTAAAAACTTTATAAAATAAAAAAATAATAAAAGATACAAAAGTTAATAAATCAAAAATTATAAGTGTGAAATATAATATAGTATAATATTTTGTGAGAAAATTATTATTAAGAATTTTGTCTTGCGGAAATATGGTCTTTGACCCATTAATAATAAAAATGTCACATATGTATATTTCAAAATTATGAAATCATCGCAAATTATTAAAAAATACTTTACAAATTTGTTAAAATTATTAAAAAGCACATGACAAATCAACTAATAATATTAATTTAAAACTGTTTTATTTTATTTATTTTAATAGTGCTTGAAATTATGCTTGTGAAATAATATTCTTGTATGATTTAGTGAATAAATACTAAAAAAATGTTTTATTTTTAATTAGTATATTCATTAATTTTTGAATTTTTAAGTGTTTCGGTTTGAAGAGCATATTCTCAAAATTATTTACGTGTGCAAACTTATTTATAGATATAAAAATTTAGCACAGTTTTTATTTCATAAAAACGATAAAAAACAAATGTTTTTTTTTTTTTTTCATTTTTTAAAGTTGTAGTTTTTATATCTTATTTACAGATATTAAGTTTTTCTTTCATGCTAACGATAAAAAACAAACATGTTTCCGTTTTTTAAATACTAAATTGCAAAGAAAAAAAACAGTAATTGTCAAAAAATATTTTGATGATTATTTTTATTTTAAACTTTGATTAGATCAAACAGCATTCGTTGGAATCTGTATGTTTATGAATTAAACAACCAAAATAACTCTTTGTATGTCAAAGGTTGTAAATTAAATAATAGAAAAAGTTTTAAATAAAAAAAATTAAGCTTACTTAAATATTTCTTTCAAATGTTTTAATTAAATTTATTTCGAGATTTTTGAAATCACTTACTTAACCACTCTCAAGATTCATAACCAATATAAGGCTAATTTTTGTAATAATATATGTAAATTCGAATAAATATATATTTTATAAAATTTGAAAAACTTAACAGAATCAACTCAAATCTTTATTTAATAAGGTAAAGAGAATTTAATTGTAAACTCTATTTCAGTTCAAAAAAATTATGCTCCGCAATATTAAACAAAATTAAAAGTCTCTAAAATCATTCAGAACGAAAGTTATTTTTTTTATCTGAAAATTGGCATCAAAATAGGTTGGCATGATACAGATTTTTCTTCTTAATAAAAAGTCATTGGAAAAACTTTGGCGTATCAAACAGCTATTGAATAATTAATTCTTTATACAGCCAGTAACTGATGGCATTTGGCTCTTGGAAGAAAAATAATGATTTTATATGACCGGTATGACAACCCACAGTGCGACCGACAAATGTTGGGACGGTCAGTGTGTTAAGCTCGGAAAACGCATAATGAGGTTAAATTAATTATGACGTCGTTTTCTGATCATTAAAGCAAGAATGCAACATTGGACGAATTAACAATAAACATTGTTTTATAATGCTTTATGATTCTACAATTTTATAGCCTGAAATGCATTATTATTGTAATTATTTTCTGGCTATTATTATCATATGTAAATATGATCATGATAAGGAACTGGGAAAATTAATATTGATTGCAGCTTTTATTTTTTACTCTTGGTGTGCTGTTGATTTAACATACGTTTTAACACTATCATGTTCATCGACTGGTTACTATTTATAAATTGTATTCCAACGTGCATAATGAAAAAAATCAAGACACTGTGCAGTTAAGAATGGAAGAATTAAATTTGAAACGCAGCTGTTTCTTGGCCAGTAAATGTTTACTATAAAAATTGTTTTCAAAATTTTAATTAAAGCTTAGTCAAAATATTAGAGTTTTATCTAGCATATTATTGCAAATAAAACATTTTTATAACCTACAGCTTTCAAAAATACGCTTTTTAAACAACATTTTTTTAATATAAATTCTATTATAAAAATAAAATAAAAATTTTAAATATAATTTTCAATATTTTTTATTTATACAGACAGTCATTGTGACAAAAATATGTTTTTTATACACATGATTATGTAAGTAAGAATACGTTTTTAATTTATCGTATACAAAATATGCAAATAAAAAAATGTTTCAATCCTCAAAAAATTCGAATTTCGATATTTTCTCTGATTTTTACGTTTCATATACTCCCAAATCTGAAAACCTCATTTTTTTATTTGTATATCTGATAGTTAGTGAACACAATAATTTAAAAAATTTGAGTTAAATGGATGAAACCTGGTATGTTATATTTAAATAAAATTTGTAGATTGTTGCGAAATTTGTCTGTCAAGTCGCTCAAACATTAATTAACACGGTATATGTGAAACGAAGAAAGTTAGATGGGTAAAATTCGTTACACAGATTTAATATCTATATTATAGACGATTTTGAGTTATATCCAATTAGGATTTCAATATCTGTCAATTTGTACTTTAAGAAGCATGTAAACACGATAATTCATTGTGGTATGTTGCAACGAACCTTATTATCAGTGAACAACGTGATGCATATTTAAATGCGCCATATATGTTACATATGCTATATGAAATATCTATAAAACATAATAACTTTTATAATATAGAAATTTATCACATAGGATATTGTATTTTTTAACTTTAATTTTCAATACATAATTTTACATGAACAGTTAAGAATTTATATTTAAAATGTAGAATTTATTATCTCTTTTAAGTCAGAAATTTAGAATTGCCTGAGTACTAATATTTAACAACTTTCATTTCAGATATAGGATTTTCACATAAAATATTTCGTAGAAATTCTCAACTACTTTTAATTGCGATATGAAATATATATATATAATATTCCAGGCCTTAATCATCCTCACTATGCCACTGATTCAAATATATTATTTGTATTTAAAAGCTTTAATTTCATATACAGAACTATTTAATTTGATATAAAACTTTATCTGTTCAGTCTGAGTTAACGCCCCGTCAACTATATATCCATTTTTTTAATATCTTAGTTTAATTTACTGTAAAAGAGCTGTATATGTAGTGCTTTAAAAATAAACTGTCCTGGAAAAGTAAACTTTTCAGGATAATAAACCTTAAGAGACAATGAGCAATTAAGATAAACTTTTCATAAAAGAAATATTTAGCGCTATTTAATTCATGCTACATTCTGCAGCAGCTTTATCTGCACCATTAGTTTGAGTTACCATCGACTATAGAAAAAAAATTCAATATTTTATTTTAATTTACTGTAAAAGATCTGTATCTGTAGTCCTTTGAAAATAAACCGCTCTGAAAAAAATATTTATATAAAAGTAATATTCAATACTATTTAATTAGACCTAAATTTCAAGCTGTATTCTTCAGTAGCTTTATCAGTTTGAGTTGTCGCCAATTATAGAGAAATTTTTTGATGTCTTAGTTTTATATATTGAAAATGTAGTGCTTTATTTACAGAGTTATGTTGATATCAGTTTTTCAACATGTTTGCACCAGTAGTTTAGTTTTCTTGCAGAATAATCCCCGGGATCCAAGAAAAAATGTAATTAACAGAAATATCTTAATTAATTTATTAATTAAATATTTTTAAATCCTACTTTTATCTTATATTAACTTCATGTTATTTGGGTTACATTATCCGCTTTCTTTAGAATACAGTCAGAAAAAATAGTCATATAGTAAAGATATAAGCTAGATTTAAATGGTACTACTATGTATCGTCAGAAAAAAAAGAAATAAACTGTTCTGGTAATTTTTTTTCCGTAAAATACATATTTAGAGGTATTTAATTCATGTTACACTTTTCAAAATATCTGCTCTGCCAAATTAAGTTACCAATGATTAAAGAGCAATTTTTTTATCTCTTATTTTATTTTACTGAAAAAGAGCTGTATTTGTAGCGCTTTAAAAATAAACTGCTCGTGAAAAATATTTCTATGAAAGGGTCGAAGTCCAAATCGTTTACTAAACTCTTGACGATAGTTTTTTTTAATTATTTTATTTGAATCATCTAAATTTTCCGGGCTGAGGCCACACTGCAATAATTGAAGCCAACGCCTCATGGGGCTGTCATTCTTTTCCGAGAACACCATCAATAGTAACTTTGCCGACAGCGCTTAGACCCTCAACGTTCCATTTTTCTGAAATACCATGCCATCCTCTACCTTCTCCTACATGTCCCAGAACTAAAACTTGATCAAAAATATTTTCCAACCGCCTGCAAAAATCTGTTTTTGTTTTCTTTCCCAATCTGGTATCAAACTGACACAGTTTCTACAACTGACCTTTGAAAGAAAGAAGAAGGAAAAAAATAAAGTTAACGTGATAACACATAAAAAAATATAAATAATACTCAAACACCGCCTACTACTCTAAGCCAAGAATTGCCAAAGGGGCTTGGAAAATGCCGGTTGGTAGATAGATAGATCCTCTATTTCAACCACTTGTGTCCCATCAAGCCGGTTTGAAGGTCAGGGGCTAAAAAGGATGAGATTCCATCCAAGTTGGCTGAACTAGGCTTCACCGGTCTGAGATTGTATTTGCTTCTAATATTTTTTATTCCTTTTTTTTATTCCTGAGAGGCCTATTTTCTACCGGAGATACGACACGTGAATTGTAAAGAAAGACACATGTGCATTGAGAATAGCTACGATGGTTGACTTCCTTCTTCAGTTTCACTTCCTTGTAAAGAACACGAGATTTTTTTTTTAAATGAATGAATAAAAGCGATATGAAAACTAAAAAACACAGATTAGGTTTTGTCCTCGTCTGTGATACAATCCTGTTTTATACATGCATTTGTTGATTTTTTTTTAAATTCAAAATTAGGTTAAGAACGAGTTTTAAAAAAATCAATTATTTGATTTAAAAGAAAGTTCGCCTTGTTGTGGAAATTGGAGCATCCGTTTGTTTAAAAGATCCATTGATCCTTGAAGCAGCGCATTTGGGAATATTATTCAGGAATCGGTTTTTTTCCCTAACAATATAATAGATATACCAAGGAAATTAATCTTAAGTTTTAAAATATATTCTACATAATCTTTTTTCTTCTTCTACATTTGTGATCAGTAGCAGATTTCACAAACAATCATTGACCTCAAATTTAAGAATTTTAAATGAAGCGTCTACGACAATTTAATTTTGAAAGATGACCCGGATTTGAAGAATTAAAATTCATGCGAAATGCGTTAAATAGTTTTAATCATAAATTGCACTGATTTACTGAACTTGATTGCTGATGTGTTACAAAAAAAAAAGGGCTTTTTGATGTTTGATAAAAACTTATAAAACAAAATTTTCTTGGATTCGTATATGAAATGTTTTAAATAATAAAATTATTTCTACCTTTATGCTGTTTTATTTTGATATTAATTGCTATATAAAGTGTGCTAAAAGTGCTTTTTTTGTATCTCTTCAAATAATAAAAATAAGCAGGCGTGTGTGTGAGAGAGAGAGAGCATACAATTTCAATTAGAATATTTATTAATTAAAAATTAAAGACACTATAAAGTTTTCCCACTATAATTTCTGAAAGTATTATAACATAAAATTGCTTTCTTCATAATACTGAAATTTAAAAAAATTTCCTTTTTAATTAGATCAATTAGATATATATACGATTTTTTTCTGAATTTCTACAATATTTTAAATATATATTTTTATTTCATTTGAATTGTTTTTTATTGTGTCCCTGATATTCAACGGGTTTTCAATGTTTCATCAAATATTTAATAGTTTGATTTTTCTTCGATTATTGAAAACTAAAGAAGAAGGAATATGTTTAATATCTGCATAATTTATATGAAAATAAGAAGTGAGACGAACCATTATTTACATTATCAATAGCACCATGATATTCATGGGACTAGTTTCCATTAGGAAGGTTTATTCATATAAAGAAAATAGCATATATCAGTCTATTTAAGACTTTCAGTTTATTTATTAAATAGTTTGAGTACGAAATCATGGACATGAAATTAGGCTTAAAAGATTCAATTAAAATTAAATGTGATCCATATACCCGGCAAACCAGCTGGTTGTCAAAGTGGCGGGTATAAAATATTATAATAGACAAAATAATTTTATGGTCTATAAATTTTTCTTATTCCTCGGTAAAAACTGCTGAATAAGCTGAATTTTTAATCATTAGTTTTAAACAATGGAAGAAATTAATGCTTTTAAATATTTAATGAAACAATGGAAACTGTTTGAATTTCATTGAAAAATGAAAAATTATTGATAATAATTACAAAGGAGTTTTTTTAATTATCAACATTGAAGAAAAAAATTAGCCTGATCATACAAATTATTTTTTAATTTTGAAAGAGTATAAAAATATGTATTCAATAATATTTTTGGAAATCGCCACATATAAAAGACAAAAATCTAGGTTTAATTTTAATTACTTAAAATTTCAAAGAAATTTTTCAAGTTGCACGTTCCCAGTAAGTCTCCAAAGCACATAAGTGCTAGATTTCCTTAGATCAAATTGCCTGGCTTATCGAACAAATCTGCACAAATCCATTCTTTCATCTTTATTGCCCGTAGATATTTTTTCAAATAACTTTAATAAAATAAAATTTATATATATTATATATAAATTTAAAATCTGACATCCATAAATACGGATTATACATTTATAGTCTTTTTAATGTCATATAAATTTAGGTATATTTATTTTATTCTATCTGTTGGTAAAAAAATCGCTTGCACTTATAAAAAAATATCGCAGTTTTAGAATCTAATTTTTATTTATATGTTTGGTGATTACAGTTGCCACAAAATATATCTGTACATGGCTAAAATCTGGATGATTTTTCTCATTATATTCAAACTAAATATACTTAGAAATATCTGATATATTAAATCAAAATATATCAAATGATATATGAAGTTAAAATTAATCTATATAACTTTATATAATCAAATCAAGCTATATAGTGAAATCTAAAGTTTTCATAAATGTTTTAGCAGAATTTTTTTAAAAATTGGAATGATGAACGAAAAATTTTCAATCGAATAACAGTTATCTATTTTTGAAATTTAGGACATTATTAGAAAAGTTTTCTTGTGATTTCTGGTATTTGATCAAATATGAAGATACTGTTTATGGTGACATTCAGAATTTCTTATCACTTTTGCAAATTAAAAAATTTTCATTCAAACCTAGAATGGAAGGAAAAAATTCGATGGTATCCTTTCAAAAATGGACACGAGAGTCAAATTGTCTTCCAAAAACTTTCTTTACCAAAAACGGAAAAAATACTATAATTTACAGATCTAAACTTGTATTTCCAGCTTATAAAAAGCTTGTTGCACCTTAAATGAACAAACCAAACGCACATTGAGCAGGATGGCTCTACTAAGTTCTTCCACTATATTATGCCTCCCCCACACGATTGAAACAAATGTTTGGTGCTTGAAAGCGCATTAAAAATTTGTATTAAATATTCCTTGCAAAATGTATATATTATGTCAATTGATACTTTTTATTTTGGATATAGAAGCTTCAAATTAAACAAATGATACTCTTTGGAATCTCCGTGCATCAACGGCTTTTCGCCAATACAAATTGAAAGGAGGTTAGTAAGTTAAATGACTCCCACACCTAACTATTATTATCAAGAAAATAATCTTCTGGGCGTTTTCATTTGGAAGTTATAATTTAAGAGGGACAATCCACTGATGCCAAAAGATGGAAGACAAAAGTGTTTTGATCGATGGCCTTATTCGAAGCATCTCGAAATTACAGGTTCTGGACAGCAGACCTTGATACCATTAAAGAATAGCTTCCTGTTCCACAGTGATCTGGTTTCTGGAACGAAGTCTGGAGGGAGTGACCAGCGGCTCTTCCTTAATCCTTCTTGATTTGATTACCCGTCGCTTCTTAAGGATGTTGCCCACTTCTTGAGGAGTGTGGTATGTGGTGCAGACATTCGCTCCCGAAGCAAAATGAATTGGATTAATTGTTAAAGAGCGACCGAATTGTTTTGTCTTTACCTCCAATGTCAATAAGAATGTTTTTATGCATTGTTGAGAAGAGATAATATTTTTAAATATAAGGAAAAAGGAAGGGTAATTAGGCCAAAGGTAAAAAAAATTTAAGGGGTTAAAAAGTGAGGATCGATGATTATCGGGCAGATGGGATTATTACTACTAAACGTGCGGATGTAATAATAGCTCGAATATGTGACCGAATATATCAGTACATAAGATATGCATGGTTCCTGCAGAAAATTATTGATATAAGTTAATAATAATATACGCTTTCACATCACTTTTTTTTCGTACTAAGTAAATTTAAACATGAGAAAAATTAATTTTGATTCAATTTTGTACGAAAAAGGAATGGGGGGAAAAGTAAACAAGTCTTTTACAATTTTTTATGCTTATTTAAACTAATTTCCTGATTTCATGAGTAGGTATCTCCCTTTTAATTTAACATTTTTTTGCTTAATTTTTTGTATTTATTGAATCATTTAGGACCAAGTTGGCCAAATGGTAAGGTCTCGGCTTCGGATCCGAAGAGTGTCTAGTTCGAGACCAAACCACACCAGTAATTCAACTGATGTAATCAGATGATGAGGGCGATTTCTCAGTTGGCGCCCCCTTTCCATGAGTCCACGTCACACCTTCTTTTTGCATACAGTCAACCATCCCGTCGATTCTGCTACGTTCAGTGGTGGCGGGGTGGTCGGCTGTATGCAAGAAGAAGAAGAAGAAGGTGTGGCGTGGCGGGGACCTGGAAAAAGGTGGCCAACTGAGGCATCGCCCTCATCATCTGATTGCCGTGTTAAAGACTACGATGTGCATCCTAAAATAACTCAGAAATTGAATTAAAATGGGCCGGTAATGTAACTATTATTGTGTCGTCCGAATTTTCAAATAACTGCATCGGACCAGTTCCTTTTAAATTAGAATTGTGCTATATTACTTTTTGAAAACTTTGTCTCCTTTGCTGTTACATTAATACTTAGATAATTTCATACTATAGAGATGACTAAAAAAATACTCGACCCCAAAATTTTAATTATGAAAAAAACTCTAAAAATAAATATAACAACAGAAAAGGCAATTTTCAAATTTCAAAATATTAAAAGGAATTTTTTTATATAAAAGTTATGGCTGACGACTAATAAATAAATAGTAATTAAATTTAATAATAATAATTGTAATATAAAATTTGATTATTTGAAAAATAATTTTAATAAAAAAGTGCGTCAAATTAATAAACAGATTATAATAAAAACAAAATAGTCTCTAAACAAAATGGTCCATAAAACGGACTCTCCATGTTTGCAATATTATTATTTTGAAATACGGCTAATGACATTGATGGTTTTTTAAATCCTAATTTTTTTTCGTGCAAAAATCTGAGTGCAGCAACTGCATAATAAAAATTCAAAATATATACTATGATCCAAATTTAAATTATTCAAAGATTTTTTTTTAAATTGAACCATTTTTTAATTACTTCTTATTACAAAGATTACTAAACATTGAATACATTGAACAGTGGTAAAATTCTAGGGCCATAAATAGCTGTGCACTTGTTATCACTGAGGATGCGAGGTAATTAATTACAGAAAATAATATTTAAAAATTTAATATAGTTTCCTTATAGTATTTGTGATATTTACGGCTTCCGACTTACTTGGCGATTTTCAGATTACGCCAAACTTCAATTTACATGAGATGCTAAGATTTAGCCTTGATGGTCATAAAATTATACATAATGCGTTTCATTTATTGATGACTCATCGAGGTGAATTAATTTGGCGATGCTTTTAATTTTTTAGAGATTTTCCGTGATATGCAGAATTATCAATAAGTACAACTTTTTATAGAATTTATTTCATAAAATTCTGCAGCAAGAAAATAACTATACATTGCAATGATTTTTTTGCAACTGATTTACTACTGACAATGGAAGACAGTTAACAGTTTCTGGCAATCACAATTTTTCGTGTGCGTTACGAAATGACATATTCGAGAAAGAACAAATGAAATGTCTCGAAACAAAATAGATACATAAAACAGACTCTCGCGTGTTTGCAGCGACATTATTATTATTATTATTGTAATACGACGAATGACATTGATAGTTTTTTTATTCCTTACTTTTTTTTCCAGTAAAAATCAGTCATGCGTTACAGAAAAAAAACTAAAGGTTTTCTTACTATGTAGGAATAAAAATTCTATAAGGAAATAATTGATAAAATTCATTTTCATGTAGATTTTTGAATTCACGCCAGAC
>JAPMOQ010022913.1:638861-673354 GCA_026543055.1 Argiope trifasciata | reverse complement strand
TAAAGGAAGAGATACAAAGAGACGGAGGGGGAGAAAAAAGTTTCCTGATTGTATTTTCCTGACAAATATTAACATAAAATAATAATGTTCTCACATTGATAACTTGCGATCGTTTTCGTTCCTTTTTTTCCCTTAAAATTTATTTCTGGAGAATTCAGAAATGTAAGTAATATCAGAATGTAATTTTAAGTAAATAAAAGTTAAGCAAATTTTTTGCACTTTTCTACGATCGCTTCTAAAATTATTGTAACATAAAAATAATTTTACAAAATATTTTTAATGACATCATATTAGCAATAAGCGCATTTTCCCGACGTTTCGGCAGTTTTTTAAAAAACATTTCGCTTTGTCTGATTTTCAGCAATCGATTACATTATTGCCCTCAAATTCAAATAGTTTTCATTGCTTCATCAAATATTTATCGCTTTATTTCCTTCCATTGTTAAAAACTAAGGAAGAAGGATTTTGTTTGATAGCTGCTTAGCATACAAGACGAATGAAAATACAAAGTAACAATACCGGAAAATTTAAAAGATAAATTAGCCGCATATTTATATTCTTTAATAGCACTGTGATGTTACGCGACTGACCATCCTAAAAAAAGCTCATATATACAATAAACAGAGCTTATGTAAGAGAATTAAAATAACGCAACTTTAATATATGACAATTTGACTGTAACATGGACAAAAAGCTATATCTAAATAAATTAATAGAGATTACATATAACCAATACCTCCGGTGAACCAATTGATAAATAAAGTTGAGTAATTAATAATTAATAGAAATAAATTTACCATAAAATAGTTTATTTTATTTATTTTAAGGAATTATATTAAGTCGGGAGGACTTAATTTATTTGTTTACAGATACAAATATTTAAGAATCTGTAATAAATAGACACTAATAAGTTCCCAACTCTCCTATCATTTTGCAAATCTGTCCAAAATTAGAGTAGCTCAAAAGGCACTCTGAGGTATATACTTTGAGGGTAATGTAAGGTTTTAATTCTTAAAGCAGCCCTCCATCGAACATTTAAAAAACATACCTCAGTTGTTTTCTTTCGCATAAAAAAGAACCTTAGCATACTAAAGGAGCTTGAAATGAAGATGAATAATAGGTATAGGTTTCTATTCTCTAGTCATGCTTCAAGTCAATTTATTTCAAAATTGATTAAAGCATGATCGTATTCTATGAAGGGGGTATCTTCCAAATTTTGGACATATTACTTGAGATTTTTTCTGGGATTTTTTCCCTTACCAAATAAAACACAAATGTGGTCTAAGTTCTTTTGAAAGTCGATAAAAATGAATTATCCACATTTTTTGAAGCTTCTTTTTCTGCCTTAGGCGCCCTAACGAAAATGTTGCTTTCCATTCCCATTTTTTTCCCCTTGAGCAGTAGATTAATGGATTAGACTAATTTGAATAATAAGGAGTAAAACGTTACTTACTATATTTTATACCTCTAAATCATTTAATTAATACATTAAATGTTTTTATTGTTAATAACTCCATTGTCAATTTTCTGAATTTAAAAGAACACATTTTATCACTTTATCTTACGTTTCTAAATAATTAATTAATACGATGTTTACTTTTGATAACTTTTGTTTTGCTGAAGAAACCTTTTTAACGGTTTTAAAAAGTGATGTTTACCTTTTATAACATTGCGAACTGAATAAATGTTTTTAAAAAATTAAGAAATAAAATGCTTACTTCTTACTGCAATGTGCCAATTGAATAAATATTTTAAACAGTTTTTAAAAAATGGTGTTTACTTTTTTGTCACCTTGTGAACAGATTAAAGGTTTCCAAACAACTGCAAAAATAGAGTGTTTACTTCTTTATTTGCTAATTGAATAAATATGTTTAGACAATTAGAGAACAAGAGCTCTACAAGTGTCTTCCAGGTCTCAAAAATATTCATCAATCTTCTTATATTCTTAAAGAGTCTTCACGAAGGTCACAACCTAAATTAGAGAAATGCTGACACTTCTTATAATTAAATAAAAGAAACGATTCACAGAGAAAATTAATAGATGGACGGGCGCAATACAGTATGAAAGTCAAAGGTGAAATTCTGAATAGTAAAATTCCTAAACCTGCTTGAATGAAGATAGGGCATTCAAATTTCAAATTTTTTAAAATTTAATTGCTTTTAAATTGCAAGAAAATTAAATTCCACTATAAGAAAATCAAATATTCTAATCAATACACATTGAATTCGGTGCATATGACCTTGAAGGTCGGAAATGTGTTCCTAAGGTCCCTTTTTTAATTTTTAATTATTAATTAAAAACTAACTTTCCTATTAAAAAATCTTTTCATTTCTTCATCACCGAATGAGTAAGGCCACTCTAATGAGGTTAGCTTAACATGCTTCCGACCAATTATTTCAAAATTTTTTGTTTATTTTCTTAATGTTTGATGCATTTAAAGTTAAGCATTGTTAATTAATCGATCTGTTTATGATGGATATGAGAAAAAAATTGAAAAATTCTTGAGGTATTATATAATTTAAGAAACATATTCTTTAGTGCCCATAAGGTTTAAATACCCAGATACTCTTTTTAGTTATCACATTAAAAACGCTTCATTTCTGTAAAATATGCTCTTATATCAATTGCAGCTTAATCATTTCCACTTTAATTTAAAGCATAATTTCGATGGAAGCTAATAGAAAATTACAGAGATACATATTACGTTATGGCTGAAAGTCTATATAGTATTATGAGTGAATTATATGTCTATCAAAATTTGAAGCCTTAAATATTTTGCTAAGATGCAATTAAAATAGGAGTTATATAAAATATTTGATTTTTAAAATTTTAATGAGCATTAAGTTGGGCGAACCGGATGGTCTCAACTTGCGGTTAATAAAAAATAAAGCAGAAAGCGCAAATCAAATTGAGGTTTGGCATCCATTCCGACCATTATACTGCATTTCCCGCACTTTAAAGTGGAATTTGAGGATAATTATTATAGTAGTGAGTTATAAAATTTGTAAAATCCCGCTTTTACAGATAAGACTCCTTTCTGAGTAAATTTAAAAGGTAAAAACTTGTATAAATATAAAATTTGATCCAAATCGTTAGAGCCGTTTCTGAGATACAAGAAATAAATTTTTATATATTTACCATAATTTCTGTTTTAAAGTGAGTTATTGATTATTTTATGTTTTTCTTGACACTTTTAATGGAATAATAATTTTTAATGCTATATTTATTCGAAAAGTATTACTTTTCTCTTAATATCCTACAATAATTAACCCTTAACGCTCCGAAAAGTAATTCGATACATAAATATTTGCCGAATAAGATGACTTGCTTTTGTTCCGAAAAATTAATATACATGGATTTTTTTAACTGAATTTTCCCGGTAAATTAATCTGCATACTTTAACCACTCTTAAATTTTTTTACCTGCCAAAATTTAAAAAAAATAATTAAATAAAATGGCATAATGGTGCATTTCTCTGAATGGTGCCTGAGAGGAGACATCGGAGTGCTAAGAGTTAATCATATTTGAAAACAACGAAATTATTCATAATGATTATTATTAACTTGATAATTATTCATTATTAAAGTTAATTTCAATTACGCAATCAAGAATCTCATTATTTTATTTTTAGATAAATAGTTTTAAAATAAATAAATTAAGACACATATTTTCGCAAAATTTCTAAAGAAAATATATTGACTAAAATCAATCAATTTTTCGTATGTTGATTAAGGTGAAAAATACCTTGAAATGTCAAATTAAAATTACAAATAATTAAGAAAGGACTTCAGAGTATATATTTCCAATGACCACAAAATGCCGAAATTCATCGTTTATCAAAGTTATATTTTGAATGACTATTTAATTAAATTTTCCTTTCTATTTCTCTAATTTCTCTTTACTGATATAAATTCAACACCTTAATGGGCATGTCTGTTAGTTTCAAGGCCAACAAATTATCTGATGAAATAAATGAAATTAAGTCATTCAAATGCTCTGTACACCGAAATCAAATCTCTCTTAGTCCACAAAAGTACTCTATAGATTCTTTATCAAATCAGTAAGTAAGCAAATTTCTGATACGGAATGTGTCAACTACATAAATTAAGAAAAATCTCATTTATCAATGGCGTATTCCTAATATACAAAATCTCATTTATGAATGGTGTATTCCTGATATGCATTCTCATTTATCAATTGTATACTTTTTATGTACGATATCTCATTTATAAATGGTATATTCTTTATATACATTCGTAAAATTACCGTTCGATCGAACTTATTATCATCGCCTTTGCTTACGTTTCAAACAATCAGCAACTAAGGTGTTTACTTTTTACTACCTTTGCTAAATGAATAAACGCTTTTCGTCAGTTAACAAACCCGACGTTTATATGTTCCATTTCAACTTCGAAAATATTTACAGAGCCTTCACGGAGGTCGTAACCTAGATACAGAGAAACTACCATTTTCAGGGACTTGAGAAAAAAAAGAACCAACAATCCGCACCGAGAAATAATAGACACAATATCATACTTGCATTTTGTATGCAAATTTCTGACCACATAACGGGCCGGCAAAATTCGAGGTGGCTATTTTTAATGTCCTTGACAATCACCTCTCAAAAGGCTATCTCAGTCCGGTTTGATGTCCAGTAACCGATTTTGCGGACCTTTGCCGGTTCCACAAAAACCCACGGGGCTATTCTCGCATACCTATCACTCGGTTTCCTAACCTTTTACCCTTAACCTACTTTTTAAGACGATTTCTCGCGGCGATTTCCCTTCCTTCCCCCTACCTCCTCAGCGAACCCTCATCATCACCATCACGCCCGGATGCGACTAGCCGTTGGATCACGTGACGATCCCTTCTCTCTCCCTTGATCCGGGTCATCGTGAGACTCACTGTTGCTCCGCTTTCTTCCTCATCAACTATCTACTCATCCACGTGAGCGGACGGTTCGGTTTTGAGGTTCCTCCGATTCTACAAGTGAGCGGTTCTCCACCTGCGTGAGATCTGTGTTTCATTCAAACCACCTGCCGATTGGTGTGTGGGATTTATTATTTACTGTTTTGTCATTGATTCTGTTCGTCAGAATTATGATTAGATGACTGTTGTTTCTACTGTGGAACTTTTTAGTTGAAAAAAAAATTTCTTGAAGGAAATTTTATTTGCATGTTGTAAGTATATTTTGTAATATTTCTTAAGACTCGTTTATCTTGTAATCGTCATGTATCTTTTCCAGTTTTGAATGTTAATTTCTAAAATATTATTTAAAAAACTGTTTAGCAAAATAATGTAAAAGAATATTCTGAACTTCAATTGTAATAAAACTATTTTTTGTTTAAAGAAATTAACAGTATAAAAGCCTTGATCTCAATATAAAATTAATTTGCAGTTTTACTCAAAAGGAAAATTTGAGTTTCCGTTCCACATTTTCTAGAGAAAAATTAATGATGTGTAAATTTAAATCAGGCTAAAAGTGCTATTTTCAAATTTTTGAGAAATTATTTGAAAAATCTAATAAAAAAATGGCAGCTACTTTTTTTCAGGAAACCTCTTTTTTTAATTAAACATTGATGTTTAATGTAAAATCCTAACCTTCTTTTCCTTGTATTTTTGTGTTTATTCCGGTAATTATCGAGTACATAAGAAAAGGTTTCTTGCCTTCTTTAGCATGAGTCATTTGCCGAACTTTGTTCAGATTAATTAGATTTTTCCAGCTCAATGATTTCTTTTGTTTAAAAAAAACTATTTTTATTCCTATAAAAATGTTTTGAAACTTGTTAAGTAACTCTAATCGGACAATATAACACTACTAACATTGTTTAGTTTAATATATAAAACTTAGGAAATCTTTAGGAAATTGATTCTTGATTTATAAAATAATGCATGAATTTAAAAGAAAAAATATCAACTGTATAATTTGGATTTTGCGTGTGAAAGTTTATTATTTTTTTTATTTACTTTGCTAATTTTTTATAAAACGTTTTAATAGAATATTGAAGCAGTTAATCTAGCCATCAATGTTCAAAAAATAATTAATAGTAATTTTCAATAAATATTTCTTATTTAAATATCAAACAAAATAACAATTAAGCATTTTAAGAGAAAATGAAAAAAAAATTGAACAATACCTCAATAATAATTTAGCTAAATATTTTTATACATGACGAGTAATGGAAAAGCAACTTCGCTTTAACTAAATTAACTATAAATAGATGTAAACTTGATGTTTAGTTTTTGGTAAAAATTACAACACTGAAAAATACATATATTTTATTTTTGTGCTGAAAAGACTTTTTTGCTTTTGAAACTTTTAATTTTGTTATAAATATTTGGATTAATAGAGTGATACATTTTTAGTATATTTGCTATGTTCTACATCAATTACAATACAAAAAAATGTAACTGATATAGAACATAGCAAATATATTAAAAATAGCAATGCTCTATAACAATTACAAAAAATTTATACAATATACCTTCATTGTATAAATTTTTTTCTTCATTTTGAAATAAATTATTTTAGCTTTTATTATTTTTGGTTTAAGGAAAATTTAAAGCTTTTAGTCAGGTTTAAACATAACAAATTTAAACTTTTATGCGTTAAGAAGCATATTAAATTCTGAAAAAATAAATGATTCAATTGATTATTTATTTTTTTTAAACCTACATAAGTAGCAAAATGAATAAATTGATTTGAAAATACTAAACTTAGTGTTGTTTTTTAATTTTCAGCTTATATAAAAATGTTTTAATCGAAATTATTAAATATTTAAGTGAACCCAAGAAATGAGAAGAAAAAATGTAAATAAGTAAAAAATTGTTTTTAAAATAAATATATTTGATAATATTAACTTTCATTAAATTAAAGTAAAAACCCATGGAAAGCACAAAAATCTTTTAAATGCATTTTTAAAGTCATAAATTTGGAAAATTGAAAATAATCAATTATTATTTCATTGAATAATCCATTGAAAGCACAAAAGTTTTTTAATGGTCTTTTAATATAAAAAAATACATTTCTAGAGAAATCCTTTAAAGAAAAATCGCTGGAAAAAAAAGGCTAAATCCTCTCTTGGCCGAAAATAATTCAACAATTGCATAAAATATAACTTATAGCACGAATTAAATAATTTATAATTAGATCAAAATCATTTACATTTTTAATGCATTAACAATCTTTTTCATTACAAATTTACCAAAACCCAATGTTAAGTCACAACATTTCTTAGTTTTTTTTTTAAATTACAATTTTAAAAAACCATTTGGAAATACAGTTACATTTTTCCGAGTAAACGAAAATATTTAGTGAATAGTATTAAAAAGCGTGAATTATTAGTGAATAGTATTAATTATTTAACATGAATAGTATTAAAAGCATAATAGTGATTTTTTACATTATCCAATTAATAAAAATTCATATTAAATGTTCTTATCACAATTTTACCTATAAATTAGGTGAATTTTCATAGAATATTTGGAACAATGATTAATCATGTACTATAAAAAGTTAGTAGAACATTTTAAAATGCGTAAACATACAATTAAAATATATTTCTGAAATTTATATGTGTCATATTTTTGATTATTAAAATCGCATTTTAAAAGTAATTTAAAGAGGATAAGCGATTGTTCTAAAAATCTATTATTGATACAAATATATCTCTATAGAAAATAAGAAAAAAAGAAATATCAAAATGGATAATAGATTATAAATACAGTTATAATTTATTTATATAATATGTGTCATATATCCTTAATTATTCGTTTTTGTTCGGTATATTTCGAATAAGTAGAATGGAACAAAAACCAACTAACGATCTTTTACGTCAACACTTTATCAAACATTACGTAAACACATTCAAAAAACTTATTAACAAGAAAACTAATTGGAACCTAATTGTCATCCTTTCACAATAATGTTTCCGCCATAAACTACAAATAACCCATAGTATTTAGTCGCCGGTTTCAGAAACTAACCTAGAAAACAATCCTCCTCCCACACGTAGCTTACCAAAACAATCGAAAACCATCCTACACTTTTCCTGAAAGTGAAACTTTCTCAGTCTTCCCTTCTAAATCTCTATCAGCCATAGCTGACCTAGAACCAGGGGTCTATCCAACCATGACTGAGTGATAGGTTTAGCGCATCAGCAGATAGCTCTTTGTCTCCATTTCGTTGGCAAACACAATAGCCCGGCAAGATCCATGCTGTGATCAAATAAACTCTTGGTCTGGATTTAGTAAAGTTAACGTACGATTGTGACTCGACATTCAGTGTTAAAGGTGATGGGATTGGAAAGAGGACGCAGGGAAATCATCCGTTTTATTGGTTAGTGTGACTGTAAATTTCGACCTAGACAGAATTGGAATTAGGTTGTAGTTAAGAATGCTAAAATGACGTGATTTCTTTTTCAATGTCATTCTGGCTCCTTGTTTTGAATTGCTAATGTGGATAAAAATCGATATTTTGTTTTGAATAATTAATTACGTTTAAAAATATTTCGATTTGAGGTCACATTGACATTGAAATAGCCTGAACAATGTAAATATTTATGTTAATTTCTGAGCGGTACATAAAATAATGGTTTATGTAAAACAAAGTTAAAGTAATGTGGTATAAGGATCAATAAAATGGTAATTTATATAATTTCAATATATACTATGAAAATTACTTTAAAGAATAGCACAATTAGACATTAATTGTATTATTGAATGTATAAAAAGGGCACAATCATTTATAATTATTTATAATTTACTTTAAAATTGAAGAGAAGCTAAAAAGTTTTAAAAAATTAATAAAGCATAATTGCGTTTTTCTTTTCTTTTGAGAGATATTATTTTGTTATTCTCCACACCAAGGGGAAAAAAACGATTTCTTTTCATTATTTTAAAGAGGTCTATATAGAAAATGATTATTTCATTAAAACGAAAACAATTTTTTTCATTAATAAAAAAACGATTTTTTTCATTAAAACGAAAAAGATTAATTCATTATTAAAACGAAAACGATTATTTCATAGTAGAAAAGGTTTATTTTCTCGATGTTTCATGATGATAAACAAAATACATAATACAGATCCTTTTCATAACTATTTTTTTTTTGTTTAAAAATGAAAATTATTCAAAATTTCAAATCATTCGGACATGAAAAACGAAAAAAAGTAATTAGTTAACCAAACTTAACAAAGCCTCAAAAAAAAAAGAAAGAGAGAAAGAAGGAAAAAGAAAAACTTACCCAGAACAATGTTGTCCTTTGAAAGTAAAGCACAACCTATTAAACAGTATTAATTTTTTTTAATATTTAGTTAAAGAAAAACGTCATATTTAGAACTTAAATCTAATTTCATTTAAATTTTAAAAAAGAGAAATTTTTTTATTACTTTCTTTTGAAGCAGAATGTAGATAGAATTAAAATGTTCTTGCTTAAGGTCTTGTAGAGAAATTTTCAACTATATTAATAACTCTAAGTCAGTGATATTATATTCCAAATCTTTGAAAAGTCAATAATTTTTTTTAACTTTAAAAATTGAAAAAATAAGAAAAGTTTTGGAATATTAAAGAGGAAAAAACATATGATAAATGGTATCCTTTTTATATATTTATGTTATTAGTTAAAATGATTTTTGAGTGTAACTTAATTATAATGAATGTTATTATGCATTCAATTGCACTTATGATTCGTAATTGAAAGGTTTTAGCTACTGTTAAATCATTATATGATAATAATTATTATTAAAATCATTAATATTGTTTTAACATTAATATATTTTATTTAATTCCGTTATACTAACTCCCCGTTATGCCGTTAACAACTGAATAATTCTCTTACAATACTTCGCTATTATAAGCTAATTTATACAAATGGTTGCAATATGCTGTTGTAAACCTGCATGTAAATAACATCAAAGTTACAACAAATATTACTACTAGAAAGGATTGCATATAAAATGGTAGAAAAAAGTCCGCAGTTCGAGCATTAACATTCTAAACACTTAATTGTATTCGATCAAATCGATAAATAAACAGAATATAATTACTTGTTTCTTCTCATAATAGACGTTATTTCATTACGTATTCTATTCGCGAAAAAAAAAATTCGATTTTTTCCATTTTTTTAAGTCTAAAGAATATTAAATTGGACCTTTTCAAGAAACGAATTTGAAATTTCGAAGAATCTAGAGTTTTATTCGATTACTATTTATTATCACAAGGAAAGAAACGCTTTAAGATGTAACTCAATGTTGAAAAAAAAACTATTTGTTTTTATATTAATCCAGTTGCTGTAATTAGAATATTTTACTTGTGAAATTATGCAAACGAAAATAATCTTCATTTTAACAACAAAAAAAATGGAAAAAAGGACTCTATCAATTTGAAGGTTAATTGGATATTATCAATTACGGAGGAGCACCTTTGAAATACTAAGCAAAATATTGCTGGAAAAAATTTGTCATTGTCCCCAATTTATATTAGGAAACATACCAAACACGTTTAATTATTTTATATAATTTGGTTCCTCGATGTTTTCCAATTGTTTACGACCTTTTGTATCACCCAACCAAAATCCTATATAATTTTAAGAACTACATGAAAAATATAATGTTTTTAAAAAACTTATATTAAAATAATTCAGTCAGAATTTCTAAATTGTATTATTATGTATTATTGTATTATATTTTTATGCATATATCCATACATATATCGGAAATAATTATTTTAATAATGCTGTATTTGAACTTGAAATAATATTTGAATAGCTTATTTTTATTCTCTTCTACTGAGCTAAGATCGAACACAATGGATCACCTGCCTCAAAGTTTTCAACAACAACAACAAAAAAAACAGGTTTCTGGCAGATTAAACAAATTCTAAATAGATTATCATTTTTTTTTTTTTGAAGAAATAGCAATAGCTCCAACATTAAATACCATAAATACCTGCTGATAAATAGTTCTTGAATGATTCTAAAGAAAAAAGTAATGATTGAAATCTCGCGAAATAACATAGAGCTTGTGTACTTTAGGAGGTATTGGCTTGATAAATTGCTCACCAACTTTTGCAATAATTATTTATTTAAGAGAGATAGAAGAAATATTTAATTAGGAGCCATCCATCTCTTCGAAAAAAATGCATAGTTTGATCTAGTTAAAAAATAAAATAAAAGATTAATCGTGTTTGTTTTTGACTAAATAAAACGGAAAATGAGTGATGATTATGTTTTTATTGTTTAGTTACCTCTAATTTATTTTTAAATTAAAAAATATTTATTCTCCAATATTTTTTTTAATTTTACTCCAATAGAAAATTTTTAAATTAGTTTGGAAATGGGATTCATGAAAAATAATTGCGTTTTATTATATTCTAACAAATAAATAAAATAAGCACTTTTGCAATTGCTTTTGAATTTAAAAATCGCACAAATTGTCCACTCAAATCATGGTCAGTTAGTAAATTCTAAATCTTTAGACATACGCATAAACTTCTAGTTGTGAATAAGTTTTTCATGAAGTGGAAAATAATATTTTATGTTGTATATATCAATAAAAATTATACTGAAAATAAACTGTGAATTCTACGTTTTCATATATCCCTTTCTTATAAATCATATTTAATTAGTCCTTTTTTATCAAACATATTTTAGTAGCCCTAACATTTCAAATAATTTTATTTCCAATTTTCTAAAACTAAAGCTGGTTGAATTATGAAGCTTTCAATTTCCTTAATTGTATTTTTATCCGATTAAAAAATATTATGAATAAATCATTGAATATATTACTATGAAACAACTACAATAGAATAATCATTTCCTTAATGTTTTAAAAGACAGCTCAATTAATGTAGAAATAGGGATTTTAAATCCAAATATTATCAAAATGAGGTCAACGAAGGAAAAAAAAGCTCAATGCATTCTTTGTTTCCAAGAATTCAGTTTAGTCATTACTGTCGAATGTCAGTTTTAAGGTTACGTTAAAAAAATAAAAACAATGTATTTTAACAACTGCTGAAAATATCGATACAATCGATGTTTAAACCACAGAAGCTGTCAAATGTGATAGCAAAAAATATTAGGCAACTCTTGGTTAGAAATAGAATATCATCTTTCATTCTTCGAGGTAAACAGAGTTTCAAAGCTAACGCAAGATTTGAATTTGCCATCATTCTTACAGTAATGATCGACAATTCTATTTTTTTTTAAACCAAGTGACAGCTGATAGCTTAAGGTTAATAAAAATTGAGAGTTGCATAATAGAACATGTTAACGCAAGATTTGAATTAAATAAAAAACAGCTTGTTTACTTTAAATTTTTATATTTTTATTGAATCGTAAAATACACAAGATAGGATCTTGTATGGAATTAACACATAGGGCAAATGATCTACATGGTTTTGATAGTACATACATTCTTTGTCGAAAATTCCCAAGGCCATTTTGCATCAATGTAGTTAAATTTCGTTGATGCAGTATTGAATTCCCTCCTTCAATGCAAGTGTGCTAGTGGGCTAGTTGGCTTAGACAATTGACTTCAAATAACCCCATAAAAAATCTAAATTATACGATCTAGAGGGCCAATTATCTAATTTTTGAACTGCGGCTGGCGTTATTTTTGAAATATTATTCAACAATGAAAACAAGGCTATTGTGTAAAGATAAATTTTGACTAATCATAAGCTATCAACTATCAAATCAAAAGTGTTTACAACACTTTACTACACGAATGGTAGAAAATACAAATCTTGCATTAATTTTGGAAAAATCTTTTACCATTTACTTACTCAAGTAATTTTATTAAAAATTTTATAATCATCATTACAATAAATTATTATATGAATATTAATATTTCTAATCATCCTCTGTAATAAATATCAAATAATTCAATATAATTCGAAGCCGGAGCAATAATTTAATATTTCCGACACACCAAGACACAGATATCCCTTTGCAAAGTAAGGGATCCTTTACTCAGAGTCCCTTTATAATGCTCCAACTGCCACTGTTCTTTAAACACCAGTCTTCCTGGCGAAACCAAATTAGAGGAAATGTCAGATGATTGAGAAATCGTCGAAAATGGTTATGTAACTTACATCTAAAACATGCAATGTTGCCCAATAATTTTTATCTTTTAAAATAATTGCACCTTCGTCTTAAATATTATAACCTCAACGGAGGAATCCTTTCATATATTTAATTTTATTTATTTCGGGGATCTTGAAAATGGCTCTAAAGATTTGGATCAAAATTTATACGTAGAAAAGTTTTTGATTTTTTAAGTTTGTCTCTGTAGGTATCTTTCCTGAAAAAACGCGATTTTACTTTTAAAGAAACAATTTTAAATTACTAACTTTTAGTGCCTTTTTCTATCTACTCTCATGCTGACAATGTCATAAAGCGGCATTTCGGACAATGTAAACTGAAATAAATTCCATGGTGAAACTGAATATGGGTTTAAGAATGTAAGTAATGATAGATAAACTGTAAAATGAATACTGTAATATAGCTGTAGTTTCAAATAACGTGTTAAGCTAAATACAGTCCTGAGGTTTCTTATTTAAATTACTGATTCATATATGGGTAAGATTGAGAAATATTCGTATGCAATCAATATGAGTATTCGTATCTTAATATTTTTTCTGAAAAAAACTAAATTTTACAAAAAAAAGCTTGCCAATCAGAGCCCAGTCTTCCACATATTTACAAATTTAAAAGAAAAAATTCTGTAATTGGATCTACTAATGAAATAAGCAGTTCTATGTAAAGGAATTAAATGATTGTAAAAAGAGGTAATCGATAAGTGAATATAGTTATGTTCATCTAACCTCGAAAACTGCTATAACCTCACGATTTTTTTCTGTTTTGAATAAAGTGATACATTAAAATTTTTACCCTTCTTTGCATGATGATGGAATTTTCCATCAAAATATTTTGTAAACAAAGAATTGTACTCAAAGTAGATGTACTTTAAACTGATTGTTGCTGGCAACTTTTTTTCTATGCTATTGCGTAATAAGGATTGTAGCTGCCAAAAAAAATCAAGTGTCACATTATGATTGTTTTAATTTGTCAATCCGCTGCTTGTTATAATTGGAAGGATAGCGGCTTGTTATAGTTGAGATTTCTTCAATATTTTTTGCAACTAATCTAAGAATTAGTTTGTTAATAAAAGAGTCAATGAGTAGAGTAATTTAGAATTGAGGGAGATTAAAGATTTTGTACTAAACATGTAATATGTAAACTTGTAAATGTAAATGTAACATTAACATGTAAATTTGCATAATGATGAATACTGCTATCAAACTATTTTACAATTATTTTATGTTTTATAATTATACAAGGATTTTTTAAAACATTTTCCCTTTAATCCAGGGCATGTATTATATCATTCTGATTTGTTTCACACACACAAAAAGAAAATCGTGTAAAGAAGGGTTAAGCTGCACCTGCATTTCGAGTTGCAGGAAGTTTACTAAAACGTTTCGTTAATGTTTTGAGGAAAGAGAAAACACCCAAGAATATCGTCTGGTCGCATTAGGTCACCAAGTACCGGAAGATACACGAGTATCTTCCGTTATTCAATGTAGGTCTCTAGTTACCCGCATTCATTTGCATTTGCGACATTTTTCGTAGGGTGAGTACGGAAGTAAACTTGATTCTTCTGCAGACGCAAATGGTGTGATTAATATGCAAAAATGGTGTTGTGGGAAGTCATTAACTAGTTAGAGTTCATGCGTGTTAATGGGTTCATACCAAACATTTTTGTAAACCCTATATTTTGTGACTATTAATATTTACAGCATTCAATTTTTGAATTTTTTTTTTCAATTAGTTATAAAAATGTGTACTGATTCATAAAATAAATTATTTATCGCATTTTCATCTTGAAGATACAAAGTTTAACTGAAATTTTTTTTAACTAAACAATTACAATGCATATTAGTAGGTTTCCTAAAAACCTTTCGTTAACCATATGTTTTGAGCTTGTTAATAATAGTATAAAACTTAATTTTGATTTTTTTTCAATAAATTATTTTAAAAAACTGATTGATAAAATAAATTATTTATTACAATTTCATCTTGAAGATAGAAAGTTTATCTGAAAATTTTTTCAACTAAATAATTACAATGCTTGTTAATGAGTTCCCATAAAACTTTTTAACCATATATTTCATGCAACTGTTATTACTTGTTACACTTTTCAATTTTTGATTTATTTTCAATTATAAAACGTTTACTAATTTAGAAAATAAATTATTTATTGCATTTTCATCTTGAAGATAGAAAGTTTGCATTTTTTTAACTAAAAAAATTACTATGCATGTTAATAAACGTTAACAATAGAGCTCATGCATGTTAATGGATTCGCCCCAAAAAAATTTCAACCTTATATTCCGCAAGTATTAATATCAGCAACAATTTTTGATTTTTTTCAATTAATTATAAAAAGTTACTGATCGATAAAACAAATTATTATATTTGCATCTTGAGCATAGAAAGTTTAACAAATTTTTTTGTAACTAATCAATTATGATGTTTTTTAATGGACTTTACTAATGAGAGTTCATGTGTGTTAATGGGTACCTGAAAATTAGTTTTGTAATTCCTATATTTTACAACTGTTAATATTTGCACCACTTATTTTCGATTTTTTTTCCAATTAATTATAAAAAGTTAATTACTAATTTATAAAATAAATTATTAATTATATTTTCCTCTTGAAGGTAGAGAATTCACTTAAAATTTTTTTAACCAAGCAATCACAATGCATGTTAATGGGAGTAAATTCTGGAATTTATATCTCTTAATAGGTTTCCGAAAAACATTTTGTTAAATGTATATTACTGGACTGTTAATATATAATATAATCCTTGCATATGTATTATATATATTTGTAAGGTAACGAATAATCATTTTTTATGGATTAAAAAAATATCCAATATAAGTCAAAATATTCCAAATGTTATGCCTCTGTTGTAAAAAAATAATTATTATGTATAAGGTCAGACAGTATTTGAAAATGATTATATAATTGTTAATAGTGAAATGACAATAAATAGGGTTTGTGGTGTGGCAATCTGTGGGTTTCAATTATCATTAAATAAAGAATAATTGATACTACTTAGCATTGTCTGTGCTGATTATTTCACTTATAGATATAAATAGATTAATAAAATTGCAGAGTAATTTGAGGAAAATGGACTTTTTAAATCGAAATCAATTTAATGAAATCAATTCAGGTTCATGTGATCCTCGTCAAATGCTCAGCACCAATTTAGTTTTTGAATTTGTTTGTTGTATTATTTCTGTTACTTGTAAGAGTAAGAGCTTGCTGACAATAACAAGCTCAATTGCATTTGTGATAACTGTGAAGCCACTTAAAATGAAATTCCTTTAATATCATTTGAAGTATCACATTTTTGTGTTTTTTTTATTTTTAAACAAAATAATAATTTTTTTTTTCAATTCTTAAATATTTTTACTCCACAAAATCTTTTATAGAAAAGTTGCATATTTCTATCATTTCTAGAATTTATTCAAATATTAAATTTTAGTTTTTAATTACTTTTTGGGAAATTATGTCTCAAGTTTTATTCTTTGTCTTTCAAAATTATATTCATAAATGTAATTTTAAGGAAAAATTTTTTTAATGTGTATTAACGAAAATATTTTGAAACACAATTACTTTTATATTTATGAGTATTAATGTTAAAAACTATTATTACAAAATCAAATTTGTAATTTTTTCTGTAATAAACTTTTATTTAAAACTAATTTTGATATTTTATTCCCATTCTTAAGAAAAAAATGCAAAAAAATATTTATCTCAAATGACTATTTTATTTAGTTGTAACTGTACCAAATTCCTAAAACATTAGATACAGGATCTAAGAGAAAAGTAATATCATAAATGTCGATACCATTTTTCGAATTAAAGGTCAAATAAAGGTCAACAAGCTCATAATAATAGTTTTAATATATTGAATAATTTGGAACTTTTCAAATAAAATGTAACTCTTCACAGGCTTTATTGTGTTTGCATTTAGTCATTAATTTTTATTATTTATAAATATGTTAAATGACATTTTTTCTTTTTGAATTGTTAAAATAAACAAAAGGCAAATAAATGGAACATAAATCTATTGGCGATATATAGCTAAAAAGGACTGAATCAAAATACAATGAAAAATAAGTTAATGTATTTTGAATATCATTACTAATTGTTTCAATATCTCAATTTTGAGAGAAAAATTTCATCTATTGAAATATCTGCAACATATATTATGTATTGCAGTCATTATAATATGCAGCCTTTTTTTCAACTTAGAGAGATAATATTTTGAAGTAACATAGCAACGAATTTTTCTTTTTTCTTGTGGCCACTTTTAAAACACAAAGAAAAATATGATAAAGTTATTTGCTATACTTCTTTGAGCACAGCAGCTTATGTACTTTTCAAAAAAAATTTTACTAGAAGACTGGATTAATGCCTTGGTAATTATTGCTAATAAATAAAATTCCAATTTGTGGCGTTCTTTATATTTATTCATGTAATACGTTTCGCTCAAATTTTAGCAGGCAAATCATATTTAGATATCGCCTTTCAAAACAATACTCAATAAACCAGGAAATTAAAGAAATATTTTTTGTTTTTCTTTATTTTTTTTAGTTTCTCATGTTTTAATGATTAATAAAAATAATCGTTTTCACTAAAATGTGTTTCTTCACACATTTCATTTATTTCTTGTTTAAAAACTGAATGAATGATTGAATTTCTTATCGAATTTTACGAATAAAAAGACGAGTGACAAATTGACTTTTGTACATTGTTTATATATTAAAAATAGAAAATGAGATTTGAAGAAAAAGAATAATTCCTCCATTATTTATCTTAAACCGTTGTTGGCCGAAAGTTTTTGTAGAAAATTTCGAATTCGACTGGTGAATTTTCTTAAATTAAATGATGTCATACAGTGTCATTGATAAGATATATCAGGAACAGATTTTACGAGGAAAAACAAGGGCCCGTGAATTTTCGTAAACAAAACAGGCGAGGCGTAAACATTAGTTCTAAAAACATTATGAAAAATAATTTTATTTTACAACGTTTTGTTGATAGGCTGTTTAAATGGATAATTTTACAAACAACCCAAACATCCTGATTCTTAAAAAAATGTCATGTCATGAATATTTTTTATTCACTTTTTATTATAGTATTAAATCTGTTTTTTATTTACTTATTTATCAAACTTATAAGTTTGTGTCATCTTCCATATTACTTTCATAGCTGTTTGTTAAAACGATGTAAGCAAAACAATTTTCTGTGTTATATCTGTGTGCAACCTGAAAATTATAGATTTTCATTTATGGAAGTTTACTTTTACTTTTAAGCGGTACACTAAAAAACACAATGATATCTAAAATTGAAATTAATTAAAAGCTATAAGGAAGTGCTACGATTAACTCCAATCTTTTGGTTTCTTAGAATGTTGAGAGCACTAGCGGGTTTTGTTCATTTTGAGATCCTATACAGTAAACATTATAATGCTTCACTTTTCCTAAATTAGTCACTTTAATTTCACATTTCAGAGCATTTTAACAAAATTATCATGTTTTAGATTAATTTTTATTTTTAAAGCTTTTAGAAGATTAGCATGTTTGTATTGATTTATTTATTATGACTCATGCTGTGATCATATTTTGCAGCATACAATATCGGTATGTACATAATATCGAATTTTGATAATCATAAATGAGGCAATTTTTAAGTGAATGCTGAGAAACATATAGAAATTTAATTTTTTGTCATATCCTCAAAAATTTGAGCTTTAATTTGAAATTGAAGTTATTGAAATCCAATTAATACAAAAACTATCTTGCAGAAACCAAGCATTTTTATTTAAAACGAGCTATTACCCTTCGCGTTGCTGCCGCAGAGGAAATAATCTTAATAACAGCGTTTGGAATTTGAGCAGTTATGTTGTTTAATTAAGAAAGGTATTTATTTTCTTGTCGTTAATGTATACATTCAATGAAATTGAAGGATATATAAAGAAGCATAGTATTTATTCTTTTTTTAATTCTAATTTACTATTTATTTTTATATGTAAGATTTGTGTATCCTTTAAGAATTGTAAAGCTTAATGTTCTTTCAGAATGGTAAGGAAATAAACTGTTTACTGCATCTCGTGATTAGTTTAATATTCGTTCGGTATTCTGAAGTTTAATATTAGAAAATGTGATTAAATATTTTCTTTTAAAATTAATAAAACATAAAAAATGTATTTATATCATAAAATCTTTAATATAATTGAAAAGATTTTTTTTTTTTTTTGAAAATTAAGATGGCGCAAGATTATATGTACTATAATACTTTATTATTATATTACGGCAAAAAAAAACGCTAAAATTTTATTAAATGTTTAGTTAAAATTTCAAACCTATAGGATTGGTTCCCTTAAAAATTTCTCGCACTCTCTCTAAAAAAACTATTACCTCAGAGAAAGACTTACATCTCATTTACGTACAATAACAACGAAATAATAACATCAGCTTGATTTTAGCCTCTTTACTGAATCTTTTGTGTCTCCTTGGTGAGTTATTTGATGGTTAATCCACGCCTAATAGATGCGGTAAATAGATTTCAAAATATTTTTTATACTTTAGATGATTGCATCAGGCCTATAACCTTCGTGTAAGTGCAAACAATATGTTGACGAAATTTTATCATAATCGGAGCGATACGGCAACGTATAAGAGACATACAGACAAGCATTCATTTATATTTATATGGATATAAGAACAAGCAGTACGGTCGTTCAACCTTGAAATTTTATGAGTGCTACAGAATATTTTTTATACTTTGAATATTAACTTAGAAAATTATTCAATGGAAACTCATCTTATTTAAAAAGACTCATTACTGTAAAATAAGAGATATATTTTAACGATAAAAAGCATAGTATAATTTATACAACCAATTATATTACGCGAAAGAGTAGCAGCTTTTAAAAATGGATGCATTTTATAAAATATACTCAAAGTACCTGTTTAAGTTATTACTCTGAACTAAATGAACTTTTCAAAAATTCAAATTATATAATTGAGGGATAGTTATTTAAGCAAGCACTTGCAAAATTACCTTAATTTGAATATAATAAATTTTATAATAGTATATAAAAACCTGCTTTAAATAGAAATTTATTCGTTGTGGAAAAACAAGCTTCAACTTCGAATTTTCACCATTAACAATTTTAAAAAAAGCTAGGATTAAATATCCGTTATGAAAACGATATAAATTTCCTTCACAATAATAAAAATATTACTACGAAATATACGTAAAAATATTTTAATACTATTCTAGAATTTTATTAGTTTCTTTGTACGAATAATTTTCCGATTTTGAAAGCCATATAAAATTAGTTTTTGTATGGTAATAATTTAGGAAACTACGACGAGAAAACTCCAAAATTCCGTTTAATTTTTAACTAAAAATTCTAACAAAAAGTTAAAAAACACCTCTACCACACATTTCCACCTTCTAAAATCTATACGTGCGAAATTTTGTAGTTCAAAAATCAACCGTCTAGAGCAGAGGTGTCCAAACTTTTCGCGGCACGGGCCGGATCGAAATTAGATCCATGTTATACGACCCACATGTATATACAAATTGAAAAATATCATTATGAGTAAAGTAGCATTAAATACTATTAATTAATACTATTTTATTGTAACTTGAAAATACAAAATACTAAACAAACAAAGTATAATTATATAATTATTTTATATAAATTGAAATATTTTCATGCAACTTCTAATGCGAATGATGAAACTGTTTTTGTTGTTGTTGTTGTTGAAGAATGTCTTTCTAGTTGGGATCAAAATTTGTTACACCAATCATAAGCAATGACTGCAAATGATCGTCAGATAAATTTGCTCTATATTTTGATTTGAGATACTTCATTCGAGAAAAAGTTTGTTCGCACACGTAAGTAATCCCAAACATTGAAATGAATTTACGAGCAAATTTCTTCAAATTTGGAAACTCTTTTGCATCCAAATATTTATAAAAATCTATTAAGTTTCCTTCCTTGTATTTGTCCTTGATTTGTTCGTTTGCTTGAAGATCAATCATTTCTATTTGAAGCTGGCTTGAAATTTCAGCAACGTTGCAATCAAATGGATTTTGGAACAGCCGAATTTCTTTTGAATTCATGTCCAAATCAGAATTTTTATTTAGTCTTATAACTTAACAGCGCGATAGACATTTGTGTTTGGTCAAGTACAACAACTCCGTTTTGTTGGCCACGTAGTTTTTCGATCTACCTTTATGAAAATGAAAAGGTTTGGGCGAAAACATCATTATGTTTTAAAACCCTCCGCGGGCCGGATAAAATCCCTTGGCGGGCCGGGTGTGGCCCGCGGGCCGTAGTTTGGACACCTCTGGTCTAGAGCATCAATACAGACATACATTGAATATTGTGCAATAAAACAATCTTTTATAATATCTAAACTATGATATTTATTGGACTTTTCACCTAAAATGAGTTTATGAACAAGATAAGCATACTGATATGATATCACAATTTAAATTTGTAAAACAAGCATATTTATTTAATAAGTTATTTAATTATTTAAAGAAATACATAAAAACGTCTTTATTAAGACCTATTTTACGTCATTAAAATTTGAGTTGTCTAAATTTAAATGCTGGACAGTAGGAATTGAAACATTTCTATTTAGAACATTTTAGAAACAAAAAAAAAAAAGAAATTGTTTATTTAACTTATAAGAAAATTTAGTTTTTGCATTTCAGAATATGCTAAAGCAAATAGTACAATTCCGCAGAATTTGCAACATTAGGAAGCGAAATAGCTCATTAATGATTATATATTTTGTCATTACAATTTTAATGGCCTAAACTTACAATTTATTTGTTATGGGAAGTGAAGCATCACTACTCAGCTCACTATCGAAAAATGACTAATATAATGCCAAATGTTAATGATATTATTTCAAAGCAAGTGAAAATAACTAGCATAAAATACTCAATTTCTATTTTTAAAATGGAACACTAGTTATATTTATGCCTCTCATTTTTTACAGGCCCTGATTGGACGTTTTAACAAAGAGATAGATTATTTAAAATGAATATGAAATTATCAACGACGACAATTTTTCCTGTGCTCTTGTTGATGGTAAGTAAAATGTGCTTTTTCTTAAAGTATCTAACATATTATTTAAAATGTACTAATGACAATAATGTTTTCTGTTGGGAATTACTCATTGAAAAATAGCTCAGAAAACTGCAAACGCTGTGTTTTTTAATCATATAAATGTCTTAGCAGTGATTCAGTTTAAATATGTAGGCAATAATTGGTTGTTTTGTGTAAAAAAATTGAACCAATTAGAGCAATTTTATCACTTTGTCGCCAAATTAAAAAAAAAACTGATGTGCAATTTAAGACTTTAAGTCAATTAAAAATACAAGTACGCATTTATTTAGGAAAAATTCAATATATTTTTCAATACAAATTTCGAATCTTTTAAAATATTTAAATAACAATTTTCTTCAGAATCAGTTGTAGCTAATAAAAATCGTTTTCATTTTCTTCTATTTTTACTTATAATTTTTTATCACCAATTTTTATTGAAAATATGCTATAACTTCAGTTTGCTTCAAATATAAAATTGAGATTATCTAAAATAAAAGGCCAATTTATATAAAAGTGCAATATAAATTTAAAAAAGGCAAGGGTTTTCAATTTAAAATATTGTTATATTGAAAATAAAAAATTTTAAATTAACACCCAAAAGATGATTCTTATTTAATAAATTATTTCAGTTTTACTTCAATAAAAAATTTGTGAAAAGCATAAATTATTTTGACTATAAGAAATATTTTACAATATATCACTCTTTTCCAATCACATCTTTAGATACAATTAATTACAACGGCTTTTGTAGTAATTGGTAATTTATATTAATAAATTGTAAACGATAGAAACATATCATTCAATTATAAGCTGTAATTTAAATCAAATGCTGTAGCATTATTTTAGATACAGCGTTTGCAAATGCTAGATCTAAATACTTTTCCAACGTAATTCATATTTTAACACAATGCAGTAATAAAGCTAGTTGAACCTTATAACCCCTTAAAGGTTTTGGAATACTGCAAAGAAAATTGTGCACTTCCACTTCACATAAATTGCGAGATATAAAGCTGGAAGATTTATGACCAACATTTCTTTTATATAATATATGATAGCAACCAAACATACTTCAGAAACTCTACTCATCATGTTATATGTAGATGACAGTTAATGACTTCTTCGATGTTTTGAAACAATTATTTCCATAATTTATCTTCAGTATGAATCAATTTTTAGCGGTATGCATCTAATTGGACTTTGCAACATGGATGATGTCAAGTTCAAGGGCGGCAATCGTTTCATGTGGCCTCTGCAAGCCTTAGGCGTCTCCTTACATATGCAGAAGGTCGAGTTTAAAAGAATTACTGCATTCAGCAGGCTGGTATTCAGGTTACCAGTTATTCTAGAGTTATTGACTGAAGTAGATGGATAGATAATGACATTATGTCATTAGGTTATTTTCTTAGATTTTAACTAGACATCTGGGATTAACAGGATTGATTCCAACTTCGAACTCCTTTTCTCCGGATTTAATTTTAAATATGTAATTCGTATTAAAAATATAAAAACAAGTAGGACAGTTCTTCGTCGATTTTCTTTTGTATTTAATCACGAGAATCGAATACGCATTTTGAATTCCTCCTTTGTGTGTGCATTTAAAATTTAGCAAATTTTATAATTTTGATATAAATTTTTCCATATTTGTTATGTATGTGTTTTTAAGTTATCTTGTCTATATTAGATATGATTCCAAAAAAAAAATAGGTTCAGAGGAATTATTAGTGAAAATATTCATGAAAATCTTAAAGGTCGAATATTTTGAATAATACAGTATTTTATCGTTGGTTTCCTTTTTCTTTTTTAAAAACGTAAATTTTGATTAGTTTTCAAAAATTAACTTTAAAAGAATGATCTAGCACAATTCTTACTTCATTTAGTCTACAATAACTACAGTATAGTAAACCATCATAATTCTGAATAATAAGTTTTTCGAATAGAAAGTCCATACTTTGGTTATGTTAATCAGTAGTGATGATGGCAAAATAGTTTATCAATGCCAATTTTTAAACTATTATCATCGCAAGTAGCATATCATCTTTGAAGATGCTTGTTCTTGCAGCTTATATTTCTTATGATTTTGCTCATTATTGTAGTTTATATTCCAATTGATCAGATATTGTTATTCTTGTAGTTTATATTCCGGTTGATCATATATTGTTATTCTTTCTCGTAGCTTATATACCAGATAATGTTGTTCATTCTTGTAGTGATTATTACAAATGGTACTCTTTCTTGAATCTGTAAATCTAAATGTCTTTATTATTTCCAATTGCTTATATTCTAGAAATGAGGGTATCTTTTTGTGTATCAAACCTCATTTTTCCAATTCTGTTTTAACCATTCCAGTGAACCAGTGATGCATTTTATTCATATATCAATCAGCAAATATTTTGAAGACTTGTAATTTATTTGAAATAGCAATTATTTCTAAACAAAAACAGTTAGGCTTCGTATAAGCATCTGAAGTATTCGCAATTTTTCTATATCATTTGAGATAACTATAAATGTACCACGTAGGAGATATCAACTATTTAGAAGATTAGATAAATCATGCGTCTAAATCATAAATACCGACTGAATTTATTAAAATTTTCGTTTCTTTCGGAGAATTTATGAGTTTAGATTAAATTCCTTTTTGTGCAACTTATGTGTGGTCAATATGCATATACATGATATAATGGTTTCTAAATATTGAGAGTAATAAGATAAAGATCCGTTCCTTACCTATCCATTCATCCGTTCCTTACCAATCAATAATTAAGAACGTCAGTTCAGGTACTGTAATAAAGCCAAACCTAAACGCTCCTACTTAATTCTAAATATTTTATACCCCCAGCTTCGAAATGGACATTAATTTGGCCGAAAAAAGACAACGCATTCGACAATGCTTCGTTTTTTTTGTTGTTGTTTTCGGCACTCCCCACATTTACAATTTTTTATTGTCCTTCAAATTTATTACATTATTTTTGTCACTTTTTCTAGACTGATTAAAATGCATTTTCAACACTTTTTTTCTTTTTATTTTCTACATTTTAGTCTTAAATATATTCCATATACATTATTCCAAAGCTTACAAAATCTTACAATCTGTTGTTTTTAAAATTCACCTACAAATGGCGTCTCTTTTATGGAATCAAAATTAAACTAATATCAGTTGATGTATTGCTAGTTATCAAAAAATATCGATTACCAATTCCATTATTCCAAGCAATTAATTTACAAATATTGAAAAAATTAAGAAAGGCACGCAATTACTTGTAAATATAATTCAAGATGGAAAGATTGTAAAGCTGTATTTATTCTTAATGATTTTATTCTCCCTAATTAACATTATGAACGGCGGCAAAGTTTTTGATAAATAGACTTTTTTTAAAGAAATTTATTTCAAATACTGGTACCACTTTAGCTGGTTTCAAATGCTATTGCAGCTCACAATTACACAATGTAGACTGACATTTTATGATAATCTTCGTAGCAACTAATTCAAATTTAAATTTAATAAAAATTGATAATACTCTCTATTTAGAAGTTTCTTTTATCATATTTTTGTTTAGAGTTGAAAAACTATCGTTTTGCACAAATAAATATTTTTATTTTTACCATTATCATTTTCTGATTCTCTCTTTCGGAATTTTCAATTCCAGATCTTGAATTTTGTTTTCTTCTAAAAGTTTTTGATCAATTATAAGAATCCTTCTTAAGAAACCAAAATTTATTTTATAAAAAAACTAAACTACTTACAGCAGTACAGTAAAAAATTAAATAAATAATATTTTTTGTTGTTGCTAATATACAATTTTGATCACTTTTTCATGATTTTTTATAACAACTTAAAACAGGAACAACTTCAAAGTTATCTTCTACAGTTAAAAAATGTCACAGCTAATTTCTTTATTAGAAATATGCTTAAAATTTCAAAATCTCAAAATCTATTTTTCTAAATATTATTTTTTTAGAACCCAATCATCATATAAAATTTCCATTAATTTTTACTGGAATTCATTTTGAATAGGCAAATTATCTTTTAATGAAATGTTTGAGAGAGTTCTATAAACAACTCAATAGGATTTTCATTTTTATTCTTTCCAAATAATATAATAAAAAGTTTTATTAATTGTAATCAAACAAAAATGGCCTTTGCAAAGAAAAGTGCAAAAAATTATATTAAATTCTTAAAGCATAAAATATTCAAAAAGTTAAGTTAAACAAAGCTAAAAGCTTCTTTAATACTTTTATAGAGGATCTTGAATTTTATTGGCTTTTAATAAATAAGGAATTAAAATTTCGATTTCTTTTTCTATTCGCTGAAAAGTATCGTTAAACGTATTTTTTTAAAACTGTAAGGATAAAGCATGTAACAAGAGTTTTATTCTAAATGCATTAATTAAGAGGTACATGCAAAATTATCACTGAATTTCATTCATTGGTTTTTACATTTAAGCATGGTATGTAACTTAAATTAGGAAAAAAAATATGGTAGCAATTTCTTTATCAACACATTGATGTAAATGAGATGTTTCTTAATGGGCTGTGTAATTCTCAGACTTGTTAATCTATAAGAAATAACTTGGCCTATTTTTATGACTACACTGTCTGGTATCTGGCGCGTTGCTGCCGCAGAAAAAAGAATCTTGTAAACAGCGTTTGGAATTTCAATAGTTATCTTGTTTAATTTGGAATGATAGGCAGAATATTGACTTTCTTGTCAACATTGAGTACATTCATTGAAATTGATGGACATATAAAGGAAGAGTATAAATAATATTTATTCTATTTTTATTATTCTATTTCACAAACAAATATTCATTTTTATATATTAAATTTGTGTGTGTGTTTTAGAATTGTAATGTTGGTGTTTTTTCAGAATGATAATAAAAGAAACTATTTATTGTATCTCACGATTAGTTTAATATTCGTTTCGAATTCTTAAGTTTAATATTAGAAAATGTGATTAAAATATTTTCTTTTAAAATTGATTAAACATAATAAATATATTTATATCATAAAATCTTTAATATAATTGAAAAGATATTTTTTTGAAAACTAAGATGGTGCAAAATTATTTATACTATAGTATTTTCGATAGTTACTGAAAATAAAAACTAGAATTTTATTAAATGTTTAGTCACAATTTCAAACCTATAGGACTGGTTCCCCTAAAACTTTCTCGCACACTCTCTAATAAAACTATTACCTCAGAAAAAGACTTACGTTTCCTTTATGAACAATAGCGACGAAATATTAACATCTAGCTTGAATTTAGCACCTTTACTGAATCTTTTGTGTCTCGTTGGCGAGTTATTTGGCGGTTAATCAAAGGTTAATGGATGCGGTAATCATATCTGAAAATATATTTCTTATACTTAAGATGGTTGTATTGTGCCTATAACCAACCCGTAAGTGTAAGTAATAAATAGTCGAAGTTTTATCGGACTCGGATGAGCGGTACGGCAGTGCATAAGAGACATGCAAACAAACTTAAATTTTTATTTATATAGATAACAAAAATTATAATAAAGTTTGAAAATAATATCTATGTAATAATTAAAAATTATCATTATCTGTTAGATTTAAATAGAATAGTAAAAAATGAAGGGGAAAAGAATGAGATTATGTTTGAAAGGAATTTCAGTGAAATTCAGAAGTTAAGGAAGTTAAATTTATGATCGAATTAGAAAAATAATTGTAATCAATATTTATTAACACTAAATTATTATTAAATATTTTTTAACTTGTTTAATAATTTCAAATTATATAATAATGTATTTAATTAATATATTTAACAAATAATTAATAATCAAAATTAAATGTAATTATTTATAACTTAAAATGATAATTATATAAAAATAAATATTTTTGATTTAAACAATGTTTATAAGTTTATTGCATTTATAACAATTATGACTGATGGAATCTCATTCATATCTTTACCATCGTTATTTATATCTATAAGTTCTCATTCATATCTTAAGTTCTTATCTCACTCATATCGTTTAAAAAGATATATTGACGGGAAAATTTAGGCAAAGTGCCAACGATCCAAAATAATAAGAAATTTATTATAACTGCCCTTTTTTTACATTTCTTGGTAATAAAAAATGCTGCAAGTTTAAACTGGAATTACAAGGGAGAAAAATATGTTTATTTTAAATACGATGGACAGTTTAATGTTTAAAATTAGTCAAAATGTCATTATAATAAAAACAATTTTATTAAATATTCATGCGCAAAAAACAATATGTATCCTTAATATCTAAACAAATATGCTTTCCATTTAATTTTTGCCTTTATATACAAAATTCCAGAGATTAGGATGCATGTGTTTATAATCAGAAACCCATTTGTTTATTTTTAAATCTGTGTTAGAAATGTATAACAATAAAAAATAAAATATACGCTAACTTATCATTCATTTGAACCTTAAAGATTATTGACAAAACTCCCAGCTGATTTGATAATACAAATTCCATTCAATTAACTTCTTTAAAAAAACACAGTAAAGTTAAAACTGCATTTGTTATTATGAAATTCGAATATTTTTAAGGTAATAAACAAAATAAGTAGAAATACAATGATATAAATAGCTTTACGTCAATTTAAAAGAAAATATAAATTTTTCCAGTATTTCTTAAGTAAATTTAAAAAGAATAACCTGTGTTCAAATTAGTTAAAATATAATATGGCTTCCATTTTTTATCTGCTAACATAAAAAACTCTCTTTTCTATCTTTAGCCCATATTTTATATTAAATTTTCAACATTAAGATATAAGGAAGAAAAATTATCAAATAATAAAATATGGCCTGGTGAACTTGTAAAAAACTATTTTGCAACAGCTTAATCAGAAATTTTGTAACCGTAATATTTGAATTGCAGATTATTCATTGACTTTTGCAACAAAACTAACTTTATAAAAAGTTTAGCCGAGATGGATACAAATGAAGAACTAAATATTCTTCATTTTCCGGGAAATAATCTCAAAAAAATAAATATTTTAATTGGAGGAATAGTTATAGATAGATAGAAGGTAGTATGCATAGATGTACCAGTCTATGCCGATAGAGAGTCATTATTTTAACTTCTTGTTTATAGTAGACCATACCGTCTCCACTGAACATAGCAGTATCGACAGGATTTGTTGTGGCCAACTGTTATTTTTAGTATAGTACATCCATAACACTGAGCGACTCGCTTAACTGATATCATCTTCGAGGCAAGTGACTCCTAGCCACAAAATTGATCGATCACTGATCTTCCTCCTCATTTTCACATTCCCCTATTTTCCTATTAAACAAAGAACATAGCATCATTTAAAGAAAATATCTCCGAAATTCTCAGTATTCCTCCAAATTATCATTTCACTACATCAGAAATCCGAACACTTTCAAACAGTTGGTAAAAATTGGCAATTTTTAAAATCATATACTTCAGAATTTCAAGATTATTTGGTATCATCAGTATTGTACTTAAATCATCATTTTAAACTTTCGGACTCTTTCTTAAATTTTATTTCTAGTCATTCCTTTAAATAGTGGTAAATAGTGCCGATTATCATTATATTAACTACTCGGCTTAACGAAAATTATAAGAAAGCATAACTATAGATTGCTCTAACTCCATTTTGATGGAAGTCGTCAAAGATGACATTTTTTTCCCCATTTTTTCCCCAAATATGGTGTGGGGACAAAAATAAATGATGTTCCTCTAGTGCCATTAACTCTTGTTAAATCACTTCGTTATCTCAGCAAATATTACGAAACTAGAGACTATAACTCTATCACGCAATAAGGGCTGGATTCAGCTTTGCTCACTCAATCTCACTAAAGCGTAAAAACGGCATTTTCTACACCATTACTTTACAAAATGATTTCGGTGAAGCAAAATCAAATTATTACACGCATGATGAAAAATCGCAAGTCAAAAATCGAATTCGCAAGAAGCCCAAAAAAAAAAAATGATGGATGGAAGAAGAAGAAAAAACTTTTCCTTGTGGCTACAGTGAAAAAACACTTCAACAAAAGATTATTTTTATGTTATCTTAACATCTTAAATCGACCATGACCATGTTCAACACACGTAATCCATTTTGTCCGATCTTCGATTTTATTGTCCTCAATTCGCGCCATTTCTATGGAACTGTTCCAAGCAAATTGATAATTTTTGGTTGAAAAAAAAATTGGCATCAAATCGAAGGAATTATAAGTGTTTATTGTTGTTCGTTCTTTTATGAATTTGGCCTTATTTTTAATTTATAACACGGAGATGATCTCTTTCCGAGATGGGTCAGTAGGTAAAAGAAAAGCACTAACCAAACAAAGAACAAAAATTTGGCGGGAATCTTACTTCCTGTAAATCGACCATGACCCAATGCCCGACAATGACCCAAACAAAACTACTTTTGCAGGTGCGTTGTTCGCACAGATATGCTTCCTGATTGGACAGCTTAAGGAATTGGAAGACCTCATTCATTTAATTGCTAGAGGTCTATCCTGGCCTTGAATTGAGGGTTGAAATGAATTGTTACATCAGAAGCTAATGACTCGCTTTTATTGAAATATCCTTTTAGAAGTTCCATGGTTCTTTAAGTCTTGAAAAGACTTGCAATTAAGCGTGTTTCTATGAAGGACTTAATTATTAAGCTTAGAAATTATGTCCATAACTATGTTTCAGTTAACAATATCGGTATAGAATCAATTAAATATTATAATGGAAGTAAAGTGGCTGTGTGTTGCTGTTATGTGTGCAGAATAAAGGGAACGTGTGTGCTTTTCAATCTTGTAATCATAGCAAAAGAATTTTATGATATAATTTTAGTTTACAATGCATATCATTAGGGTTAGCCGAGTAAGATATAATGAATTTATTGAATATATAACATCTCAGAAAGGTATTTCATACTTTTCTTTCTCTCGGATTATTACTTTTTTTTTACTTTGCAACATCTGTTAACGGTTATTGGGTTAATTTTGATTAATTAACCACCACTAAAAATAAAAGCTGCTTTTTTATGTACTTTATTCAACTTAGCTTGTTTCATGTTTGAAAAAATAGAATTTTTTTATTGATCTCTCACTCTATAACAGGTTAGTTATTTGAAATTTGGGGCAATTGTGAACTTTCAGATCTATCCTAATATTTTCAGAACTTTATTTTCAATTAAGTGATTTAATTAAACTTTAATTATACGCCAATAGTGTCAATGTCAAGATTACATAATATTTATTATGATGAATTATAAAGTGAAAACTGAAATATAGAAAATAATTAAAATGAAAATTGCTTCCAAAGCCAAACTTCGCTCATCACTTTTGCAGTTGTTGTTGTAGTAAATTCTTGATATTTTTGGAGAAAATATTTAGATACGATTCATATATTAATTATATATGAATAATTTTTCCATTTCGTATACATATGGATTAATCATTTAAATTAAAAATATCATGAATGAGCTTCGTTTGGAATGCTCCTCCAAACAACCTGCTATTTTGCAGCATTCATTTTACATTTTATCTATCATTACTTACATTTTTGAACTTGAACTCAATTTTATCATGGTGAAATCAGGTCCAAGATGGCGCTATATGGCATATTCGGCATGATAGTAGACAGAAAATGACTCTAAGAGTTAGTTATTAAAAATGTTTTGTGTGTGTATTTGTAAAATAACTCTTTTTTCTGGAAAGATACCTATATAAATAAACTTAAAAGGCAAAATCTTATCTAAAAATAAAATTTGATCCAAATCGTTAGATCCGTTTCCGAGATACGAGAAATAAACAAATTCTAAAATTACTCATTTAAAGCTGTACGATATTTTAAAAATTCTTAAATCCATAAACAATTAGATACATTACTTTTATTAATTTTAAACCGACATTTTTTAGTAAATATATACTTATTAAATTTATTTTTATCTATTATTAATTCAATGTTTTATCATAAATTTATAAGTAATTTTATAACCAAGTAATATAATATTTATGATTAATATAGTTGCTTTGTCGTTAATTTAATGTGTTATTATTAATTTAATTTTTCTGTCATTTAGTATTAATTAATATTCTCTCATTTTAGTATCATTAGTTATTACATTCTTATTAATTTTCCAACCTTCGGATGCCTCAAAATCTTTTAATTTAAAAATAAAATCACTAATAGAAAAATGCTTGGTACTCGTATTAAAAAGGAAAAATAATGAGTTCTCGCACAAAAAAAGAACCCCTTTTGCTGGAATTGAGTTGATTTCTTTTTGAAAAAAAATAATCTTTCCTGTCCATATAATCTGATCTTAGGATACGTGCCACTGATTATTCAAGCAGAAAATAAGAAGTTCTACTGAAAGTAAAAATTCTGTCGAATTTTACAGAAAAACAAAATGTAATGCATAATTTTATCTTATATTTTAAAAAATCAGATCTTAATATAATGATTATAATTAGTAGGATACAGATCTTATAAGAAAAAGAGATCACAAAGAATATATTTTAATAATTTTTGTTTTAATTAAATACCATAATTTTCGTATTGTTTTATTTAAAACAACATGAATTGCATTGTTTTTAGAAATATTTTGAACAAGAAGTTTTTAAAATTATAAGAATAAGAAGTGCTAAATTTCATTCAGCACAAAGAACTCAACTCAAGAATAAAAAAATTTGATAAGCAAATCGCCAATCTTTGTTTTTAATAAACACTTATACTTTCTTATATGGTGAACAGAAACTGTAAGATCTTCAGATCAAAAGATTTGAAATCAAAATTTTAATAAATATCCATAGTTTAGATATCCCCCTACTATTATTATTACGTTGTTGTTTTTATTTAGAATTAGTTTATCTATCTGTGGGTCATCATTTGACCAATTAACGGGATGATTTTTTTAAAAAAGAATTATACAATTTGATATGTGAAATTTATACAAAAATTATAGATTTCTATCAACGTGATAAGAAATTCCATCCTCAGAACTTTTTCCTGTACGGTGAACGCGATATTCAAAAATGCGATGAATTAAATAGAAGGAATTCGATATAATGTTTCATTCCAATAATCAGTCAAAATGTTGTTTTTCTGAAAGTCCGTCTATTTATATGTAGGAGAAAATATCCGTGGTTTAGATCATCCCTAATTAATTTTTTTCAAATGATTTCTATACATCTGCTGGTCATCGTTAGACCAATGAACAGGATAACTTTATTTAAAGTTAAATTAATACAATTTGCTATCCGCAGTTTATCCCAAAATTTTCCATCTCTATCAAATTTTGAGCAAAATCCATTACCGGGACTTCCATCTGTTTGAACATCCATAAGTATATGAATGCGATACTCAAAAATGCAATGAGTTAAAGGAAGAAATTAGATGTTTTATTTTATTTCTATAATCAGCCAAAAAGTTAACTGCCTAAAAGTCTGTATACTTATGGGCAGGAGAAAATATTAATTGAAAAGAAAACATTAATTCAGAAGGACAATTTTCAGTAACTGATATTAACTCCCAAATTGTAAATTTGCTTCAAATTTTGGACATTATAATTTTAGCTAGACATCTACGTTAAAAAGAAAAAAATTGTGAAATTATATTCTTTTTAATTTAATATTCTCATTGTTTGAACAGGTTTCTTCATAAAACCATTAAAATTTTGTTTTTAAGTCTAATTTGTGGCAAATTAAGTGGATTTTTATGTTTGCATTTCCATACGGTTTAACGCTGTTTTATATACTTAGATGCAATTTTCTTAAATTTTAATCTTTGACATAATTTTCTTGCGAAAAACTCCCTAAATTAAAATCTAATACATATTTTTGTTCAAATTTGTTAAAATAATTTCTCAATACGTTCTACTGTTTTTGAAAAAGAGAATAAATAATCTATACATTTAGAAATATGTATTGTTATTTTAATGTTTCATAAAGTGAAAAATTTAAACATCACGTGTTATTTATATGTTGAACCCTAATATTAAAGAATTAATAGAAATACAGCTTATTTATTAGTTCATGAACTACAAAATTAACTGTGTTAAATTCAGAATACATATTTTTTAAACTATTTGCAAAATTTTAAATAACTGTTATATAAGATATATAGTGGTTTCTACATATGTAGATAAATAGAATATTAATAAATATAGAGGTTTCTGTGTCAGTAGATTTTTCCATCTCTTTTCAGCCACAAAAAGTCTCTTTTTTCAAATTTTATAAACTTTTGCAAATTAGTTGACACATTTTGATTTCATATATGTTTGTTCAATTTTATGATACAAATGTTCAAAAATA
>JAPMOQ010022913.1:579648-638851 GCA_026543055.1 Argiope trifasciata | reverse complement strand
ATGAAGCCACATACCTTAAAAGAAAGACTCCATTCTAATGATAATATTAAAAAAAGCTTAGCACAGGATTCATTATAAATATATATAAGAAAATTAAAAGAGGAAAATGTAATTTTTTTTATTATTATATAGCTTCAAATTATTTCGTTAGATTAGTAAAAGCTGAATATCTAAAACAGGAGATCAATTTCTTGACATTCTTTTTTTTCAATTAATTATAAAATATAATTTGTATACTTCACATATTTGTATACGTATTTATAATATTATATTGTATGTATAATAATATCTATACATAATATAAAATGAAATCTCCTGAAAGCATTTCTATGTTTGAAAGAGAAAAACTCAAGATATACTTGGTATATGTGTATCATTTTGAAGGGCATTTACTGGGAAAGGTTTTAGTATATTGAAGTCATATCAAAATCAAAAAAGGAATATTATAATTGCAATTTTAATGATTTTGCTATTTGCGTTTATCTTCGCATGAGCGAAAACCTCAAGTGCGCATACGCTAGGCAAAGCTGTGGTATGTATATGCCGTACACATCTTTTTTACGTCTTATTTTATACAGCGATTTCTAGCTATTTTTGATTATTTCTAAATATAATTTTATGTTTGTTTGATGTTGCCTGACATACGTATATCATATAGGGGAAGGCTAGACTAAGTTAATTTTTCCTCTTGGATGTTATGCCAAGGGCAACGCTATATGGGTACTGCAAGTGTAATTTATTTATAATGTACATTTATATTTGTAATGTTTTGTGTAATTTGAATTTTATATTGTCTGCTTAAAAAAACGCTTAATCTAGATACAGTAGCTGATGGATGAACATTATTAAATGATCTATAAAATTGCAGTGAAGTAGAAATAAGAAATATAATAAAAATTCAAGAATAGAAATGGAACTAACTACTAACTCAGGAACATTTTATTACCACTGACCTAGTAAAATAATGTTCGCATAGTAACTAAAATCAGATAAGACCCTCTAGAGCCCCAGAGAAAAGTGGAAGCTTCTATCGTGCAGATTATTTGGAAAGAAGATCCTGTCTGGTAGAACTTATCTATTCATAAAATCACATTCATGCAAGCCTTATTAAATGCACGTGTTCCTGTCTATCAGTTCGTGAGACCTCATCATCTTTTAGTGGCACGCCAACTTTTTTCCTTTTGTTTTTCTTCAATATTTTTTTTGAGGTCTTCTAACCAGTTTCAATGTCAAGGTTGATTCCGTAGACCACGATTTGTTCATTTTGAGTTGAATAAACTGAAGGAATTGTTTTGAAAATATATTTATAAATATACTATTTTTTTATCGTTCGTGCGCAAACGATTTTATCCGAATGTAATGAAACTTAAGTATTTACTTTGCATTTGTAAATTTTTATAATGTTTTCTATTATAATATAAAAAATAAAAACAAATAGAAATGTCTCAAGTTGAATAACTTACATTTTTTTGTAGTGAAACATTTCATGAAAACAAAATTTTAAAAAATAATTTGTATCTCAAGAACAGAAAATTGTTTTATAAAGGTTTTGTTCTTATTATTTAAAAACAAACTAAAAACAAACGATTACTAAAAATGTATAAGTGGTTAAAAAACAATCATAAGAAAAAACTGATTAAAATTAGCACTCGATATATAATCTATTTTTGAAAAATGATGTCCTGGAAATAACTAATTCATGAAATATGTCGTTTGCAAAGAATTTCAAACAGATATTATCTCAGTTTAAAAAATAACTTATCTGTAGGATAAATTTTTGATGAATACAGAATAGTAAAACTACATGTCTCGGATTAAAAATTTAGTTGTATCATAACATTGATGGCTCATTTCGAAAAAAAAAATAGAATCATCAGTTGAAGATGAATAACTGTTTTAGTTTCTAAGAAAATAAGCCATTAAGATGAATAGTTGTTTAACCTTTAAGAAAATAAACCCTCGGCTGAAGATGAATGGCTTTAAAAAAAGTCAGATTAAATTTAGTATTCAGCGTTTCCATTATTTTCAAAAAAATGCAAATAAAAAGGTGTAAATAGTTGAGAAAAAAATATTATTATTATTTATTTATTCTTATTTATTAGTTATTTTCTGGGTCGTTTAAAAATGAAAAGATAGTATACCAGTTTAAATAAGTTGCTTAGTTAATACAGGAAAATGTAACTCTTGTTCTTAAAGACCAAGTTAATTGGTTATAGTATTAGAGCATTTTGGATATTATCAAAAAGAAAGAGAACCTTTAGATGAAAATGAATAGTTATTTGTGTGAAAAGTTATAAAAAGTAGTTTTAATCTAGAAACAAACGCTTTAATCAGTTTTGAAAAACGCAAATGAATTATTGAAAATAATTAACACTTGTTAAAGCATAATTTGTTATTTTCTATTCATATGCAAAGGATACGTTTTCAGGATAATTCATTTTACAAATATTTTAAGTAGTAAAATTATTATTTTTTGCTTTCATGAAGAGCATTTCGTCCATTAACTATTTTTCACAAGTAGCAAATTATTTTTCTAATTCTTAGCAGAAATGTCTCTGATAGTAAAAATAATTGGCAAAAGCAAACGAAACGTTGAAAATAACTAACACTTGAAAAGCATCATCTGCTGTTTCCCAAGTCATGTTTGGAAAAATGTAAAAGATGCTTTTTCATTAATAGAATTTTAAAGATGATTTGTTTACGATTATATTTTTGTCTGTTATTCCTTTTCTCTTACTAATGGATATAGATACCAATTCTTTTATTTATATTTTTTTTTCAACTTGCAATAAATTATCTTCAAAAATTTTGAAAGAAATATCTGGTATTAGTAAGAATAATCCAAACTGATTAACAAAAATGTTAAAAACTGCTTATATATATGTGTGTGTGTGTGTGTGTGTGTGTGTGTGTGTGTGTGTGTGTGCGTGCGTGCGTGCGTGCGTGCGTGTGTGTGTGTGTGCGTGCGTGCGTGTGCGTGCGTGCGTGCGTGTGTGTCTTTTGTTTTCTTTCTTGCACCTAAAATTATAATAAAAACTTTTTAAGGACAGTTCTATGGAATTTGCACACACCTTCTAAAAAATGTAATACAAACTTCTAATCTGAAACAGTAGAATGATAGCATCAAATGTTCAATTCGTCTGCTTTCTATTTCTAACACTTTTCATCTTTATTATTTTATTTACCATATTTCATAATTAAAAACTTTTTTTAACATTCCAGCTCTGCTACGGAGATATGATACCAGGAGTTGGTCTTCAACAGAGCATGTCGCAGCATATTCCAATGCCATCTGGTCCAAATAGAGATGCTATTCCTCTTCACTTACCAGTACTGTCTCCTCATCAGTCCGGCTACATAATTGTTCCTAAATCATCTTTCATCTTGCCTAAAAATAATGGACCCCCTCATCCAGGTGGACCAAATAGAAAGCCTGACAGAAAGCCTCCTAATGCACCACCAAATACCAAAAATCGTCCACCAAATAACCGAAACCGAAGACCACAGCCACCAAATAAAAAGATGAACCAACCTTTCAACAATGGACCTTATCAGCAATCAGGATCCCAGCAAATGAAAAATGTGTTGCCAAATGGACAGTTTCCTCCAAGAAATAATTTCAATCCACACCAGTTTTTGGATGCTACTATTCCTCAAAATATTAAACCCGATCAATTAGGACAAAATCGGCCTCCCATACTCCCCAACTTCCAGAATCATCCTCCCCTTGGTATTAATGTCAACCCCAATGACTTCTTAAACAACCTCCCACCTCGAAAACTTAAGACCAAGAATAAACCCAAAAATGTCCCAGTCCTTGTACCAAACTTTGACCTTGGAAAAGATCACAAAGGAGACGCATCTCATGATTTGAAACTCAATTCACCAAACTTACCTCCAAATGGCCATGGGGATCCTTTGGATTTATCAAAAATTTTGTCTATTCCACATCAAGAAAATGAAGTTCTGGATCATCCACAGCCACAACCCCCACCACCAGAAATACATTCACAACCTACCGGAGGACACCCTAATATCGGAAGCTTAGGAGAAGTAAAAGTGCCTCCATTTAATGAAAAATCTTCGATACTCAACCCTCATTTCTCTGAATCCCAATCTCACGCAGAAGCATTGAAGCAAAATGAGCAAGACAAAAGTTTCCACATTCCTTTCCCAGACTTTGCCGAACCAGAACCAGGTCCACAATTGCAACCTTCAAATTTCCCAACAAATTTGAATGTAAATAATAGAATAATTACTCCTCAGGAATCCAATCAAAATCAAGTCGCTGTTAAGCCCAAAAATGCTGATGCACATGATCAAGTCCAGGAAGAAAGTGCGCCCATTTCTTTGTATGGACAAGTCTTACCACCAAATGATGCAACTTATAGCTCAGAAATCAATAATTTTCCAGGTCTGCATGATGCATCAGATGATGAAAGATGGCCAGTAATAATGCCAGAGATGCCTAAAATAATACATCTGGATGTCAAATGCGAAAAAAATTTGATGAGAGTAGCTATCGATTTTGATAAACCTTTCCATGGTATCATATACAGTAAAGGTCATTACAGTTATGGCCGATGTGTTCATCTGCCTGCTGGTTCTGGTCACAACAGTGTTGAATTTGATATTTCCATCAACAGCTGTGGAATGCAAGGAAATTCTCCATCTGGACATTATGGTCCTACTGAAACTGGATCATATTTCGAAAACACAGTCGTTGTACAGTACGATCCTCTGGTTCAAGAAGTCTGGGATCAAGCCCGTAAACTGAGATGCAACTGGCATGACCAGTATGAGAAGACAGTTACTTTCCGACCTTTCAATGTCGATATGCTGCAGGTGGTTAGAGCTGATTTTGCTGGAGACAATGTTGGATGCTGGATGCAAATACAAGTAGGCAAAGGTCCATGGGCTAATGAAGTTTCTGGAATAGTAAGAATTGGCCAAACGATGACTTTAGTTCTTGCAATTAAAGACGAAGAAAATAAATTTGACATGATGGTCCGTAACTGCATAGCTCATGATGGTAACAGAGCTCCAATTGAATTGGTGGATTCATCTGGTTGTGTGACAAGACCAAAACTGATGAGTCGATTTACCAAAGTGAAAAACTTTGGATCATCTGCCTCTGTGCTTTCTTTCGCTCATTTCCAAGCATTCAAATTTCCAGATTCAACGGAAGTTCATATTCAGTGCACTGTCCAAATCTGTCGCCAACAGTGTGAAGATCAATGCAGCATTCACAGAAGAAAAAGACAGATAGGAAAGGGGGAGGTCAGAGAAATTGGTTTGAATGGAATTCTTCAGGTGGTGGCCGTCGAAGATCTGACATTCTCCCCATTCAAGAACGAGACAGATGAAATGAAAATTATCACAGAAAAGAGTAAAGTATGCATGTCGTCATCAGGATTTGCAGCCTCTTTGATTCTTCTTTTGTCCATTGTCATTATATCAAGTTTGATTGCAGCTTTCCTCTTCCTGAAGCAAAGAAGTACAGCAAAAATGCCACCATTGCCTTATGACATGGCCATTTTTAAGAAACATATGGAAAAACAAGTCAAAAAGCAACAGCAGCAACAAATGAGGCAGCAAAAGAAAATGTAAATCTTGCTGTTGAAATTCTAAGGGCAAATTATGAAAAACTATTTTTCTGAAAGTCATAAGCGCCTAAAGACTACATATCACTCACTATTATTACAGACACTTTTAAGCCGTAACAATGCTCAAAACAGTTAAGAGCGTAAAAAATGTAAGCGTGTTTTGCATTACAAAACACGAATAATAGAATTCGACGATCTACGTATCATTGTTTGTTTTAGGTTTCAATTCTGTTTTTTACTTAATTGTTTACATCAAATGAGAATCCTTCGTACTAATATGGTGGCTGGTATTACGGTACAACTGGTCTCACTTTTTTGAAATCGTTATTTATGGCAGCAGTATTCTATCACCCATTATTTATTTATTATATGATGTGAACATCTTGTTCTTAAGGTTCGTTTGCTTGTTTTAAGGTTCTATAAACAAGTACAACAGTGAAACCGTACGCAGCATGATTCTGCAATCATTTTTGTACATAGAGTAGGTGCTGGTCACCGAAAGTGTTCGTCCATCATTGTTTTTGTGTTATTTGTTTTGTTATAAGTAAACTCTTCAAAGCTGAAAAGCTTATCCCCCCTACTTTACTTTCTTTCATAATTCTGAACTAATTATTGAAACAATATTATAAAGATTTTGGCTTCGTATATTATTTTATTCCACAACTATTAATCAAAAAAATATAAAAGTGATCATAAAAAAGACAGAAATCTATACTTAATAAGAGCATTGTAATAAAACTAATGATAAATTAAGGAATGGATAGCATAAATACTACATTAATTATATTTTAACAATTGGAATTTATTAATGAATAAAATATTTTAATTTAAAGTATTTATTTCGATTAATCTTTCATTTTCGTTGACTTTGTTCCTTTCAGAATTCCTTAAGTACTAAAAAATGATGTGAATGAATTTGACATCAGTTGTTTTATGTTTATTTGTCAAATTTCTACAGTTTTGTAATATTTATTTATTTCTCTCCACAAATTCCACTGATGTGTCATTCAAATGTCCTTGTAACAATTTTTTCCTGTCATATGTTTCTAATAAAATGTTTTTTAAAAAATTCTTTCATATTTCTTCACACCTCGAAAAAATATTAGATATTTCCGAATAAAGTAATCACCTTCATATTGTAATTTAGAAGATACATGAAATATAGAAATTTAGCTTTCTGTAAAATTAAATTTAACACATATATAGTCTGAAAATAATATTATTTCTACATTTATTTAAATATTAAATTCACAATAATTTAAAGATAAAAAATTAAGGAATTTTCTTTTAGTGTAATAGTAGATATAATTTCAGATATTTGTTTCTCAGCTGTCCTTTCCAATGGTAGGTAGCTCAAAAAGCTTGCATTATTTTTTATTTCAATTTCATCAGCATCAAATTCATTAGCTAAAAAATTTCATATTATTTCATAAATAATATGAAATTGATATTTTAACACTAAAGTTATATTATCTTATTTTATAAATTCTCCACTAGATATTGAGTTGACGATATGATTTTTTTTTTTTTTTGTATTAGATATATTCGTTTAAGTCATAAAACTATCAAATCAATGACCTTTTGATATTCTATTGATAGACAATGACGTTTTGATAGACTAATAAGAACTAGTTCTAGAAAAAATTTTAACATTTAAAATTTTATCTACAATAGTGAGGTTTTGTGAAAATCTATTTAAATTTTGGATTTCTTTGAATAAAATACACATCGAGTCTTATAAAGGTAATCACATATTAACAAATTCAACTTGGCTTGGAGTACATGGAAAAATTTTGAATGACCGGACCAGAGCATTGATGGCATTGGTGGAAACTGAGGTTGAGTTCTAAGGGTCATCACCGGCAACGGTACAACTCTCCCCGTGGGAAGCACGTTCAATCAATGGTAAAGGACAACCAACTTCACACAATTTCAGTGCCCAAAAATATGACGACTGACCATACCGACAGTCACTGGAAGCTTCTCTTTCTCATACATGAGGTGCCCTTTTATGGAAGTTTTATACATATAAATTGTTCTTCAATGAATTTTGATCAAAATGAGCTAAGAAAATCTTGGGGTGATATTATATTTCACATAAATAACATATATATACATGTATATCAAATAAAAAAGAAAGAGTTTCATCAATGTTTACTATGTTTTTTTCTCTATTTTCTTTAAATATGAATAATAATGTCTAAATAATAATAATAATAAATCCAAATACGAAAAAGATGATATTTTATTACTGTCACAAAAAATAATTGTTTCTAGGCTTGAAGAATAATTATATGAAATTACTAATGTTAAAGTGGCTTTTTTAAAGAAGAATTAATCGATGTGTTTTTTATCGCTCTATGGATTGCATTTCTATAATAAGAATCGATTCACAGAGCAACTCAAGTATTTTTAAGAAATTATCTTTATTATTCTAAGGCCTATGGATCTAGTTTTTGGAAAACTAGGCCCTAACATAACTAAAGTTATTTTTTAACCAAAAATAATTCCCTATAACGTTTTTGGAAATTTCATGATCTTTTAAAGTTTCAATGAGAAGCTTCCAACTCTTAAATCTTTCGTTTGGAAAGGAATAAACTCACAGTTGTAAAACTTGCTTCCCATTGCTTAAATTTCTAGTATATTAATTTGCGCTAAAATATCGACCAGTGTCAGCAAAAGTAAATTTGTAATTATACAAAAGAGTAGATAGACTTTACCTTACTAAAAATCTTTCCAATATCTCATAAAATTCTTGGCCATAATACTGCACCTTTGAGCATAAAATATTGCACGATATCTCCACATGTCGTTCATATTCTAAATACCGAATAATATAGTGAAGAAATCTTAACAAAGTTGTCGAGCATTTTGTGCTAAAAAGGATTCTATACTTAAAATTTGTAGTACACATTCTGAGGCCTAAAAAATTACCATCCTATCCTCTATATATTGGAAATCTTTAAATAATGTGATATCATAATCTCACAAAATTTATACTAAAATTGTTCTTTTCTCTGTGGAACTTATATATGTATAGCATTTTTAATTATTTAATTAAATTTACCGTTAACTTAAATTTACCTAATTTACCGCATTTAACTAATATTTATGAACTATTTAACTGATTTACTGAAAACTTTAATTAAATCATCAGTTTCTTAAAGCTCCCTTCCTTAGAATTAAGGATTGTAAATATTCTTGATTTTAAACATAAACGGTATAAGCACTAACTGTGCCGTTTTAGAGAAAATAATTGATGTGTGCAACCTTAATTTAATTGAATACTTAACATGTCAATCTTTTTCTCATACTCGCAGCCAAATGCCACCCTCAAATTTTGGCGCATCGGACAACTGTTCGATTTGTCTGCCTCTAGAGTCGGCCCTGTTGATAGTAGTAAAAACATTTTTCTTTTTATTCAAAGTTATAATTTGTTTTAATAAGCTAAAATTTCAATTACGTGGTAAAAATTGGTTTGTATCCAAAATGCTCGAAAGAACAACCATTATAAATCAAAATGGGAGACATTTTATCAAAGAAAATTATAAACTATAGAATATGAGATTTCTCTAAAAAGATTTCTCTTTGAGATTTCTCTCTTCCTTTCTGTTTCAAAAAAGTCGAATTAATTAAATTTTAGTACTCTTTTTTTTTTTTTTTTTGAATAATGTTTAGCAGATAATATAATTTTGTTTCTCATTTCCTCATTTTAAATCCTAATTTCAGCTTTCTTTATTATAAATATTATAAAATCTTGAAATAAATTATTTTTTCTAAAACTTATTACTAGATGGCACCCTGGACATTGAATCAAGATTATTATTAATTCCATAGATTTATTCACAGAAAAAGAGATTCTTTTCCTCTGTGTATTAATTGATCACCAAGTTCTAAAACTACTAAAATAGTGATTTCTCGATAAATACATAAATGTACAAAATTTTAAATCCTCAACGTTCACGAAAGTGAACAAATTGATGCGATTTGCATCTTTATAAATATTAAAAAAATCAAGTAAAAAATAATAAGATATTTTTATTAATTTGCCTAGAGGAATCTCATTCTAATTATTTTCTATTTCTTAGGCTTTAATTTATCCTTTTTTTTCTCGAATTTACTCTCAGATAGGTCCCCTAGTCCGTAATCAAAATTTAATTAATAGATTAGTTCAATAATCAGTAATTAAGTTCAGTTCAATAATATTAAAATATCATAATAAGGATTTGTTATTAAAATGCCTAAACATACAAAATTTCAAAACTCTAGAAAGTGATTAAATATGTGCATAATTGAGAGTAAAATGCCCTCTTTTTAAATACGACTGCTTTAATTAAAAATCTAGTTAAATAAAAATTTATAGTAAATGCATACAAAACTACCAAATCTCAAAATAATTTTTTAAAAGAAAAAAAAACTTTCTTTTTAGTTATATAATAATACAATAATTGAATACTTGTTTCAAAGATCAAATGACAGAAGAGAAAAAGTAGAAACAAAGAGAAAATTGCTAAAAAAAAAAAGTTTGCAAAGTCTCAGAAAAGAGGGTTGAGTCAGGTTAGACTGTGTATGAGGCAAATCATGATATTTGTACTCTTTGTATATTGCATTTTGTCAAATATGGAAAAACCCTGAGGGTTTTTTTTTTCTTTCGAGAATTCGCTACGAGGCATCGATTTCACCAAAATAGGCATAAGATGGAAGAAAGTTTTACATTGTATGTTTAGCAAAGAAACATCCCCCCCCCTCCCATCCACTTCTCCATTATCTACAGAATTAAGTGGTGTAACTTGGGTAATCCTCAAGATCGAATTAGTTATCCTTATTAGCATACAACATTCTCCGATATTTCCATAATGTTGAACAATATCTCCATACTTCGTTCGATATTTTAAATTCCGGTAAATTATCGTAAGGATTTCGTTGTATATTTTATGCTATTAAGAATGATATTCTTGAATTATAATAAAACAATGTGGTTCCAACAGACAAACAAAAAAAAACTGGAAAAAAATCTCGTTTATTAAGACAAAATTAAAAGGCTAATAGGGAACTCCGAAAATGCACTTTTCTTACTTATTGATTATCACCCATCTATGGGATAAAAATCTCTAAAATTTATAGCTTCGGATTTCTGAAGGGTACGCAAGGTTAAGTTTGATATGAAATTTTTGGTGCACAATACTGTCTAAAATTAAGCTATACTAAATATAAATAAATAAGCAAATACTAATACATTCAATATCACGAAAGAAATTGTTTAATTTTTTTCATAAAAATACTTGCTTACGCGGCGAACTTCATACCGCCTAACAATCAATGAACAGTTTAGTTACACCATTTATAACTCAGGATCACCTGTTGAGATTTTAATTATATTTGACTTGTTATAGTAAAATAAGGAAAAAATCAATAAAATTACAAAAATAAGTATTACAATGGCTTGTCAGAAATGCATTTCCTTTATTCAATCTATATAAACATTCGGGTTTATTCACTTGAGTCAAAAACCTTCTTATGTATAATATTTTTATTTAGTTAACAGGTGCAAGAAAGCAAGAACAATTTACCAACACCTGAACATGCTGTATATAATTCATCATTATAAAAACATGGGTTTTCTTGATCAGACCACAAACACTCAACTATTGGCCATGTAATTTGTTAATCATCATCGCGAATTCAACAGGAATTGGAAATTAAATTCGTTTAAACTCAAAGGGCATATCGCTTGGGATTATGGGAATCCTCGGAATTGATTCATACTTGAATTTTCTTTTGATTGTAGTCGCGTGAATCACATTGATCATCAGTTTTTTTTAATCACCAAACGCGTTCCATTGCACAATTTTGTTTGGTTAGGTTTCGAAGCATCATGACTACTGAGACAATTATCAGCCGTAAATTGTGCGGTGGTAAGCCAAGCACATCCAAAGAGTTTAAAAATTCAGATGAATAGTGACTTCGTCTTCGTTTGTTACATAGTCAATAGATTTGAATGAATGCAGAGTAACAATGATTTGATTCTGAATTACGAAGTTTAAGTCACCCACATCTTTGTTCTTAGTCGCCAAAATTGTTCGCTTACTCAACCATTGATGCTCGAGAACACTTTGATGTAGAGCTCATCTTTCGATGAAACAAAATTGCAAAAATTCCGAGGAATTGAAATCAATCCACTCGATTCGTCAACAGGAACACGGCCATTGCAATTTCTTGGTTAAATCTTCAGCTAATGAACCTTTCAGAAATGTAAAGACGTGTTTGTTGTCAGTTAAAGTTTCTTCATTTGATGATTTGAAGCAAGCATTTATTTCACTCGCAGCAGTTGATCATGGAATGACAGACAGTGTTTGGCGAAAATTATCAGACAGTAAAATCATTGTGTTTCCCAAACATCTCGAGTCATTGCGCAAGTGATTACCCATATGTTGATTTTAGATGCACTAAATTCTGGCCATTTCGGACTGTTTCGAAATCTTACATATTAGGGTTTGTAGTTTTAACGGCAGCTTTAAAGGCATTCTTCCAGCAATGTGGCTCTAAGCCAGAAGAAGCAACTGCTACCGCAATGTCCGATCTCACTTGAATAGTTACTAAAATCAATTATATGAGGAATATCTTTCCAGTTCCACCAGGGGTATTTAGGAAAAATAAACCACCATTCCCATCATCAATTGTCTTCTTTAATGTTTCATACACTTTCTCCTATTGGGGGTTCAGCAGGGGTCCATTCGTTTGATTTGATGGGTATAATTCATGTCAATCATATTCAAGCTCACGTTACAATTCTCAATAAAACGCATTGTTCATTCCACGCAGTATGTTAGCATTTCTAATGTCACTAATAAACTGCTGCACATAACATCTGTCTTCAACCAGCAGTAAAGGCTGATTAGGCATCTTCTCATTTACCTCAATATCAATATCAATATTTTCTTAACTTACACGAATTCGATGTAAAATGTCTTCTGACATGTTATCCTTGCATTTGTTCCACAGGTCACAGGGACTGGATGGGAAGTATGTCGAAAGAATGAAAGAAAAAAATGGTCGTATCTTGAAGATGCAGAAATAGTTGCTTCAGCAATAATTATAACAATAATTATCGTTTTCACTCAAATGGAGCTCTTGACTTGCACCCCGAAAAGTTGGGAACGCTATCCTTTAACAGTTTGCAGTGATTCGAATGTTGTTGGCCTTCGAACATGCACCAGTAACAACTACAAATAGAAGCATTCTTAATTCTTCGCATAAAATGTATAAAAACGGTCAAAAGCATCAGTAGGACACACATCCGGATGACCAGGAACCACGTCGCCTCACTTCCGACATAGCAATTTCTTCGATGAAGCGTTCCAAGTGTAATAACGTGGCATCTCTGTGTAAGGTATTCATTCAAACTTATCTCTTTGGCAAGTTGCAAAGAAGCTCATTAATGTTGTCGCTGGAGGTGCTTTATCTCATTGGGCAACATTCGACGCAGTGAAATTAACTCGTTGCCGCTTCTCTAGATGCACCGCCAAATGTGCAACAACGGGATGAGTGTTTGAGAATAGGGAATGAGAATATTCGCCAAATCGCCTCATCGCAGTTAGACTAAATTAATGGCTGGCAATTTCATCTTTGATATCTGTGGTTTGGATGCCAAAAACTCACATATCGCTGCCTTTCGTGACATACTTTGTGATTTTTCAATACTGATTCAAATATTATTAGAGCTTCTCTAAAACCCATAAATGAGACATGGCATGAAAATTAAATCATTATCTTTTAAAAAATTATTCTTCACATGTTGCCACCATATTTTGAAATCTATTTAAGTATTGTTACAAATCTGTAGTGTTGCTTCGCAGCACCATTAATTCAATCACTGGAAAGACCGTTTTACAATCAACTCTGTTGGTTTAACAACTAAAAAAGTACCGCTAAGATCAAGATTAATTTTTTAAAACTTTTACGATATTTTAATGGTTATTCTGTTGTTTGGAGTTGACACAAATTCAAAAAAAAGCATTAAAATCGGTACAGCCGTTCTTGAGTTATAAATAGTGTAATTAACACAATTTACGGCATTGTATTGAATATATGGATATGATGAATGATTGACTCAACTTCATCAAATGAACAGCAAAAATTTTAAATAACAAAGTTAAAAACAACTCAACAACTATTTTTCATCCCAATAAACTATAAGGTGTAAGGCGTAGTTTTTTTTTTTTCCACTCATTGTTTTTTTTAAATTTTAGACAGAAAAATTCACTACTCTATAACTTATACAACAAAGAATGCTTTCTCCTCTATCATTCCTTTATATTATTTAGTGCATTTTATGTTTAGCTTCGTTTTATGGTGAAGAAAATCGAAAATGCATATGGGAATTCAACGAATTCGAAATTTTAATGATTAGCGAAATCATCATCATAACTCTTGTACCTTAAAAAAATTCAATAATCCAATCCAAAACATCATGCAAATCTATTATTCAAATGTAAATACACATACAAAATTTTTCTTTAGTCTCAAAATACCTAACAACATCATAACAATATCTCCATGGCATATTTTGACATTCAGAATTCAAGCGAGGATATATTAAATCTAAAATTCTAACGATAAAACCACAAGATAAATTTCCTTGATCTAATTCACAGTGTCTTTGAATTTTCGCATTCAGATAAGCACAGATGGTCAGACAGACAGAATTTCAAATGAAGGATTTCCATCGAATATTTGATATTCCTGTTAGCACAAGAAATTTGAATAATATCTCCAAAATGCTGCTCGATAATCTGAATACCGTCCAGTGCCAGGACGATATTAAAACAATGTTATTGGGCATTTTGCGCCAATAGAGATCTGTCTACCATTTTTAAAACAGATAAACAAAATAGCAGAAAAATAAAAATAAACAAATTAATTGGTCGCAAATAAAATATACTAAATCTCTCCATCTTTCAGCAATCAAATTTGCCGGAAAGGAAAACATAATTCCAATTTTTTTTAATTACTCTTGAAAAGATCAGAGACATGGGAATTCATCAAAATTTCACTGTTGAAGGATTGCAACATTATGAATTCTATGCTTTATATAAAGAAAATGTGAATATTTTATCGGTCTCAGGAAAGTCAATCTCAAAACTTCGAGGTCAAATTTTTCAATAATAATAATACATTCTTTTTTTTTTTTTTTTTTTTTTTGAATATTTAGTGTATGAGAAAATATAAACAAATTTAAAAATTATTCCACACTTTTTTATTTTTTCCAAAGTAACAGAGGATAAGATGATAAGAAATAAATCAGTACTTTAAAAAATACTCTAAGTGGCAGTGGACTTTGAAATAAGCAAAAATGAACAAAAAATAAAGTTTTGTTTTTGTCACCAAAATATATGTTTATATTCAATTAAAATGGATTGAAATACAATGCATTGTTCAATAAAATGAGTATTTCGGAAGCCTAGAGAAAAAAAACATTCAATTATTTTTCTGAAAATAATATTTTAATTATATTTAAATATCTTTGAAATGTTCCAGGTGTCTTAATTTTTGAAGAAACTGAGTGAAATTGATCTTAATGATATCGGTCAAAAATTAAAAGAAAATAGGTTATGCACTTTATTTTACAAAATTATTTGGTTTTATTAAATAAATTTATGTTGGGTAATAAAGAAAAAAATCAAGGCTGCGGTAGCCTGGTTGGTAGAGCGTCAGTCTCGTAACCGAAAGGTCGCGGGTTCTGTCCTCGTCTTGGCCAAAGACCACCGTGTTGGCTAATGGCAGTTGGGGCACGTTAAATATATCGAGACTGCAAAGTCCTCCAAGTTCCCATAACAAAACGATACCTCTGGGAGTACTGAATCAGGGATAAGTCGGTCTCTGATTTGGATCTAAATTCCGACTTGTTGATGAATTAATGAGTGTAAGAATGAATTCGACCACCCCCTAAAAAGCGTTGTGTCGTTTTTGTGAGCTAGAAGTCGGACATCTGCCCTCTGGGTGCTCAGGGGTCTTTACCTTCAGAAGCTACTGCACCCCCTTTCCGTACAAAACACGGACACAACAACAACAAAGAAAAAATTCTCGAAAAATTTAAAAATACTTTGAATATATTAAAAAAATTTTTAAAAATTATATATCTTCTAATTTTTTAGAAATAATAATGCGTTTCAAAACGGTTTTTTAAAGAAATTTGATATATTTTTATTTTAACGTGTATGCATAAAAAAATTGTATAATTCGCTTAAATACCTAATAAAGTTTAACCTCTCAGTAAGACAGAACAAAACAGCTAGGAATGTCATTCTCTCCAGTATCTTTCAAATTTCATTATATGATGTGCGTATTTTTATTTAACTTCAAAGCAACATTTCGGATGATTTTATTTATGAAGAATTCAAGTATGTATTTTTGAATAGTATTCTTCATATGGACAAATTTGATTAAAAATTTGATACCAAGAAGGTATATCAAGGTTGATTTATCTGTTTCCCACATTATTACATATATATTTTTAAATAATTGTATCATATTATGTAACATTATGAACATCAGAGGTAGCCGAAAAATAGTTCTAAACCATAGTAAAATATATAACAAGATTTCCAAGATTTTAAATTTTCAAAAAAAAATTTAAAAGGTGAAGTTTAACATAAATAATATTAATTTTTATTTAGAAAATCATATAATTTCGGTCTCCTTTCTTAAAGAATTCATTAGGACAATTATTCTCCAAGATACTGAAAATTATGTCATACGGTGCAATATAGTAAAAATGGCATTATAAATTCTAAATTTATCGACGTAAATCAGTATCAGTCCATTCTAATCATGTTATTACATTTCTTTAATCATGTTAATAAATGTTTTTATTGTAATATTACAGTTTTATTTTATGTTATTTAATTTAGTATTATACTATTCAGTATCATATGCTGCCATCTATTGATGGTAAATATAAGTTTACTTTTAGAAGGATCCTTTCGTGTTGATATCAAAAAAAATATCTTTTTTTTTTCCCTTAAAAATTTAGAAATGCTTAATTTTTAATAACTACTAAAAGCTGGTTTTGATATTCAGAGCAGCAAAATCATTATAAATAGACCTCTCGTAGTACATTGCAAGCTTGATTAAAAAAAAAAAAAAAAAAAAAAAAAAACTGATACTCGTTTTAAATCATTTTGATATTTCGGAGATTATTAAAATCTCTCAAATTTTTTTCTTATACAGACTATCTAAAGATACAACAGGTAAACTGCATTTTACAGAAAACTGTTTCACCTATCAGTTATTGTTGAAATCTTTTTACTCACAAAATAAATCAAATTCAAAACAAAGAAAATAAATTAGTAATGGTTTTGAAAAGACAAACATTTTTTTAAAACATTTTTTTGGGGGTACTTTCTTAATATTTGTCAATGCCAAAATCATTTTTCTGGTTAAAAATATCTTTTATTTTAATTACATTACCAGCCAGAAATTGCAAAAAAAATTATTTAACTAAAGCTAAAGACTATTCAGAATCAGATTTAACAATTGCATTATCATGTTATATGTTATCTACATAACAACACTACTAACATTTCAAATTTGAAGCAATCTCTCATTCTCATTATGTTTTTAAAAAAATGATCGAATTTTTTTTTTTTAATTCCACATAAGAAAAATACTAAGAAATGTGTTATATTCATTCCAAGCTCCAATATTCAGAAGAAAAATCTGACAGGATAAGGAACTTTGCTTAAGAGCATTACATAAATTTGAAAAAAATAAAAGCTCAACAATTAATACTGCTCACGCCCTTATTACAATGAGACTATGAGCAACTGAGTTTGTTAAAGAATTTTATGATTTAAATATATAATAAATAAAATTTTAATTACTTTTCTTTTTTTAAGCACTAATTAATTTGCTAATTTATTTTAGCAAATATTTCACCAAATTATTCAAAAATTAATAGTTCGAATTCATTTTAAGTATTTTAATTAAAATGGAAAGCTGAAAACAAAACACAAAAAAGGAATCGGAGTTTCCGAATTAGGCAATTTCGAAACTCCACAACAGTCAAAGTTAGGAAATTATTTATAGCATATTTCTAAAAACAAAACAATGGATTTTTTTTTTTTTTTGAATGGGAAAATTGCTGCAATATTTCAATTTCAAAAATATCATGTCATTCATACAAATCATTTTGAAACTATAAAATTACTCGAATTTGTAACAATGCACAAAAAATCAACTGACAAGATATCTCCGACCAGCAAACAAATTTCAAAAATAGTTTGAAGTGAAATGGTAACAAAACTATATAAACATGAACTTTGGTAAACATGTGCGTTTATTTAAATGTGAAGAAAGAACGGCGTAACTTTATCATTGCGGGCCTAGTTCTATGAATGTTCGTTTATCAAAGAATAATTTAGTTGCGTTGTTTTCCCAGAAATTTTTGGTTTGCTTTACTGTTCTTTTATTTTTATAGAAATTCCGAAGATGTCTTCAGAACCAAGCACATCTTCTGATTCTTCTCTGTTGTATTCTGAATATATACGATCGGATCGTAAGTTTTAAGTTATGTCTTTTTCTTGAAAACATTTAAAGGTTTATTTCAAACAGATTTTTTTACCAGCTTCATAAAAGTATGGAGTGCACTTTAACCAACAATTGTAGAAAAATTTGCCTCAGGTCAGTCAAAGAGAAAATATTTAAAAAAGCTCATGAAAGAAAGGCTTTTTTCCCCCCCAATAAAGTCAGTTCGGTTAGTATTTAAAGCCACTTCATTATGAAGCCTAAATCGGCTCAATTAATGCTACATTGTATATTGGAATCGTTTTGTAAATTGTTCTAATGAGACTATCAGAATTTCAGTTTCTTTGCAAAATAATCTTGGAAGAAATATATGATTGACTTCTTTTTTTTTTTTTTTGTTATTATATTAACTACTTTTATGTTATTGCTGTGCAAATTGTGCTGCGAATCATTATTTATAGAAAACACAAACTTTGACATGAAACTTAATAATTTTTTTGAAATTATATTTTGACCATGATATTAATATCATGGTCAAAACATTTAAATAGAAAATTTAACGAATGAAACTATCTCAGAAACTAACAACACTGTTAACAATTCAAATATAAGGGCTATTTGAATGTATCTTTCAGGATTATGCATAACTGAATAACATTAAATTTTAAAATTGTGAATTATTAACATTTTTTTCCTATTTTGTCTTTTTTTTTTATCAAAAGTCTAAACTTAGTGATTGGAATTTGTTAGTGAGTGTTTAAAGTTATCTTGTGTCTCAGAATGTTTAAAGTTATCTTGTTACATTGATATATGCAAAGTACATTATGAAACACAAAGGCATTTTATTAATATAATGGTTCACCACATTTGAACAATACATTAGTATATGCATTTATTTTAAAAGAATAACAGAAATCAAAATTCTGAGAAATGTAATATTTTGACAGCAAATTTTGTGTATAATATAAAACTTAATAAAACTGGGTTTAAATCTACGTTTAATACCAAGTTGTTGCTGCATGCCAGTGGCTAATCATGAATACAGTAGAAAGGAGCAAGATTTTAAAATAATTATATTCATCAACAGCATGATATTAATTTATAAGTTCCCAATTTTTGATATAATCCCCAAATATCTGATAATTCCCAAACAAAACCATGTTATCGGCATCAAGAAATAAGATGGATGCTAATAAAAGCAAACCATTTACCTTACATTAATATATTATGAAGATTATAACATTTTTGAAGATGAGTTAACTCAGAAAATAGATTTTAATTATAAATTATTTAAAAGAAATTTCATAAAAGTATAAACAAATTTCATTTACATATTTACATTTGGAACTTAAAAGAAATTTATAATTGTATTAATGATTAAAATAGTAACTCAATATCATTACTAGTGTATTATGTGTAGTATACAAATTAAATACATGCTTAGAAGAACATTATAAATAATTGCCATAATGATTATATTAATTGCCAATATTATTATTATTAATGATAATTTTTACAAAATAACATTATTTTGTAAAAATTGTAATTGAAATATATTATAATAATCTTTTAATATTTTCCAAGTTAATGAATAAAAAGTGCCTTTTAAAAAATCCATTTTTTAGAAAGGGATTTTATAGATTTATTATTTATTATTTGTTAGTTTTCTAGAAGGGTTTTTATAACTATTGTGAACAATTTGAAACAAAAACATTTGTGATTAAAATATTCTAAAATTTTATTTTTTTATTAGCATAGCATTTTGTCATTTTTACTAATTTCTATCCCCCCCCCTTAACTACATTGTCTTATATACCTGTAATTCTATTAAGTGTTTTCAATTTTAAGAGATAAAAAAAAACTTTTTAATTTTTTTAAAATCATATGTCTATGTTAAATTTAAGGTGAAAAGTAAAATAATATTTATGGAAATAAGTTAAATTTTAAGCTTATGCACATACAATTACTAAAATAATATATGCATTATTGATATTATTATAAATTAAATTCTTTCTCTCACTAAAAATTCATATAAAAATTAGTGATTTAATAAATATCTTGAAGTAATATCAATCGTATCCCTGATTCGGACAAAAAGTACCCCTCCCCATCATAGCAAAGTAATCTGTCAGAATTGGAGTTCTATGTAATAATTTTAATTAATCTTGAAAATCATAATTATCTTCCATGCACTCTTAATAAATGTTATTAACACTTTCTCTAGAGTTTTAATAAATTAACAATATAAAATTTTAAAGATGTTTGATAAATAAATGTCAATAGAGTAAAGTTAATATTCCCCATCTTCTTATTATTTTTCATATGTCATTAATTGACATACTATCTGTAATATAGAAATTCAGAACTGCGCTTATTATATCTAATGACATTTACCAAAGCTTTGTATGTCAAAAATACCAAATAAAAATTTGATAATTGTATATTATGCTAAACTTTTCTAAACTTATTACTAAATTAGCTGAATTTTGGGTTAAGAAAAAAAAAATTAATTTATAATTTCTATAAGAACAAAATCATTTGGTATCCTTTTAACACTTCATTATTAATTTTTATTAAAAAATTATCAAATATTAAATAATTTAGTTAATTTACTATTTTCAGTTATCAATAACCATATATCATTGCTTTGTATTACAGTATAATATGTCCAATACTTATTATTTATACATGTATTATCTGCATTTCTCTTTCAAGTTTAAATGTTGCCTTTATAACTTTTTTCTGAGATAGGTTATGAAACTGAAAATTTTTTGTGCATATCTTATGTAAATTATTGATGCAACTCTGTAGATTATAAAGACATTTATATGTAAAAATAAAAATAATAAAAATTCAGAAGATGTGATTTTATATAGTGATCATTAACAAAAAAGGAATTGGATATCTTGTCCTATCTGAATGAAATGCTACGTTATAACAGTGTTCTTATTCTTTGTATTACTTTAGAAATGTATTGAGTTTTTTTTTTTTTTTTTTTTTTTTTTCTTTACAGCTGTAGAACGAGCTGTAGATGCTGCAGACAATAAGAAAAAAGAAAAACCTGTAATAAAGTTTACTAAAAGCCTAGGTAATTATTTTTACTTGTTTTTTTATTTTGATGCATATTATATGTTTTGCAGATTTTTTTTTTTTTTTTTTTTTGATTTTCCAAATAGCTAAATTTTAAGGCTTAAAATTAATAAACTTGGAAAATCAGAAATGTAGGGTTCATCCTTTTTGTAACGGCAGATATAAGGGCAATTTTTATAGCAATATGATAACATTATTCAAATATTAGTTAATGTGGATATGCCCATCTTATTAGTTATATATTCTGAAATTGCTTTTTATTTTCATATGCTAAACTGCCAATTTGAAATGAAAGCTATCCAATAAAATAATTTTCAGTTGAAATTTCTGCTTATAATATTATTTTTTAAGACCAGAGATAAAATTTTCAAACAAATTATTTATTTTTGCATAATATTTTTGAAAATGAGAATTTTGCTATTTTTTTATGAAAAAAATTGATACCATATTCAAAGACATTAAAAATCAAAACAGTTATTCTTACATCAATTTGAAGGTCATCATTTTGGTATAACTTTTAGTAAGCAATTTTATAAAGACTACCAAAATTTTTTTACCTTTGATTATCAGAAATTATGATTTCGTGCTACCAATGTTGTGCATGTGAAGATTACAAGTTAATTATCTGGAGGTTTCCGAGTGTAAATAAAATGTAAATTTTATTGATTTCGTTTGTTTTTTGCTGTTTTATTCAGACATTTCCTTATTTCAATTGAGTTCATTTAAGCCGATTTTCCAGATAAATATGAAGTCTCGATACATCATTAAAACTGATTTTATCCAATCTTAAAAAAGGAAATGGCAAATTTCCACCTGCAATTCCTAAGATAGGAAGGATGGAGATAAAAAGTGTCTTCTTTTGTTTTCTGTTTTACTTCTTCTATAAAGTGTATTTATATTTTTAATTTAATCATTTAGTAAATAGAATAAAATATGTATTTTAAAACCTCTTTCTATGAATCATTTTATCCCAAATTTGATCAGATCTGTAGTTTTGATGTAATAACTACTTACCCAGCTTCAATTGGTTATTTCATTACATTTCTGACTGCATACTCATTAATGATGCTGTTTTCTTGTTGATATATTTTAAAATTTGATAATGTTGTAAGATTTTATGTGAATATTTGAAAATCAACAATCAGCTTTTTCAATCGTTATTTTTTTGTAATTATATAAAGATAAAATAACAGAAGTAATATTTAAAACATGTGATATCAAAATAGTTAATCTTTAAATTTGTTGAAGTAACTTCATGGATTGTATTTTTGCATCTTAATTTGTTCATACATTTTCAAAGAAAAGCCAATGATGGAATTCTATAAAATGTTCTCATAGGATTCGATGCAAAGCAGGAAGAAACTAGAAATTGAATCTTAATAAACTTATGAATATAGAAAATAACATAAGGTTTGTTCAAATCCCTGCCCCATCCATATTTTATATTAAATTACAAATGAATCAGTAGCTTGAAAAAGAGAATGAAGGTATAATTTAGGAATAAGAAAAAAGCTTTTGATTAAAAAAAAAATCTGTTTCAAGGGTTTGTATAGCTGTTTTTATCCTTTTTTTTATTTTTACTGTTGTTTCTCTAAAATAATACACGTTGTATATATGTAAGAAACCATGCTTGCATGCACATTAATTATATAGTTCTTTCAGGATTGCTTTGTTTTAATCAATTTTGTTACTTTCCAAATATTATGAAATTTCATTCATGTTGCTTAGATTTCTGTTTTTTACTTTTTACATTTCTGTTTTTTACTTTATATATTTAAAATTTTCTCTTCACAAAACATCAGCCTTGTGACAAATTTTCTAACTAATTAAGCTTTTTATCAGTGCTTTATTTTATTTATTGTTCTTGTCAAAACTGGTAATGTTTCTGATTATCACTGATACTTTTTATACAATATGTTTTCTATATATTTATAAATCTAGTAGGATTTTAAAGCATCATAAAATTGTATAGCCGTTTTTTGTTACTTTTTACACCCTCAATTATTCTTTGTTAATTGTATTTACTTACTTATCCGATTTTATTAATATAAAACACTATTTTAATCTTTAATCCTTATTACAAAAATATTGCAGTATAAAATTTATTTTGTTAATGAACCATCAGTCTTATAAACTATTTTTGCTTTTAACATAATATTTCAGAATTGTCTGGAAACATTTCTGTAATGGAAGTTTAGTATTGCTGTATTTTGTTTTTTTTCATTCTAGATTGAAATTAATCAATTGCCTACCTTTTTCTTTTAATATGCTGTTGTTACTTTATAATAATTTCTGTTTTATGCCTTAGTGCTTGCAAGAGTTATTGGTCTTTTATCTGCTTTGAAGGAAAGTGAAAAGGAATTGAAAAAGAAGCCTGAAAAGGAACGCAATATTGAAATATGTGAAGAAGGTGCTCCTGTAGTCGAAATGGTAAAATGTTACTCTTTGTAAATCTTTCTTTTTCCTAATAAACAATTCATCATGATCTTGAATTAATAAAATTCTTTAAAATTTCATAGAATACATTATTTAGAGAAAAAATTCCTAAGATTATTTGAATTATAAACATATTGATACTTTTTTCATTAGCCAACTTTTGGTTCAATTGAATATCATTTACAAACATGATCAATTTTAGCTTTGACTAACTTCACAACTTTGGTGATTAATCATTGGCTCTAAGGAACATGATATTGTAAGCATTTAAAAAAAAATATTAATCATTAATATGCAATTAATACAAAAGTACCAAGGAATCTTTTTAATAACGCTTAGTTAACCTTTCACTAATTCTTAATTTACAGCATTGGAGTGACAATTGATTTACAAACAAATTTAAATATGCCAAATACTTTTCTTGCATTCAAATCCTTAGTGATAATTTGGAGCAGTAAGCCTTCAATAGAATCAATCGGAATTGCCAAATATTTATTGCATTCATCTAATTTTGAAAAATTATTGTAAAGAGATGCGTTTCAGCAAGATTGTGAAGTTTAAAAAAATTCTATGTTTAATTGTGTTGTTTCTCTTTTATATTCTTTTTTTTTAAGTCCCAGTTTAACTGTGCTCTACCATGTATCAATTTATAATATGTATAACATAAATAATTAATATAATATTGAAAAAAAGGTTCTCTTATTAATATAATTTTTTTGAGTAATAATAAGAAATTATTTCTGTAAAATAACTTCTTAACAATTATATAAGCCAAATCTGTTGTAAGTAGTGTAATTTGTAGCCTGTGGAAATGTTAGGTAAATAAAAGTTAATTTTTATAATGCAAATATTTTGCATAATGTGTTAAATGTTTGAAAATTGTAATCATTTTATTAGAATAAAAGAAGTAAGACTGATAATTTAAAAATAATTCTCTTTATCAAAATTTCTTGATCATTTTAGAAGATGAATTAATCATTTAATAAGTTAAAAAGCCTTTTTTATTTTGTTTTTTAAATTTTACCATGTTGCTGCATCTGTTTAATTTTAAATTTTATTTTTGGATTGAATATTGGGAAAACTGTCAATTTTTAAGTACTGGAAGTGATTTTTGAATTGAATCATGCTTTTGGAATGAATGTCAGCATGTGAAAGATTATTGCTTTTTACGCACACGCTAAATATTAGTTGACCTTGTTAAAGTTGAAAAAAGTTAGTCATTTAATTTTTGCATGTGTTATAGCAGTAATTTAACGCACTTGCTGGTGTAAGAAGAACTACTGTATATATATAAAAATTTATTATAAATTATTCTGTGATTAAATGTGGAATATATTTAACATACTATATTATAGCAATAAGGGGAGGTTGTAAAATCTTTTTAGAAGTTTTTACCTTTTCAGTTTCTTTCTTATAATAACATTTACTGAATTATGAAAAATCTGCCCATTCTCTGAATTCCATTTAATCTTCTCATGTCCAAATTACAATGCATTAGTTAAAATAAAAATAATTTATTCATATTTAAAATTACTCATTTTATCCGAATCTTCATGCCATCGTATTATTGAAACATGCAAGTACAAATGATGACATTGTTTGTTAAAATCAGATTATTCCAGTGATGGACTTAAAAATAATTAGTTCACTATATGTAAGAACATTAAAGTAAAGTAATAGAGAATTAGTTTAAAGTTGTTCATTTGCAGAATTTCTAATGAAATACTGCATTCAACTGACTTTATTTTTAAAATATTGTTATAGCTTTTCAAATATGAGCTAAAATATCAGCATAAAATTTTATTTCTTAAAATAAATTTTCCAGATTCTTGGAAAATTCAGTTTTGTCAATTTTGTAGTTGCTCATTATACTTTATAACTTGTTCTTAAATGCAACATAAATAATAATTATCATGAAAGTAAAACTGAATAACAATTTCTCTTATCACTAAAATCTTAATTAATTTTCATTTCTATTATATAATATAATATGCTGTGATCAATTATGTTTCATAATGAATATTGATGGCAGTTTCTACAGAAATGTTGAGATTTGTGGAAAATTAAATAATGCTAAAATGATTTCTTATATAATATTTGCATACAAAGCATAATCTGCTTTAAATCATTCATCTTAAATATAAAATTAACTATCAACACAGTTCTATTTCTTATTAAATCAATTTATGATTTGTAATTTTTAAGGGGGAATTATGTTCTTTATTCAAACTTTTATTGTATTATTAACTGTTGTTGGTAACATTAACGATTGCTATTCGTTTTACAGAATGTTGCAGTATTTAAAGAACCTACTGATGGTGAATCATCAACTGTAAAGTGTGTAGATACCTCTAGTGATTCCAGTGATTCTGATAGTGATGAAAATACCAATCTACCTGAATGTCTTAGCAATATTTTTGAAAAAAATGCATCTGATCCCAAAGTATTCAGATTAGTGACAGAAGAACCTCAAGATTCTGAATCATCAAGCAGCTCTTCAGAGGAGGAGGTTTGTAAACTTTCGAAGGATTTAAAATCTGAAAATATGTTAGTAGAGACTGTGTTAACAAATTCTGAATTAGAACAACCTCCTGCAAAAAAAATTTGTGTTATGTAATAATGATGCCATAAGATATTCTTATTTGTATATTTTCAGTTGTGTTCATATAAGGAAAATTTTCATTGTAAATAAAAAATAAAATAAACTTTTCTCTAAAATTGTTTTTTTTTTTAAAGTATCGACTTATTTCTATATTTAAAGTTGTTTGTTGTTGATCAATAGTCAATTTAAGAATTTCACAGTACTAATCAGTACTTACTAAGAAGCCTTTTTCCTAAAAAAAGATTAGTTTAGTTTAATAATTCAGAATTTTTTTATTTAATATATTGATAGATTTATATAGATTCTTATTTTTGTAATTTTTTGAAAACATATATATTTAAGCATTCTCATTTGTAGGGGAAAAAATTAAAGATTCTTGTTTATAAATATGATAACAAAGTGAATGTAATGAAACAAAAGGGATCCTGATCAATTGTATTTAATTGGTGTTAATATTATTGAAATGTTTCATAATTCATATAATTTGTATTTGTTATGAGATTATGTATTTGGTCATAAGGCTAACAACAATTTTAGATTTGATTGTCTGCAATCTTCATACTTCTACAGTCAATAATCATAGGCAGTCAGAAAATCTTTTTGACCAGTCCCCGATGTTTACATTTCTTGTCAGTATAAATTAATAATCTATTATATGATGTATTGCAATTATTTGCCATGTTTATGGATTTTATATACTTTTTACTATGATCAGTTTAAATTAATTTTAAAAAGCATGAATTTGAATTGCATATGCAGTAAAAAAAAAAATCATCACAATTTTCATCGATTTAGTTTCTCTCTCTCTCTATTTAATGATCTCTCAAAATGCAGTTCACAAAAAATAACTATTAAATCCAGTTTCTAGATAAAATTACTTCTCTCCCCACCCTCTTTTTTCTTAAGTTAAAAAAAAAATCATATCAAGCACTTTTGTTGCTTTTCTGTGAAATACTTTCATTGAAACAAAATTCTTATTCTTTAATTATTTTTTTTAGTATGCTTTGTTATATTTTGAGTTTCATTTTTTATTTTAAAGGTTAGAAGAAATATTGAAATATTATTAAACCTTATAATCATAAAATGTCTAACAATGTTTCAGAATCTTATGGCAGCACCAGTATTCAAAATATCAAGCAATATCTTGTGCCATCATTGAAGATTGAAGAAATTTATTTTATACCAACACATTTTGGTTTGTTAGGTTAGGCACAAGCTGTGTGGGTAAAATTTTTGAATAGTTCTTGATCATATTCAATATATCAAACAATATCTTGTGTTAACCTGGAAGATAGAAGAAAATTGTTTTCTATCTAGATATTTTGGTTTGTCTCTGGCACAGCCTGCACGCAGGCATATTTGGATAAAAAGTCTTGAATAGATCTTCAGCATGTATCTGGATTTAATACTTAATAATCATGCCCACTTTTATTAGCAAATTTAGAATTCCCACTTTTTAAATTGACATTTCATCTGATCAAAATTATATCACCATGAAATATTATTTAAAAATTAGTTTTGAAAAAATGTAGGATCCTAAATATGTATCAGATCTGAAATTTTGATAAATATCTTATGTTTATTTATATTAATTTGAAGAGGGCAAAGAAAGGATCTTGAAGGGGAAGGGGAAAATTAAAATATTTTTAAAGGACATATAAAGTCAATCAAATGATGAAATTCTAGTTATAATGGCCACAGTATCTTACTTTTTAGCTTAAATTGATTTTTCTTTTAATCAAATTATTGTATGACAGCATTTAGCTAATAATATCAAAGGAGAGTATTTTAATATAAACAATAAATGTGAGAAATGCCTGCATTCAGTGCAATAACAAATGATTAAAACTAACAAAGAATTACTTCATGTAATACATATTTCAAAAAATGCTTCGGTAGATGAAAGCCTATTTGTTAATGTTTCATAATAAGAATATTCATGTTTCTTAACCAATTTCCAAACCATTGAAAAGATAGTTTTAAAGTTTTGATTACTTTACCATTATTTTTCAAGAGTAGTTATCTAAAAATCTTTGTTCCAAATTTGTTGTTTTAATCCTGAGTACATTGTAAGAAAAAGGAAAATTTATTGCTCTGACAGTTAATAGTTCTTTTGAAAGAATAAAATGTTGAAAATCTAATTGGCTTTCAGTAAATTATTTTTTTTTAAATAATATGTGATGAATTTATCTAACCCAACACTTTTCCATATTAGTGATAAATTCATTAGTATAGTTTAAAAGCATATAACTAACTTGTACCATTATACTTATATCCATGTAAGTGTTTCATAACAGATCATATATAAATTAAAACATCTTTTTATGGTAAAATAAATTAGTACTATTTGTTAAGAACAACTTATTTGAATGATTATCATTTCATTTCAAATACCCCCTCCCCCCCAAAAATTCAAAAAAATTAGTTCTCTCCGCTCATGTCTACTTCTCTCGTTATCAGTAAATCCCATGCAAAATAGGTTTAAAGAAACTTAGAATTTTTTAAAATTTAATTTTCAGATTGTTACAAGTGAGAAATGTAAATGCTTCAATTACAGTAATTTTGGATGATCAGATTTATGATTCACAAATGTAACATTGTAAAGAAAAGGGACACACATATTTCATTTAACAGCATAATTTTGTTTTTATTTGTTATTTTGTTTTTTTAACAGCACCATTTCAAATCTGCAATTCTGAAATGTGATAACCAAGGCCTCCATATGATTTTCAAGAGATAAATATGTGTATCAGGAACTGCATAGTCATATTTTAGGTTCATATTGAGGCTTTAATATAGTAAGAGTAACTTATGAACACACATATCATCAACAAATGTTTATTAGAATCATAAGCATATATGCAGGTAATTCAATTTCAAACTTAAACTGAGCTATAAAGCAAACTTCAAAAATTGGTGCAACTTTTATAAGATAAAAAAGCATAACATCATTCATGCTTTACATTTCCAAATGAAAATTAATGATTCCTTATAAAATATGTTTAATTTTCCATATAAATTAAATCGATTAATATAAAATCAATAAACATAAGTCAGTTGGAAACTGAATTAGAACATGTGCAGTGAGTTGAATAGTGCAATACTTATTAAATGAAAAATAAACACATACAAAAGAAGTAAAACAATAAATTAACTGCCATGTTCACTGCAGCAGAAAATTTCACTGACATTTAACTTGAAATGAGTCATTTTATGGTACATGCTTGTGAAGTACTACTTTTTCAAACACCATAGTGGAAAGGTCAGCAACCTGGCAGTGTTATCGAACCTTAGCAATCCAGAATGCCATTCATTTACCATTCCTGGTGAAACCTTACCAAAACTGGAACATTTGCCCCTTTACTTTCTGATTATTTATATAAGTGCAGGAAATTTGAGTTAATATTAAACCAATAAAAGAAAGCTCTGAAATTAGCAGTTTATCTCTTTTATAGGTTATCAATTATCTTTTAAAGCACATTATATTAAGATAAGTCATGAGAGTAAAGGGGATTTTAACAGTTTCAAAAGTATTCCAATATATTGTCCCTTTTTAAAAACTTATCCTGTAGCTTGCTTAGAATGCTATATTTTTATTATTGAATAAAAAAATTATATATTATTATACCAATAAAATTTTTAAATATAGCAAAAAAATTGAATACAATGAAATATATGAATATTTTAGGTAAAAAACAATTTAATGAGATTAAGGTTTCACGTACACTTTTACCATTTTAAAGTGGTGTGCCCATCCATCTTGAATGTGAAAAAAGTTGATACTCAAAAGGCATCTGACTCTTTCAGAATAAGTCTGATAGTAAATATGTCTGCAAAAAATCTCACAGTTAACTTAGTTGCTGTTGTTATAATTAACAGCTGGCAGTAATTTATTTGTTTTTTTATTGTAAAACAAATAAAATAAAATGTACTTTATTTCTAACTATAAAACAGAGTATAAGTCAAATGTTTGAATGTACAAAGCATTAATGCTGTGCTATTTTATAGAAGAAAAATGTAATATTCAATCTATATTAATTTCATACATGCAACATCATTACATACTACAATGATACCTCAATCAAAATCATGTAATAGTAATAACTGTAATTACTTATATGCATATTTGTTGGATTTGTAGAAGTCAACATGATAAACAGATTACAACTGCACTGATAATTTTTGCATGGTTTCAAAGTTATAAATTACTAAATATAATCAGTGTAATTTTCAGTGCATGGGAACAAGTGTCAAAAAATTACAAATAAACTGCCATGACATGTTTTCTTTGGTTCTGAATATGAATATTACATAAATATTCTTCAAATACCTTGATCAGATCAGCAAGTTAAAGATCTAACATCTAATACTCCTGAGAATAGTTTTAATCTCAATATGGAAGGATTATTTATGTTATATATCATAAGCAGAATGGATAATGTGCAATCCTAGATGGAGATAAATAATGCAGCAAACTTTTTTCAGTTATTTGATTCTTCTGAAATACTACTATTTCACTAGGAAATTGTTGCTGCTAGTGCAAGATTAAATAACACAGTAAAGGTGTTTCAAATGAGTCATTTAATTAATGCTCCTGAAATAACACTGTTTTATTAAGTCTAGTACTCTAGAACAAGATGGTAATGAAGCAAAGTTATTTCAAACGAGTTTTTATTAATGCTTGTGAAGTACCACTGTTTCAGACACCAAATTGGATGAGTCAGCAACCTGGCAGTGTAATCCAACCAATACAATCTTGTAATCCATTCTACTACCATTCATAGTGAAACCTTAAAATAACATTTTAAAGTGTTAAGAATTTTCACAAAATTTTTGGTAATTTGTAAAATTTTTAATCACTTAAATATTGTCATCAGTACTTTTACCACATCAACTATATGAGAAATATTTCATTGCAATTATTACATTTTTAATTTGTTAAAATTTCAATGAAATAATTCAATAGACTGATAACTATCATGAAAGAAAACTTTTTTTTTCTCTGAAACAGATAATTTTGAATGCATATATAAATATTGTGATTTTGATCTAATTAATAATGGTACGGTTTCACTCATTCTTCTATCAGTTGAAAGTGGTGCTTCCATCCACTTAAAATGTACAAAAGAGCTGATACTCAAAAGGCATTTTTTTTACTCTCACAACAGTTCTAGATAGTTAACAGAGCTGTGGTATGCAGCCACATTTGTTTACTATCACAGATGTTGATGGCATAATTTCACATGTGTTAATGGCAGTAATTCATAATTTTTGGACAGTATTAATTAAAATTTGACAAAATATATTCATTACACAATTTTAAACAGAAACAATTTTGAAGGTATTAAACTAGCAATTATTTGATAACAAATCAGAGTGCAATAACTGTGCAATTGTTTTGTAAGATTTGGTGAAATAATTTAGAAGTAAAGCAGTTGCATTTGTTGCATTCGGAAATACTACATTTTAACAGAAAAATGTGTGTTAATTAGAACTTGCTCATATATATTTTGAAATATCTGTTTTAAGATGCAGTTTCGCAGAGCAGCATTTAAGAACACATTTTTTAATTACATTAATTATTTATCATTAACATTTTATAACAATCCAACGATTTTGATTCAAGGTAACAAGACACCCTTGGGTAACAATATTAATCATTTGAAGCAGACGAACTACATTCAAAAGCAAAAGAATAAGTGCTGCAAAGACAGCATTGTGAGAATATCCCATTAGGATATTCTCTTCACCGGGAGGCCTCAGCAATTGTAAATTTAACTCTTAATCATTTGATAGAGTTAATTTACTATTAACATATATATTTATTTACTACATATTATTTATAAGTAAAGACATATGTATGACAAAGAGAAATATTACAATACAACAAACACATACACAAGCAAGCAAATTATTGTGACACTAAATAACATACACTTCCAATGAATTACTATGATAAACCCAAACCAGAACAACTATACGAGAAGTAAATAATATATATTAGTTAAAACACTGCAAATTTACTAATTCTAAGTTTATTTCTGACTTAATGCCTTTAAAAAGGATTTAAAAATCGAGTTTATACTGAGCTTTTGAATGGAATATCAAAACACATTTAAATATAATAAAAAAGTTAAAATCTTGAAAATCATGGTGGTAAGATGTTTTACATAAACATTGAAAGATTAAAATTTTTAATTCTTTTCATATTAGAAAATCATAAACAAAAAATTCGTAAGAAAAAAATCATGACATAAAGAGTATTCATATGGAATTATGAAGACAACCCAAATTTCTTCTTTTATAAGTCAAGTTTCCAAACATTTCTTCCTTTTGCTGATAAATGGTTAGGTGGTATCAATTTTAAAAATGGTCAGCTGCAAAAAATAAAATATTTAATATTTAAAAAAATTATAAGCAATATGCATTCCTAAAAATAACAAATATGCATTACTAAATTTTTCCATCAATAAATATATAAGGTATATACTTTTCTCTGACTATATGGTGTTAGAAGAAACACTGTAAAAAGAAATTTATATTTTAACCATTGTATAGCATTGCCTTAAACAAGAAAACTAAATAAAATTTTTAATGAAACAATATCAAAAAGGGGAAAAAATATTTTGTTTCTAAGGAGGTTCTATTATACAATAGAAAACCTCTTTAAAAAATTCATTTATTCTAAATGGAAGGAAAATTTTGAAATGTTAAATTTTAGTTATGGGAATTTTATTTAAGTATGCCATCCATGTATCCCCCCCTCCCCGCATTGCATTTAAAAAGAGTGAAAAGTAAAAGGATGAAAAGCGCTACAACTAAGTAATCAAAACTAAAATCGCTAAAGTAAATGTGGCGCTTCCATGTAAAATCAATTACACAATTAGCTATAATATTAAGAATAACTAGTTGAAAGAAAAAAAAAATCTGATCAGGATTTGTTAAAATATAGGTCCTTATTCCTGATGTAGCTATCTAACTTAACATTCAGACCTTACGCTCTTGTTAATTAGTTTTAACAAATAATTTCAAAAGCCATAATAATTGGTAATATTTAATTATAACATTTGAAATTATAGCTAAATTCTCTTTATCTAACCTTAATTAATAGATCACATGTTTGTATTATTTTTCCTAAAGTATACCTTAAGTTGGGAAATGCACAATGAAATAACAAGTTTACTAAATATAAGGTTTATTAAATTTTAAAAAATAAAATATCATTACTTAATATCTAGATAAATATCTAATAAAAACTTAATATGGATTAAATCTTGTCTTTTCTTTCACCACTTGACCATTTAAGTTTTTTATATATTTATTTGATTAGATAAAACATTCCATTTTGAGAACCTATTTTGATGCTTTCATGATCATATGACATTCAAATAATTTATAACAATAATGAATTGATGTACATAATATTATTAATTAAAATATCAAACAATATTAAGCAATGGATCATTTGTGCTATTCCAAGTTTAACACAGCAATAACTATGAAAGAACAAGATATATAAAGCTTTGGCAAAAGAAAACATAAGTTTTGTAAAGGTGAGTGATATTTAATCTGACATTTGTTGTTGTTTTAATAAGCATATCAATCACACAAGGAAAATAATCTATACTTTAAAAAAAATCTCAAATAAATCAGAATATACATAATATAAAAAATATAATTTGTGTGAGATAACAGTTCTAGTAAATATATTTCCCACAAACACATATATCAAATTATTTATTAAACAATATAAGGAAAGATGGGCACATTATTAAAAATAATACAAAAATTAATCTGAGAGCAAATAAAGTTATAGATGCAGTTAATATTATATACATTTAAGATTATCTGTTATTAGAATAATTTTATTTATAAGAAATAATAAGTTATTTAAATGAGCAAATAAAATTAATATAAATGGCATCATGGTAGGCAAATGAGAAAAAATATAAAAATGCATGGGTTTATATAATATGAAAATTGGATTAGGTTAGTCTTTGATCATCACACACTAATTCTAAGAAAATGAATTAGAAACAGCATTTTGAAACATAAGTAAAAAAATATTAAAATTATTCATTATTATGGTTTGGAAAACAACCAATCAGAATAATAATTTAACGTAAAAAACTACTTTCTTTTCAAAATAAAATATTTCAACTTGATGCAGATTCAGCATAAATTTGGTTATTTTACATATTTTTTTTTTCTTAAGAAAAAGTAATTGAAAAGAATTAACTACATTAGTTCAATAACTTAAGATATTGTAAGGTATTTCTCTTTTCTTTTTTTCATAAACCTGAAAAAATGAATAATTACATATTAAGTATAAAATTCATAAATACTTGCCATTTTAAAAATAAAGAAAACAAAAAGGTGATTAAACTATGATTAGATTATTCGTCATGTCATTGTTTTTTCCTCTCCTTCTTGTACCTAAAAATCAAAGTTCAATAATTAATCCAATAACAATATAAAAAATAAAGTGCTACATAGTGATTTTAATCTTTATTTTTTTATGCAAGTAAAATACAGTATTTATGACATTTTCTTTGAATTTCAATTTATATCAATAAAAGAAATGCATGTTAAAATAATGAAATATATCTTTAAATAGCCAGCAGAACATCAAATATGTCTTTAACACACCTGTTTCTAATTAAAACAGAGATGTTTTATTTTTATCTGTTCTGTCTAAATATAAACTGGTACCTATGTTCGGATTTGTGAGGAATTTTAACTATTAAAAACATCTAAATAAAACAGGAAAGCATGATTTTTTTATTCTGTGTATAAATTAATTCATTGTTCATTAAATATGGATTAGTTTCTCACATTAAAATTAATATTTTTAATAAATAATATTTTTATACCAATAACACAGAATGGAAATTTTCTACTGTCTTTATTTGATGCTGCATTTATTAATAGCAAGTTATTAAATAAAATTTCAATTAGTACTTATAAAATAAGCAAATAATGATTTTAGATCAGATTATTTATTATTATTTCTCTTAATTAATTTTTGACATCCTTTATTTCAGTTTCATTTCATTAAGAGATTCTTCCGTCTCTCTGATCATCAGGCAAATCTCATAATCGAAAATTTTGAAATTTCCGATTATGAAATTTGTCTGATGATCAGAGATTCATGAAATCTGATTATGATTTTTTTTTTTACTGTATATATTAAAACGAGTGCATTCTTTAAAATTCCGTAATCTAATTAGTAGGTTCTAATTTATACTCACTTTAATTTTCGATACACTTTTATCTTAGATAAATACATTTTGATTTTTTTTGTTTCATTGATTTATGTAACAAAAAGATTCTTTTTTTCTTTTAAGGCAATCACTGACTTTTAACCTTTTTCTAAGTATTTCCTGCAAGTTTAATAAGTTGGCAATAATAACGTTTAACACACATAAAAATAAGTTCAAGGAAAACCGATATCGAATAAAATTTTGATACTGAAAAAGCTTGTTCTCGGTTAACAATTTTTTAATTTAAATCGCAGCACCTTATCAATTTAATCAAGTCAACTAAATTTAATGTTAATAATGAATATAACATGATGTTCCAATTTCTTTATGTATTAAAAAATCCTCATCACTTAAGTTTCCCGAATACCGAAACAATGCAGAAAAAAAAATTCATTAAAATGCATTTCTTTCATCGATTATATAAGCCTTTAAGAGGCTTGTCAACGAATACAATAATTACACATTAAAATACAATAATTTTATAAAAATCTGTAGAAGAAAACGAAATCTTAAAAGACAAAAAAATATGGCCGTTAGGCAGCCTCGGTATATAGGACGCGATGACCTAAAAAACAACTAGGAAGCTCACAAAGCTTTGCCGCAGTGTGCGTCCCCACCCATATCGTTGAACATCGCCTTGGAAGTTTTCTATAAGGTATATTTTAATTTCTTGCGATGAAATTACAAGGAATTTTATCATATGAATGACTTAGTGCTGAAACAATGTCTACCACGAAAATTTCAAGACGAGACTGACAGCGCGTTAAATCGATGATTTTAACAATGACAACTCTGTCAAAAGCTAGTTTATTGAATATAGTCGTGTTAAATTATTCAAATTTTTAAACTTACCAACAATCTCGGGACATTCTCGTGTTTGGACGGACTGTCTCCTCCGTCAAATGATAATGAACGGAAACTGAAACCTGACGATTGCAATGTCGACGACCTTGCACCGTTGCAGACGCTCAAGTGAGGAATGTACCGGTTTCGCTAGACCTTTTTGCCGACGGGATAGGGAGGAGGGGAGCAGGATGAGAAAAAGGCGGGACCGTCCATTTACCCGGGACCTGCGCGTCGTCACGCTTTACCCGCAACGGTGCAGCTATAGATCCGTAGACTACGTCTACGTTAGTTGTGTCTACGGTCTAGCTTTTCATTCTCTTTCTTTAGTTTATTTCATGAAAATTTATATGTTATGACGTGAATTAGATTCATTTCCCGGTTTTATACAATGAGTTTAAAAAATTCCAGACAGCTGATTCTTTTGCTAATTTGAATTATTATTTTATAATTGATTTTTTTTTTTAATTTCTTTTACTGTACTTCCGCGTTTATTTTGTAACAGTCAGGTTTTAAAATTATTTTCATTCGCCCACGAAACATTATTGCTAGCTCGTTTCATTCATGAATGAAATATCTCATTGAAATAATTTTAGTTTGGCTATTTATAATAATTAAGGTTTCAGATCTTATATCTTTTTATTTCCAGATTGCAAAAGCGAAATAAAAAAAAATTCTTTAAATCAAATTCATTTCCAACAAATATTTTTCTAATCTTTATAAAGATAATTTTCTTTCCATATTTGTTTGTAAAATCGAATATTTTTCCCATGTCACTGATTTCTTTAAAACTATTTTCATTAAAAAAGAATAAATGAAGAGGAATTTAACTATTTTTCTGATTCAGATGTTGTGGTAGCAGAATTTTCTTTACGTTCTGCTACTGCAATTGTATATCCAAAATATTACTTCCACTCACGTTAGTCCTTTCATTGTTTGCTCATAAGAATTGTGTTTAAGAAGTTTCAAGTTATTTCTCTTATATCCTGATTGGAAAAATTTAAAAGAAAAATTATTTTAAATCAAATCGATTTCTCACAAATATTTTTAGAAATATAATTTTCTTTCCAAATTTGTAACTAAAATTGAACATTTTTAAAAATCTTTACCCTATTAATATATTTTTTTTTTTTTTTGAAAAAACTGTTTTTATTAAAAAGAATGAATGAAGGGGAATCTCATTTTTCTGACTCATTATTTCTCTGTTGTAGTAGTAGAATTTTCTTTACGTTCTGATATTATAATTTTATCACCAAGTTATTACTTTTTTCAAGTTAGTTCTTTCATTGTTTTCTCATGGGAATTAAAGTTTCGAATGATATCTCTTATTTCCTGATTGGAAAAATTTTAAACAAAATTCCTATATCAAATAAATTTCCTACAAATATTCTTATAATCTTTAGAAGCATAATTTTCTTCCCAATTTCGAAAAAAATCAAACGTTCTTTAATCATTATCCTAGAACTTTTTTTAAAATTGTTTTCATGAAAAGAATGAAAAAGGAGAATCTGATTATTTTTTCTTCTTTACGTTCTGATACTATAATTGTATCATCATGTTATTACTTTCGATTCAAGTTAGTTCTTTCATTGTTTTGTTCAAAAGAATTAAATTTTTAAATTATTTCTCTTATTTCCCGATTACAAACATTTGAAATAAAAATATCCTTTAAATCAAATTGATTCCTTAAATCTTATTTATTTTTTTATTTTTTTAACGCATTTGTTAGTAAATCAACATTTTTAAATTTATTTATTCTAGTACTGATTTTTCTTAAAATTACTTTTATTAAAAAAGATGAATAAAGGGTAATGTCACTCTTTTTTTTTTCAGTATTACTCAGATGTTGGGGCAGCAGATTAGTTTTACATAACTTTAAAAAAATGGAACTTAAGTTATTCATTTTGCCAGATAACTCAAATATTAAGTTCAGTTATAATCTAATCATTGTGTCAGTCTTTAAAACTGCTTTATTTTTTCAGATTAAATCTTTTGTAGATTTTTATAGAGCATGTATTATCGAAAACTAGTTTTTTTTTTTTTTTTAAATCATTAAAAGGTATCTTTAAAAAATGATTTCATTAATTTATTAAAAGAAAATCTTTTAAAGAAACTATGTTTGAAGAGAATAATTAGGATTTAAATAAGCAAATCATTATTATTTTTTAAAAAAAGTATGTAATCATTAATGTGAAGATACGAGGAAAAACAATTTAAAACAAAACTACAATATGCATGGAACATTTTCCATCAAGAATTTCGGAAACAGTTACAAAAATTGTAGCTAATTTTTATTTAAATATTTACAATTTAAAAAGACTCACTTTATAAATAAATCCTGAATAGTAGTTTTGAAAGAATTATTTTAGTGCATTTATAGAATTTCAATTAAATGACTTTCTTTGCGTGCTAGCTCTCATATATTGCGATAGATTTGATATGTCAATTTATATATATTTTTTCCTATTGACAGAATTTTCATTTTTTAAATGTGATGTATCTTTAGATTTTTACAAATTATTTTAATATATAAAAGAAGTAATCCACATCTGAGTATTTTAATGCATAGATTTAAAAAAAATGAATCGGGAAAATTAACTGGAAAGCAAAATATAAATAAGAAAGATCAGAGCAGCAAATGTTCAAGAGAAATTTTAAAAAGTATTTCCGAAACTTTAAAATTGAAATAAAATTAATTTGAAATTTTTTATTTCAATAATTCATTGAATAAAAAAATAAAAAATATACCAAATACATAAAGACAATAAGTTTAATTCATGGTTAATTATAAATGTTTTCTTAAATGTCTATAATTTCACTAAAATTAAACTGTACAATTGTTTCCTTTTGCCAATATTCTCTCTCATATTCTTGTTGGAACATTCAAATAATACGATTCTTTTTTTAATCGTTTGATGAAATTCTTTTCTGTTGTTTATTCTGATTTAAATTGTATTTAATAGCGACTGCACGAAGAGAACTTTTTCCTTGATTATCATCAATATGATTACTTGAATATTGTTTAAGTATGACAATTGTAAGATAAATTTCTTTCTTTAAAAAAAAAAAAAAAAAAAAAAAAAAACGCTTCTTAAGATAAGGTAAGGTATTTTCAGGATGAATGTTTTGAAAAATGTTCTAGAATGAATATACTTTTGATTTTTTTTACATAAAAAAAAGATAGAAAAAATCCTATGAAAGCAAGATATAGGATTTAAGTGGGGAAAGTTTTTTAAAGTTGGGAAAAGGATTTTTTTTTCGGTTAAAAAAGAAGTATAAAGCATAAATTTTCTAATTTAAATGTATATCAAATGATTTTCTTAGTATTGTGCAAATAGCTTAAATTATATATTATCTATCTAGTTCCTGGACTAAAAAATAAGTTTATTTGTATCTATTTTTTTAATATATTATTCGATTGAGTTAAGTTCGATTGATAAATAATTTTCTTTCCTTTCTGCAATTAGGAGCATTAAAAAAAGCAATAAAATATTTCTAAGTGAATATACTGCTTATTTTCTAGTTAAGGAATTGAAGATGGCATTAAGAAATAATGTTACTAATTTTTAAAAAAAGTATTAGATTTTAATTTACGAGTTTTTTTGTCAGAAAATTCAAATAGCATCTAAATATGTGAAAATGCCATTAAAAGGTATGCAAATACAAATATGAAAATTCAGTGCAATTTTCCAAAAAATAGATATGAAACGAAATTCAATTGGTTTAGAAACAACGTTTTCAAACATTAAGAATATTAAATCAAACAATGTCCTAATTTCGCAAAAAAAAAAAAAAAAAAAAAAAAAAAATCAAAGTAATGATATACATTTTAAATTGTAGAATCGCATCTGGGATTCGTTGAAGCATACTTTGATTGTCAAAATTTAGTGCTTTTCTTCCAATTCATTAATATTCACTTGCAAAAAATTTCAAATATATTTGTCAACTCCTTGATATAATATATGTAATATGTATTTGCCAAAGCACCCACAGTAATAATTTTAAGTTGAGGTTTTTTTCCTTTCCAAATATGAATGCTTTATTTCCAAAGTTAACAAAAAGAGCAAAAAAAAATATTTAGCAATTTTATTGGTTTAATTTGTTGAGTCGGCTATTGTAAACAGGTCTATGAGTTTACATTCGAATATGATATAGGATAATATGAAAGTAAGAGGGTTAAAAACGGTTTTAGTCGTTTGAATAAAAATATATTAAATTGAGAAGAAGAGTTAAAATAGAAAGTTCATTAGATATTAAAATATTATACCTATTAAAAATACTGATGCAATGTAATATGAATTCTAATGATAGTTCAATTAAATCAGAAATAATATTTAAAAATCCTAATTTGGAAAGATATTTGCCACTTTTTTAAAAATCTGAATGACATTTTTGGAATTTCAAGTAAATATTATTACGTAGAAGAAAATACATAACTAGTAAAAATTTCAGGTCAATATCTGCATTGTTTTTGAAAAGCTTGACTTTGTGGGGAAAATACAAAAATTGTTTTTATACAGTTTCAAAATTCAAACCAGTGAGAATGCTCTCCCTAAAAATTTCTCGCTTATTCTCTAACAAACTTATCATTAAAGAGAATGGTTTACATAACATTGGCGTACAAAAGTTACTAAATATTAACTTTTGAGTTGAATTTAAAATTGTTGTTGTTACTTATGGCAGTCCACTGACAGTTATCTGTCAGCAATTTAAGCCGAATTGAGCTTCTCTTGTTTTTCTAGTAGCGCCAACTACGGCCAAGGGTACGACTTAGCTACTTCGTGCTTCACATTCGCTTGCACGGTCGCTTTTTACGGGGGGAGGCATATTCACACACCTCATAGAAAGAACACAGAAGAAGAAGAACCATGCCCGAACCGGGACTCGAACCTGGGACATCCAGATAACTGGGACGTTTAAATTTTTACTTCATCTATTATGCCATCCTAGTCGAATTTTATTACGATTAATATCTGGCACGCGTAAATAGAAAATGAAAATGAAAATTTCTTTTTAGTTGCGTTTTTCTCAGACAAATGAAAATTTTTTTTTACAAGACTACACTTATAGTCACAAAGTGCCATATGGAATTTGATATATTTGTCGCTGCATTTTTGAATTATAGCTTTTGTATGTTTCTGAAAGTATATACTGACTGACAATGAGTCCCTTTTTGCATTTTGTCTCAAACTTTAACAGATTTCTACACCATAGACGTTTAATATGAGTACCGAATCTTATCTTTCTGGCTGTTTTTGTAATTATTTTGTACCATTTTATAATTATCATGTCAACTTGCATTAGAACAGAGGGACTTCCTCATTACAGATTTCGCTTAAAATTTGACAGAAATCTACACATATATCAAATTTCATACATCTAGCTCAAAGCGGTTTTGAGTTATCTTTGTCAAAGTTATACAAGCATTTTCTAAAAATGTGTTTTTTGAGCTCAAGGATGTGTAAAGCGTAAAGATTCGACAAAATCTTGAGTTTGAATTTTTCGACTATTACAATACTTTTTCTATTCTACGTATACGAGAACGTAAAAATTATCTTTTTAATTATATCACTTTAATGATTATGCAACCTTTTCCCAATTTCGGTGAATATATATGTGTGTGTGTGTGTGTGTGTGCGTGCGTGCGTGTAAAGTAAAATGAATAAACCAAATATAGTGATAAATGAACTGGACAATACGTTTTTAATGCTGGCATAATTAAAGAGGACTGGTCTTCTCCATTAAAAAAAATCAATCATGTACTCAATGAACAGAGCTTAATACAAGGCGATTAAAATAATCCGACTTTAATGTCTTACAGTTTAATAGAATCATGGATATAACTTATCTCTAAGCACTTATATAATCAATATTCCCTATGAGTCAGGTGATCACCAAAGGCTATCAATAAATAAATAAAATCTTTGATTTGAGAGATTTTAATATTCTTTTTTTCAGTACTCTAAATCCACGTAATGAACAAGATATCCATTTGAAATGTGCGCTATTGAATACATTTGAAAAATATCGGGAACATCCTTTTTATATTTAAACTAGCAGTGTCTGCACGACGTTACCTATGGTATAGCATCTAAGAAGAAAAATTAGCTTTAAACTTGAGTCTAGCCTCCATTCGATATGGCAGGGACATGTTACACAGCAACAAACAAACATAAAATATATTTAGAAATTATCAAAAATGGCTACTATTTTTTTATAGAAAGGAGATTTTTGGCATTTAATGTGTTCCGGTCAAGGATGGATTTCCGACTTTCGGGCAAAATGAGATTTGAATCGCTGTTTAAAATCAAAGGTAAACAAAGAAACGTTTTGCATATGCATACCACAGCTCTTGCTATTCGCACTTGCGCAGTTGGAGGTTTTCGTGCATGCACGGAATAATTAAAATCGCAATTATAAAACTCCCTTTTTTATTTTGATACGACTTAAATGTACGAAAGCCTTCGCCAATAAATACTCTACAAAATAATAAAAATGTCTTCCATATCATTTACTATTTCCCGAGTTTTTGTGATTTAAACAGACAGACGCTGTCAGGAGACTTCATTTTACACTATGGATAGATTTAGAAATTTACATGGCTTGCGTACACTTCTTCGTTTAATTTACAATTTCACATTCTTTACAGACATTTTTTTGTACACTTACAGACAATTTAAGTACTACTTACAGAATGCAAATTATTTAATTTCATGATGCTACTTCTCTGCTTATATATAACAACCGTTGGAACACCCAATTTACAGATTAATTATAATCTTATGGTTAAATTAAAAGAATACATAAATGCAAAAATTTCTCTGTATTTTTCGCTTCACATTGCTAAGATTTTTTTTACACATTTATATATTTAAATTTAAATCTTTTCTTTTGATATGTATTTATGTTAAATTACAGTCATTTTGTTATATTCAGTTTTACATTTTACTCTAATTTTTACCCATAAAACAAGCATTTTATTCAGAAGCATTCAGAAAAGTGAATACTTACATTAGAATTTAATTTTAGATATTAATTTTCATACTTTTTCTAAATCTTACTGTTATTGAAAATTTTGTAGGATTTTTTTTTCTTATTAAACGAGGAATTTTCAGATAAAGGTTTTAATGGATTTTTTTGAAATTCTGAATGCAACGCTGAAATATGCGAGCAATTTGCATCTTTTCTATTCTCTTGCATGGTAAAGAGGGCTGCATCATAAATTGCTATCAGTTAGAATTTACGAGCAGCAATAAACAATATTTGTTACTTTCTGCATCTGCTAATAAAAGAGAATGGATATGTGAGTCTCTTGTCTTTCTACAGATTAGACCATTTGATCAAGATATTTCGAATTTAGCACAAACATACTTATCAAAATAGAAGTTACTTCAAAACGAATTTGTTGACATTTTAATTAATTAAAAAATTAGGCGACATTTTAATGTTTTAAAATTAAAACAATTAAAACTATCAAAGGTATTATTATACGAAAACGTTTTACATCATTGTTAAAATTTTAAAAAAATTGCCTGTTTATTGACAATAATTCAATTGCTGTATAATAATCCCCCTGGAGTATAACAATTTTTCAAAAAAAAAATTAATGCAATTCTCGCAGCTATATTTTTCTTTGTTGTGATGAAATGTAAATGTTTTTCATTATTTCATTAAATAGTTTATCACGTGATTTTCTTACTATGTTGATAGCTAAGGATAAAAGATTCTGTAAATTATTTGCCCGTATAGATTATATGCGGCATAAAAAACCGATACTTAGTTATTTTTACCGTCTTGGATTTGCTTGACGCCAAAGAAGGTTACTCCAGAAACGTCAAGATAATGGATTTATTGGCAGTTTTAAAGTTATGACAAAATTGCTAAGTAAAATATCAAGATTTCACGAAGACAATTGCATTCCCGGATTTATTTGTTAATTTTTAAATAATTCCTCCAAAAATGCCAAGAAATGCCAAGATTGGCAATTTTCAGATCATGCCAAGATTGTAACTCTGAGTTGTCAATCGCCAGGTGACGACGATTTGCACTTTTTGCGATTAATCCTGGGGTTAGTAAAATTTAAAAAATACTGAAAAATAAATTACTGCACCACAAAAAATAACGTATAATTAGGTGATAGATTACCAGACTGTTCTATTTTTAATTTATTATATCATATATTATATATTAAAAATATAACTATATACTCCAAGTAAAGTATATATTATACACTCCATTAAAAAGACCCATGCACAAAATAAAAAGAACAAAATTTAAAATAGCATGATATAATATCTGTCGCAATTTGATATTTAAAAATTCTTTGTTGAGAGAAATAAGGAATATAAAGTATAAAAATGCTGTATAAGAGATTTAATAGAAATGTAGCCAATCCTTAACGAATCAGCTGATAGCTGAAGGCAGCTTGTATTTAATAAAAAAAATTATTATGAATATTTGATGCGGGGAAGGTAAATTTTTCATGTAGTGAAATTCAAACCATTTTTTTCGATTATATATTTCAATATTTCCTCTTCTTGTTTATAAATATTTACATTACAGCAGATGAATAATAAAAAGGATCGTGAAACGCATTTTCAAATAAATATGGATCCGGGTCAAATCTTTTGCTATCAATTTTAAGATAAATTTGATGATGCAACTTTAAGAAAAAGAATAAATAATTTTATTTATTATTAGAATGGATAGCTATGTAAAAAATAAAATTCATCCTTCATATTTGATTTCTAAAGAAATAGTTTTTAGCAGGATGTTTGCTCGGTTGTTGATTCATGTTTTATCCTTGTGAATTCCATGCAAATTTACTTATTCATATTGAGGTATTTTATTTTCATTTTTTATATTGGAAAAGAGAATTTAGGCAATAATGTAATAATAATTGCCAAGATGTAGAAATTATACATTTTTGATATTATATTTATAGGTGAGATATAATCCCAACTATATTATTCAGAATACGTTAAGAAACTAATACATTTAAAGTTTTGATTCATAATGCAATAAAAAGCGATCGTATTAAAGAATTTTAATAAATGCCTTCAAAATTTGTTTCAAATATAGTAATTTCCAATAAATTAAAAATGCCTAAAAATGCATTAAAAAACTTTATTTACTTTAATACTGAGAAATAAAGTGAAAACTTTGTTAAAACAAAAAAAAAAAAAAAAAAAAAAAAAAGAAAAAAAATCAATAAGTTGATAATTCTGTATCGATTTATATGTGTTGTATTACCCCAGCTGTACTGTTTCACATTGCATTAAAAATTTTAAAAGATTAAATAAAAATTAAAAAATATATTGGGTTGTTCGGAAAGTCATTTCGGTTTTTTTTTGTCAAAATGAAAAGAAATTTCCGTTTAATGAATAAATTATTTATTAAATTATAAAATTGCCATTCTGGTCTGATACCTTTTGCGATATTTTTGGTAGTAACATGATTACACGTTCATAAAAGTTTTGGTCTTTGCTGTAAAAAAAACTGATCGAGGTGGTTTTTGGCCTCCTCATTTGAAGGAAAAATTTTGAAAATCAGTTCTGGTACTGATGTACTGTTAACACATCTTCTCCACACATATTGGCTAATTTATTTCTGGCTTGACAGCATTTTTACCTTTTATATAGCAAAAAAGAAAAAAATGACGAAAATGCTGTTTATTGCTCTCCATATTTAAAAGGGCACCATCCAAAAACTACTGCGAAGAATCAGCTGCACTTTTTCACACTCAAGCCTTGCTATATCAGCTCTTAAAACATAAAATGATTTTGCGGTTTAAGTATGAAATTGGGTGCGAAAAATGCAATTAAATCCTTTGTCAGGAAAAAACGAAATTACTTTCCGAACAACCTAATATATTAATTTATAATCGGCTAAAAAATCTTGCCTGAACTATAATTATTTACAATGCGTTAAGAATATTTTATCTTTTTAATATTGAAAAACAGAGTTCAGACTTTGATACTTTGATAAAAATTGCCAAGATGTTAGAAAAATTTTTGAGAAATTGATAATTTTACATTCACTATCTCATATGTATGATGTCAAATATATAGATTCACAATATATTAAATAATTAATTTTAAAAGTGATAATCAAAATTTTGACTCAAGTATATTGATTCACTTTGAAATTTAAAAAGCTTAAATTATAGAATTTTAATAAATGCCATAAAAGATTGTCACAACTGCAATAATATTTAATGAATTTAAAAATGCGTTACAGATTATTTTCTTTTCTTTAATATTGACGAATAAATTTCAGACTTTGATGTAGCAATAAAAATTGCCAAGATAGAAAAAATAATAAATTTATATCTATTTTGTGCCAATTACACTGATCCCCAATGCATTAAGAAACTTTAAAAGTTTTAATAAAAATGTTAAAATTATTGATTTCTAATACTCTAAAATTTTTTTTATTGAATTCTAATGATTTATGAAGCAGTAAAATACTTTATATTTTAATATTAAAAAACAGAATTCAAACTTTGGTATCGTAATGAAATTCATTTATTATCACTTAAATTTGTTGCGATGCTAATTTTATTTCATTATGTTTTTTTTTATATAAAAAAAAGCTTGCTAGGCTAAAGCTATTCTTTAATAAACAGGTCTTGCAGCAAAACGCATGGTGGCATGGCACTGACGTATAATGGTCACAATATATTAACTTTTGTCGTGAATAAAGCATTTTCACTTAAACTATTTTGTTATCATTGGAGACATATTTGGCAATTATTCCCTGGCATGGCGTTAATAGTATCTGAAAATCTAATTTGTGTTAGACACATTTTTCTCAACCAATTGAAAGAAAATTTTGTCACAAAAGACTTGTAGTCACGAAATTCCATGCCAAATTTTGTAAACATTAAAAGCTCCTTATTCGCGCTTCCTTCATTCGCGTTTTCACTATTTGCCGGTTTAAAAAATGCGACCCAATTCCTATATTCGTGGGTAAAAATTTCTTTATTCGCGGATCTAATAAGTACATACATCATAATAAAAGGATTCCAATAGGTATCCAACCCAATATCCTTTGTAAATGCTAATATAGAAAAATAATAATAATAGAAAAAGTAAAATAGATCTTATTAAAACTTAGCCTAAAGTATGTTGTTAATTGATATCGCCGAGGTCTTTGACATAAGCCGCCTTCGCCGCGATCGGTGTTTTTGAGAATGTAAACAAACAGAATGAATATATATATATATATAAATTTTGTCACCTAGGAACGTATCCCATATAAATGACCATTCCGTATTCACGGTTTCTGTATTCGCTGTATATTTATGGAACATATACCCCGCGAATAAAGAGCTTTTACTGTACTTAAGGTAGAGCATTTTTAAATAACCGCGTTTACATGTTTCTGAACGTACAAACCGATAGACAGCCAACCCTAAGTTGGATTTGGTTCAAAATGTGATATCTACACTATATATGTTAAACATGTGTACTGAAATTTATCAGTCTAATTCTCTTTGTTTTTTATTTATCGTATTAACTTAGCTTCGAACAGCTGGAGAGATGAATTTCCTCTGAATAGATTCACTCAAAATATCACTCACTGAATAAATTCTCTCAAAATTTGATAAAAATCAGCAAATTTGATGTAAAGACCGTATTTCATATTTCAGCCATTTAGCTCGACATGTTTTAGAATTATCTCTATTATAGGCGTCACAGATAAGCAGATAATTTCTAATAATATTATTTTCGAATTCATGGTGATCTAAATCGGGGAGATAAGTAAAAAAATTTTTATAATCATTTTAATAGGTGGTAATATATATAAATTGCCAATTGCTAAACATTTCGAATTCGAAATATTGAGGAATTCTTCTGCCTTCCAGTAGACTGATTCAAATTACAAGCATCTAAACTCAAAAAAGAACTTGATTAATAGATACAATGAAGTATGCTGCTTCTAATAAATTTCGAACGAAATTTTTCAACGGCAAGTAAATCCCATGAGTTCCTTCCGCATGGTTATGAATGCGACAACTCAAAAGAGAAACATAAATGATAAAATGAAATTTGATAAATGGATACGACATAATAATAGCAAAAATGCATTACATTTTGGACAATGGCCAACGTAAATTCCATGTTTCTCATTATATAATGAAACAACATTTATACTGAGCCATATTATATAGTTATACAAAAAAACTGAAGGGTGAAAATCCCCACTGATTGGAAGTATGAAACAGAGACTAATTAAATCAAAATGAAACTCAGACTGTCTGGAATTTTGCCAAACAAATATTAAGTAACGTCAGGAAATCTATCAAAAACTGACTTAACGACCTCTAGAAGTCAAAACTTGAGTTGGTTATAGCAATTTATTGGAGCTTATCATTTCCCATCAACTTCTATTTAGAGTTCATCGTACTTAAGTTGTTTTTTTTTTCGGGACTTCCTCTTCAGAAATTTATAGAATGTCTTTAAATCACACGTGCCTACTTGTTCCCTTCGTAAAAAGTAATATGCATACTTTTTTTAGTTCAATGGCTCGAAATTCTATTCTTCATTAATGAAAGAGTATTAACTTACCATCATGAAAGCTGCGTATTTATGCAGAATCTTCTTTTTTTGTGTGTGTAAAATTAAAACATATACCACAAGCAAAGTAGCCGCAATTTTAATATATAGTTAACTTTATTCACAAAAAAGCTAACTACGGTAAATTCACAATTTGAATTTTTCCATAAGAATTATTTACTCCATTATTCAATTTTATTTTCTTTCTTTCGATAAAACCTGCTTTCACCGATTATGTTATATGTATTACAATTAAAGTTTTATTTGTGTTTTGAAAATCATTTTCATTTTAGGAGCTAAATTCTACGATTTTTTTCATCAGTCCTCCATTTTTAATAATTTATATCTACTAATTTACTTTTGTAGCAATTGAAAGCTATGAAAATATTTAAAAATTTTTTTAAAGAATTTTAACCTTGAAATAAATCATAACTATACATATAAAGTTTATGAATGGAAGTCCGATCATAATGTCTAATTCAAATATTTAATTTATTTAATCCTGTTTAGTATCAGAATCAAATTTTTAAAAAAGGAACAAGGAGTGAATTGATATCATCACCATGGATGGGAATAAAATATGAAAGGAAGACTTTAAGCATTGTTTTGTAGATTATGGAAGAACCATATCTGGATTTTAAAATTGGGGTTTTGCAGAAGAAACAGAAACAGCTGAATTCTTAAGCTTTCTTAATCACAATATCCAGTAAATCGTCAAACTATAATTTTTGAATCGAGAGATAATTCGCCAAACGTAAAAATCCTCTTGTTTTATTTTCAGTCTACGAAACGAGAAATTTCGTTTTTTCTCATTTTATCTCAAAACTGTTTATATTTCTCAGCGAAAATTCGTGTTTTACCCATCTAAGATTTATCGGTTTGCGAACGCTTCGCAAGATAGGAGATAAAACTGTATTATAATCTTAAGTCTACCCAATAATTGCTACATGCAGAGAATTAGAATGGATCTATGGTTTTTTTCGTCTTCTGTATGTTTAACTACTCTTGCTTACTTCATTGGTATGGTGTATTTCTAATTTCCATACACCTTACCAATACTTTAAGGATCCATGATAAAGAGGAAATGTAAGCGGGATTCAAACATCAAGGTAACATCTAAGGTAAATGTCAGGTTTAACTCTATTGTGTGCTCTCAAATTAAGATATATTTATGGTTCTTTTCGACATTTTGCATACTTAACTATTGTAACATTTCATTCCTAATGGCAATGGTTCTAATTTCAGTATATTTTACCAAGACCTTAAGGATCCATGATGAAGACCAAATATGGAGTCTTTCGTGAGGTAAACTAATTCTTGGAGCATCAAGGAAAAATCTTAGGTGGAAGTTAGGTTTAATTCCAATGTATGCATGTAAATTAAGATATCTCTATGGCTCTTTTCGACTTCTTGTATGTTTAACTATTCTAATCTATTTTCTTAGTAATGGTAATGGTAATAATTTCAGAATTTCTTACCAAGCTCTTAAGGATCCATGATAAAGAGGAAATGTGGCCTATTTTGTGAGATGAAGTAGGAAGATCAAAGTAATTTTGAGACAGAACTTAACTTCAATATATTCAAATAAATTACTTTCCTGAAGGTAATTGTGAAAGCATTTTCACATAGCCTTAACCGACCTAGCATATTTGGATGTAATTATTAGCCACGGAAATTTTTATATGCAAACAAAAGATTTTTAAGTGAAAATTATATATCTAGTGTAACAAATTATATGAAAAATTACCAGAGAGTTAAAAACATCATGAGCAACATTACCAAGAGTTAAAAAACATAACATTACAAAAGAGTTGAAAATATTAGATTCAACATTACAAAAGAAGTAAAAACATAATAAAAAAAATTTAAAAAAGAGTGAAATAAGAATTTTAGCAACTAACTAGATCAAAACCTAAATAAAACGAATCCAATAAATACCTAAAGCAGCCAATCAAACTTTTATTTTAAAATTAATTAATAATAATAAACCATTTCAAGTATTCAGATAATTAAACATGTTTTCACGAGGATTTCTTTTTAATCAGAGTTTAATAGAAATATCTTTTTGTTTTTCAAATTTTTGATAATTATATGTTAGTTCTTTGAAGTAAAATTGTTTAGAAGATATAACTGACATCATCGACCGATCGATAGAAACACAATGGAGAATTTAGCTGTTCGAATTTCTTTAGATAATAGGAAAATGCTCCATGTTAAGATATAAAAAAAATTAAAGATCCATAATAATTTTTTTTGAATTTTCAGAGAACGGAACTACTTGTTGTCCCATCCTGAATTCTTCAATTTTCTTGCCATTTTTGTAGTAATTTCCCTTATTTTATATTTTACACAGGAATGAGGAACAAAGTTCTCTGTGTATTCCATTCTTAATGATTAACTCATTAACAGGTGACCATGCTGTTCAAGATTTTTACTTTCTTGTATGCGAAGTGCAGAAAAAGTATAAATGCCAAAAAAAAAAAAAAAAATGAACTTGAAATTTTTTATTATCTTTAGGTTTTGAATGTCACGAGTCCAAAAAAAATTTTTAGGGTTATATTTGTGTCTGTGACAAGGATAACTCAAAAGTGCTTTAAGCCAAACTGATGAAATTTGGTATGCGGTCTTCACGCCGTATTTGTAGATTTCTGTTTAATTTTGCGAAATCTATTCAGTAAAAGTCTACTTATCCGGCTGTCCGAATATAATTTAACAAAATAATTAAAAACTAACAATTCTAACAAAAAAAATTCTAAATGTATAAAAATTTTTGTAAAAATTTATATCTAAAATGTAATTAAAACTATCAAACTTGAAGCCAAATATGTAAAGGCATTGACTTTCTGTCAGCCTGTATATTCACTAGATTATAAACGAAATAATTCAAACACGAATAACTTAAATGTATGGAACTTAATATGTATTTTTGAGACTATAATTGTTATCCTAAGTCAAATTTTAGTTTCCATCAGCTGGGAACGACGAGTCAAAAATACAATTTCGATTTTCAGATATCTATTGCTAAATGCTCAGGAATTGATTGCCAAAAAATTGGTAATAATCAAAAGATAGAATCAAAAAAATTGCTAAATTCATGCCAGAGATCAAAATTTAATAATTGCTATAGGCCATGGTTTGTTTTTCTTTGGTTGAGTTTTGTGATTTATTGGCATAACAGCCATTCTTAGCTAAGTTGCGCCGCTATTGGCCAATCCATTCTAAGTATTCACAGCGTCCACAATTGTATGAGGAGCGAAGGAAAAAATAATATTTTTAGAAAACAGAGAAATTTTGAGGATACCACTCCACTAGTTTTGAGAATGAATTGGCTACCATTTGTTCTTTTACCTGGCCGTAAACCTCTAGTAGTCAACTCGATCACAGCGAGCCATTTTTAACTTGTTGAAAACGATCTACTGTAGTTGAAAATATCAGAGAAAGAGATCTTCCGATTCACGTTCTTCGGTTATACCTTCCCACTAAGCAATTACGACTACGATGGCAAGATTATCGGGGCTCCCGTCCTTGGAGTAGGACTATCCCCTTATTGAAAATGACTGTACAACTATGGATTTTAATGTTTTAACATGAGCTGTTGGGTTACATTGAGAGGTAGAAAAAGTGTGGTGAAGCTAGCGTTGCTATTGGTTGTTAAATTGGAAGTCGAAATGCTATTGGTTGTTGCGTGATGGGTAGGAGCGGGGGTATGCTGCCTAGAGAAACATGGGGCTTAGCGATATTTTCATCTTTGCGGGGCGTTTAAAGTTGGGTCAGTCGCTATTCAGTTATCAGTTATATAATTAGGTGACAGTTATATGTAGTTTAGTTAATGGAAATTAGAGGAGAACGTTCCTGGGTCGTTTAATTTTAGGATTAGGGTTATATATAGGGATGGCTTTAATTGCTTCGTTCTCGATATTATTTAGATTGTTGAAGAAATTAGTTGTGAGTTTCTGAATGAACTTTTTAAGGGGGGGGGGTAGTCAATTGCTTTGTAAATTTCTGTGTTAGAGAAATAACTGGGAGCTTTACAAATTATTTTTATGATTTGGTTTTGTTGTTGTTCAATAAGTTTGTAGTTGCTCTTGGCAGCGTACTCCCATACTGGGCAGGCATAGGTTAATACTGGACGCAAGTAGGCTGTGTAAATAAATAACTTGTTTTCCCTAGTCATTTTAGAGTTCCTTGATAAGAGGGGGTAAAATTTACGTACTAGATCTCGGAACTTGTTTTTAATATATAAGAAATGGGGTTTCCAGGTCATTCTTTTGTCTAATATTACGCCGAGGTATTTACAACTCTCAGACCACGGGATAATTTTATCATTAAATTTAATGTTCCCACTAAACAATTCGTGATCCTTCTTTATTTATACCAGGAAGATGAAAGGAAGAAGGCGATGAAAAAAAAAAAATTGGAATGAAGTTAAAGTCATCTGTAAAACAACTTTTTAAAGGAAATGATTACGTCAAATTTTTTTTTAATTTGTGACTAATTGTTTTTATTCATCGAGATTTTGTTGAAAACATTTTCTGCAAAGAAAGTTTTTTTTTTTTTCTGCGTTATATATTCTAGATTATAAAAGTTTTTTACTCTGAATTCTGACATTTATAAAAAGACAGAAAGAAATAGTTTTAAAAATATGTTTATCATGGCACCTTCGAATTCTCTTAGAATAAGTTAACCACAAAGAGATACTTCCAGGTAGCCATTAACAATCGGACACCGTGACAACATTGGTAGGAAGGTTGAGTCCCTTCTATGAACAAGGCACGTCCCATCATTAGTAAGGAATAGTTACAGCACACCATTTTTATACTCGGGTGGCGAGAATCAACCACCATACCCAAAGTTTCTCCCTTCCCCCAACAAAGAAGGGTTTTTTTTTTAATTAGATCTTTTTGTTCAGCTAGGACATCGGTTTCATCCACACACGCACAAATGAATTTTAACTAACGAGTTTATACCAAATCGAAAGCAATATAGTATACTTAAGAGCATAAAAATGGTTGGATGAACAAGCGAAATAATTGCTACCTTTTCGCAAAAAAAGTCTTAATCATGCAATCAACTCACGTTCAAGTGCATACTTGACATTTTTCTGCCATTTCTGTTTATCTGACACAGATTATTTCACGATTCATTATGATATAGTGAAAACTATCATGTTTTGAAAAATGAATAAAACTTTTTAAATGATGCTCATTAATTTTTTTTATTCGTTTCTTTTTCTGAATTAAATATTCGAAATTGAAATGAGTTAGAATGAAATAAATTATAAAATGAGAGCAAGTTTTTCATCCTACATATTCTTGATGTTCTAATTTTTGTCATTATATTACTGCAATATATTTTGATTTTTTTATATGATATAAAGCAGCAAATATATGTTTTTGGATATCTCAAAAACTCCTCTGAAGTGCTGAACAGTAGCACGTAGCAATGAAATTTACACGTGTTATTCTGTTTTTTATTTCTAGAACAACTATGTTGTTTTCATCTACCCAGAATTTAAATGAAAAGCTCCAGACTCTCCGTTTTTCTTACCAATTAATTATCAAAATAAAAAGAAACACCTAAATTTAATGTTTCTGAAGAATACTCCTTCAAAATTTTTATAAATAATGCGATCGTCTTAATAAAACCAATCAATACGAATCATTAATATTTTTTAAAAAAATAAAAGCAACCATTTGATTTATTATTGAAGCTTCTTTTTTAAAAAAAACTGTTCTCTTTTTTTAATTTTATAGAAATAACTAGATTAATATTCCAAAATTTTTATTTTATTATAAAATTTTTTAAATCTATTTTTACTAATTTTTATCAATATTTCGGGATTTTATGAATACCCGATCTAACACTTCCCCTGCTATCCCGCACTTTCCTCTTTCTTTCCAATTTCAGAATTATTCAGTTCAGAAAGTTCCGAATATCTACTCATTTAACCTTATCGCGAAAAGAAAGGGGAAAAAAACCACCATAAGTATAATTCACTTCCAAAATTAAAATGAATTTGATTTATCAAATTATAACGCTACTTCCTAAAAACAGTAAGGAAAAAAAAACCTACACGGAAGTCCATCTATCTCATCTTCCTTACTAGAAATCTACTCTACCATATACGTACATGTATTAGCATCGAAGTGATTGTGCGCAGACGCGAAGGGGTTATTGACCTATCCGTTGTAGACGACAGTCGATAGTTGCAGACATTTACCCCCAGACCAGAAAAATCGCTAAAATCAGAGAAAAGCTTCTTTCCTTAAATACGATCAAACGAATAAAAAACGCGTTTTCTAAATTTAGAAATTCGATAATATTCGAGAATCAGATTCCGACTTCCGGGTAAGCAGTAACTTAACCGCAAGCGCTCCACTCAACTGCTTATTTAATTACATCCGATAATTATTTGCAAATCGATTGAAATATATCGATTGAATTCTGTCTAACGAGGTATGTCAATTGAAAGAGAAAAGGTCGATCTAGTATAAGTAGAATTTTGATCGATTCTGATTAAAAAAGGTCGCATTTGATGCTTTTTTCTATGAATTGTTTCTTAAAATTAATCAGAATTATAAGCAATTAGTACAATTTTTTCTGGTTATTATTAAGTTTTACTCTCTAGAATTTGTAAATAAAAGAGATTTTATTGTAAAGAACCTGTTCGTGTTCTTCATACGCGAGATTTTTCTTTTTAGTATATGAAGAACAGGAATTGTTATAATTGCGAAAAGAAAATTTGCTTTTGGTTTGTCAAATGTATATGTGCCAATGAAAATAACTCAAAAACGCAACAAGCTAAATAAATAAAATTCCACATTATTTTAAACATCAGAATTGGAAGCCAAATTTTGGATCATATCTATCAACAAGTTGACTGATTGGTTTTGATGTCTTTTGCTGATCTGTTATTGTTAATGTGCATAAAATAACTCAAAAATTACAACAACTTAAATAACAAAAATTTGATATGTTAGCAAAAAAAATGGAAAATTTATGTAAAATTGTGGACTTAATAATCTACAAAACAATGTCCTAATCGTTTAGTGGATTCCTTTTATTGTGCTACGAATCTAAACACAAAATGTACCACTTTAATGCACTTGTAGAAGAAGATGGTAAGGAAAATATTATCGATATTTATTATGAATGAAATAACCAAATGCCCTTCGAAATTATCAGTTTCGATTTGAATAAATTATTTCCATTCTTAAAAATAATTAGACCATTATCCTCTTTCTTAAAAATAACACATTAAAATTTCTTTAAAAAATTAAACTCTAATCTCTTGTCCGGTTTAGTTTTCGTCTGTCTTAATTTTTAAAATTTAATCCTAATTTATGCAACAATAACATTAACACACACAAAAGAAATGCATTTAATATTATCGCAGGACGTGTTACAAAAGCATATATAATTTTTTTTCGAAATGTAATAAAATTAGAGGTAAAATTATACTGAAATGAATTAATATCACTTAGAATTTTTGATTTGATTAAATTTAAAATGATGTAAAAAATAATTTTTATTTCGTAATATGTTTCCAATTTAATCAAGAAAAACGTTAAAATGTTGATAAATACTTAAAGAAAAATCAAATTAAAATCTCGACCTTCCTTTTTTAATAAACATCTGCAACACAAAAAGAAATACTTTTTCAAATTAGACATCTCTAAGTGCAACAATTTGATCTCCGAAACCTTTTGCTTGATTTTTAATTTAATTTAATTACTCATGTCTAATGACCAATTGTCAAAATAGTAAGCGAAAAATTTAATAAAAGCTATCATTTCTCTTTAATCACATTATTTTAATGTATAATGAGAGTTCAATGTCATGAAACCTTAAAATACCTCCTCAAATACTATTAAGGTATTATAAGAATTCAATAACTTCGAATTCGACGAATACTCAATGATCTCTTATTTTCAGAATGAAATAACTTATGTAAATATCTGAATGAAATCACCTGCTTTGTCGAAGTAGTCATGAAAATCTGTTTTTGGTTCTTGGCATTGGTTTCTGTTCTCCAAATGTCTATAATCTTTCAAAAATTAATTAAATTTTTGCTATTGTTTCGGTCGAGAGAATTCTTCCATAGGTAGAATAAGCTAAGAAATATATTTCTAATTAAATCTCTTAAAATAGTTAGATTTAAAAAATGTTCCAAATCTAAAAGTTTCTTTAATGTCTATTGTTAATTTACTTATCCTTTTGTTTTGAAATTTATGGTTTTTAAAATATTCCAATATATATGAATTTCTAAATATGGAAAAAAAATTATTATGGAAAAATAATTATAAATATGGAAGGTATAAAATTCTAAAATTTTCAAAGTCTGATATTAATTTCATGGTACTTTTTATATAAATTTGTGTTTCCTACAATGCTCCAATAAATGAATTTCTAAATATGGAAAAGTTTTTTATTAAAAACTTTTTTAAAAATAGATTTAGTGCATTGAAAAGTAGAATTTTTTTTAAAAATTATTTCCTACTTTTTAATTTTTTTTCTTGTTCCTCAAAGTCACCAATAGGTGGCGTCAAAGAAGTGGTGTCGGAATCCAAATTTAGTTTATTAAATTCGGTAATGATTCTGATAATGAAATTCAGAAAAATTTGATCTTGTCATCAAAAACATACGAGTGTACACGAATTCAAATCTCGACCACATAATGAAGGAAATGGATTCTGCTTTCAAAAAGTTAGGGTAATAATAACGTTTTTTTTTTTTTTTTTTTTAAGTTAAAGATTTTTCCAGTTGAATTTTTTAAAGTTTACAATTTACAAATACAGTTCGTTTCGGTATTCTAAGACGACCATTTTTCAGAGATTCTATCTCACTAACTCACTAAGGGGTGATACACTGGAAGAAGCGCACCATTATCGAAAATGTTAAATGTTAACATCTCCTTTCCTCTCACCTCTATTTCGAAGAATTAAACCCATTATAACGCATGCGCGAAAACGCGGAGATTTTTAGAATCCTTTGGAAACAATTTTTAAATATATATATATATATTGTCTTTATATTCTTACAGCGCAGGTGTGTTTTTGATTTATATCCTTAAGCTCTAGTAAACGATATTAAAATCGAAATTTATATCTTTATTAACTACTATTTCAGAACTGAAAATCGTATAATTTATGTTATTTTTTTTTTCACAAATATTCTGTCATAGAACCCACTTATTACTTTGCTGGCAAGGACTAAACTGAGATAAGAAATTTCATTGATTCAAAAGAACGTAAATGTAAAATCAAAAACTGTAGTATAAATATGAAAGAACGGGAAAAATAACAACTGAAACAGCTGGCTTATCAGCAGATGGCCTTATTTTCAACTGCATTCGAAGTCAACAGATAAAGCAGACGAGAAAAAAAATTCATTACATAATCTGTTTATTATGTGATGATTATCATTACATAGCCAGTTGGTTATGTAAATAATCATGGCTCCATTTCTGAAGTAGTGTTAAGGAATTGAATACAACTGTAATGGAATCATTTTACCTCACTGTACACTGTACTGTAAAATCTCATAACAAACGTTACTGATAATTCCGCGCAGTATGTAATTACTCGCGATCTTATATCAAGCTGTGAAAGTATTGTGGCTTGATAGTAATTTAAATTTAGTTATACTAAAAATCCGTTTTGAAACAACACGAAAATTGTTTTAAAATGTATTTCGTAACTTCGAACTGTGCTCAAATGAATAGGAAGATATCAGTGCCAGATTTCTGAAAGAAAGCTCTTCAGAGCAACTAGTTAGAGTACTGGAAGGGGAGGGGGGAGGGCAGATAATATTATTTCCTTAGTAGCCAAATAAATAAATTCGTAGAAAGTACAAATTTTATGTATTGTAAAATATTAAGATAATACTACAGTTTATCAAGTATAATTAGTCAGCTTATTTTTTTTATCTCATTCACCTAGTTATCATAACAATTACAATAGAAGAGTAGTAATGTTTACTTAAATAATATTGAATGCAAAAGTGGATATAGCGTAATCATGAATCATAATAAACAAATAAATTATATAAACATTTTCACTGTTATTAAAGTAAATACAAATCAGTCTGAAATATTTATTATCTTGTAGATTAAGTTAAAAATGTGTAGAAACGGAATCTTCTAAATCGCTAATATTAAATTGAAAGGAAAAAAATTCTTCTTAAAATTGACTATATATAAATCTCTGAAATTTTTTATGTAGCAAAGAATTCTTTTCTCATAACTATATTATTACTATAACTATACTATTATAATTA